>OY740765.1:165236708-165403016 GCA_963513935.1 Aphrophora alni | reverse complement strand
TACATATATATATATATATATATATATATATATATATATATATATATATATATATATCAGAAACATATCTGATATAATTAAAATAAACACAGGCAAATATTTCACTCACTTTCTTACATTGACATCAATAAAAGCAAAAATAATACTCGACGCCATCTTCCCAGGTTTTCTACACTACTTACCTCAGCTAATCAATGTGTTCTCTGTAACAATTACAAATATATATCAGAAGTAATTAAAATAAACACAGTCAAATATTTCACTCACTTTCTTACATTGACATCAATAAAAGCAAAAACAATACTCGACGCCATCTTCCCAGGGTTTCTACATTACTTACCTCAGCTAATCAATGTGTTACCTGTAACAATAACATATATATATATCAGAAGTAATTAAAATAAACAAAGGCAAATATTTCACTCACTTTCTTAGATTGACATCAATAAAATCAAAAATAATACTCGACGCCATCTTCTCAGGTTTTCTACACAACTTACCTCAGCTAATCTATGTGTTCCCTGTAACAATTACAAATATATAACAGAAACATATCTGATTTATTAAAATAAACACAGGCAAATATTTCACTCACTTTCTTACATTCACATCAATAAAAGCAAAAATTATACTCGACGCCATCTTCCAAGGTGTTCTACATTACTTACCTCAGCTAATCTATGTGTTCCCTGTAATAATTACAAATATATATCAGAAGTAATTAAAATAAACAAAGGCAAATATTTCACTCACTTTCTTACCTTGACATCAATAAAAGCAAAAATATAACTCGACGCCATCTTCCCAGGTGTTCTACACTACTTACCTCAGCTAATCAATGTGTTCTCTGTAACAATTACAAATATATATATCAGAAACATATGCGATGTAATTAAAATAATCACAGGCACATATTTCACTCACTTTCTTACATTGACATCAATAAAAGCAAAAATAATACTCGACGCCATCTTCTCAGGTTTTCTACACTACTTACCTCAGCTAATCTACGTGTTCCCTGTAACAATTACAAATATATATCAGAAACATACCTGATGTAATTAAAATAAACACAGGCAAATATTTCACTCACTTTCTTACATTGACATTAATAAAAGCAAAAGTAATACTCGACGCCATCTTCTCAGGTGTTCTACACTACTTACCTCAGCTAATCTATGTGTTCCCTGTAACAATTACAAATATATATATCAGAAACATACCTGATGTAATTAAAATAAACACAGGCAAATATTTCACTCACTTCCTTACATTGACATCAATTAAAGCAAAAATATAGCTCGACGCACTCTTCCCAGGTGTTCTACACTACTTACCTCAGCTAATCTATGTGTTCCCTGTAACAATTACAAATATATATATATATATATATATATCATAAACATGTGTGATGTAATTAAAATAATCACAGGCAAATATTTCACTCACTTTCTTACATTGATATCAATAAAAGCAAAAATATAACTCGACGCACTGTTCCCAGGTGTTCTACACTACTTACCTCAGCTAATCTATGTGTTACCTGTAACAATTACAAATATATATCAGAAGTAATTAAAATAAATACAGGCAAATATTTCACTCACTTTCTTACATTGATATCAATAAAAGCAAAAATAATACTCGACGCCATCTTCCCAGGTGTTCTACACTACTTACCTCAGCTAATCAATGTGTTCTCTGTAACAATTACAAATATATATATCAGAAACATATCTGATGTAATTTAAATAAACACAGGCAAATATTTCACTCACTTTCTTACATTGACATCAATAAAAGCAAAAATAATACTCGACGCCATCTTCTCAGGTGTTCTACACTACTTACCTCAGCTAATCTATGTGTTACCTGTAATAATTACAAATATATATCAGAAGTAATTAAAATAAACACAGGCAAATATTTCACTCACTTTCTTACATTGACACCAATAAAAGCAAAAATAATACTCGACGCCATCTTCTCAGGTGTTCTACACTACTTACCTCAGCTAATCTATGTGTTCCCTGTAATAATTACAAATATATATCACAAGTAATTAAAATAAACAAAGGCAAATATTTCACTCACTTTCTTACATTGACATCAATAAAAGCAAAAATAATACTCGACGCCATCTTCCCAGGTGTTCTACACTACTTACCTCAGATAATCTATGTGTTCCCTGTAACAATTGCAAATATATATCAGAAGTAATTAAAATAAACACAGGCAAATATTTCACTCACTTTCTTACATTGACATCAATAAAAGCAAAAATAATACTCGACGCCATCTTCCCAGGGTTTCTACATTACTAACCTCGGCTAATCTATGTGTTCCCTGTAACAATTACAATATTATATATCAGAAACATATGCGATGTAATTAAAATAAACACAGGCAAATATTTCACTCACTTTCTTACATTGACATCAATAAAAGCAAAAATAATACTCGACGCCATCTTCCCAGGTGTTCTACACTACTTACCTCAGATAATCTATGTGTTCCCTGTAACAATTACAAATATATATCAGAAGTAATTATTATAAACACAGGCAAATATTTCACTCACTTTCTTACATTGACATCAATAAAAGCAAAATAATACTCGACGCCATCTTCCCAGGTGTTCTACACTACTTACCTCAGCTAATCAATGTGTTCTCTGTAACAATTACAAATATATATCAGAAGTAATTAAAATAAACACAGTCAAATATTTCACTCACTTTCTTACATTGACATCAATAAAAGCAAAAACAATACTCGACGCCATCTTCCCAGGGTTTCTACATTACTTACCTCAGCTAATCAATGTGTTACCTGTAACAATAACAAATATATATCAGAAGTAATTAAAATAAACAAAGGCAAATATTTCACTCACTTTCTTAGATTGACATCAATAAAATCAAAAATAATACTCGACGCCATCTTCTCAGGTTTTCTACACAACTTACCTCAGCTAATCTATGTGTTCCCTGTAACAATTACAAATATATAACAGAAACATATCTGATTTATTAAAATAAACACAGGCAAATATTTCACTCAATTTCTTACATTCACATCAATAAAAGCAAAAATTATACTCGACGCCATCTTCCAAGGTGTTCTACATTACTTACCTCAGCTAATCTATGTGTTCCCTGTAATAATTACAAATATATATCAGAAGTAATTAAAATAAACAAAGGCAAATATTTCACTCACTTTCTTACATTGACATCAATAAAAGCAAAAATATAACTCGACGCCATCTTCCCAGGTGTTCTACACTACTTACCTCAGCTAATCAATGTGTTCTCTGTAACAATTACAAATATATATATCAGAAACATATGCGATGTAATTAAAATAATCACAGGCACATATTTCACTCACTTTCTTACATTGACATCAATAAAAGCAAAAATAATACTCGACGCCATCTTCTCAGGTTTTCTACACTACTTACCTCAGCTAATCTATGTGTTCCCTGTAACAATTACAAATATATATCAGAAACATACCTGATGTAATTAAAATAAACACAGGCAAATATTTCACTCACTTTCTTACATTGACATCAATAAAAGCAAAAGTAATACTCGACGCCATCTTCTCAGGTGTTCTACACTACTTACCTCAGCTAATCTATGTGTTCCCTGTAACAATTACAAATATATATATCAGAAACATACCTGATGTAATTAAAATAAACACAGGCAAATATTTCACTCACTTCCTTACATTGACATCAATTAAAGCAAAAATATAGCTCGACGCACTCTTCCCAGGTGTTCTACACTACTTACCTCACCTAATCTATGTGTTCCCTGTAACAATTACAAATATATATATATATATATATCATAAACATGTGTGATGTAATTAAAATAATCACAGGCAAATATTTCACTCACTTTCTTACATTGATATCAATAAAAGCAAAAATATAACTCGACGCACTCTTCCCAGGTGTTCTACACTACTTACCTCAGCTAATCTATGTGTTACCTGTAACAATTACAAATATATATCAGAAGTAATTAAAATAAACACAGGCAAATATTTCACTTACTTTCTTACATTGACATCAATAAAAGCAAAAATAATACTCGACGCCATCTTCCCAGGTGTTCTACACTACTTACCTCAGCTAATCAATGTGTTCTCTGTAACAATTACAAATATATATATCAGAAACATATCTGATGTAATTTAAATAAACACAGGCAAATATTTCACTCACTTTCTTACATTGACATCAATAAAAGCAAAAATAATACTGGACGCCATCTTCCCAGGTTTTCTACACTACTTACCTCAGCTAATCTATGTGTTCCCTGTAATAATTACAAATATATATCAGAAGTAATTAAAATAAACACAGGCAAATATTTCACTCACTTTCTTACATTGACACCAATAAAAGCAAAAATAATACTCGACGCCATCTTCTCAGGTGTTCTACACTACTTACCTCAGCTATTTTATGTGTTCCCTGTAATAATTACAAATATATATCACAAGTAATTAAAATAAACAAAGGCAAATATTTCACTCACTTTCTTACATTGACATCAATAAAAGCAAAAATAATACTCGACGCCATCTTCCCAGGGTTTCTACACTACTTACCTCAGCTAATCAATGTGTTACCTGTAACAATTACAAATATATATCAGAAGTAATTAAAATAAACAAAGGCAAATATTTCACTCACTTTCTTAGATTGACATCAATA
Organism: Aphrophora alni; assembly: GCA_963513935.1. NCBI lineage: Eukaryota > Metazoa > Arthropoda > Insecta > Hemiptera > Aphrophoridae > Aphrophora > Aphrophora alni. The sequence goes on along the minus strand of OY740765.1, from coordinate 165,398,278 downwards.
AAATCAAAAATAATACTCGACGCCATCTTCTCAGGTTTTCTACACAACTTACCTTAGCTAATCTATGTGTTCCCTGTAACAATTACAAATATATAACAGAAACATATCTGATTTATTAAAATAAACACAGGCAAATATTTCACTCACTTTCTTACATTGACATCAATAAAAGCAAAAATTATACTCGACGCCATCTTCCTAGGTGTTCTATATTACTTACCTCAGCTAATCTATGTGTTCCCTGTAATAATTACAAATATATATCACAAGTAATTAAAATAAACACAGGCAAATATTTCACTCACTTTCTTACATTGACATCAATAAAAGCAAAAATATAACTCGACGCCATCTTCCCAGGTGTTCTACACTACTTACCTCAGCTAATCAATGTGTTCTCTGTAACAATTACAAATATATATATCAGAAACATATGCGATGTAATTAAAATAAACACAGGCAAATATTTCACTCACTTTCTTACATTGACATCAATAAAAGCAAAAATATAACTCGACGCAATCTTCCCAGGTGTTCTACACTACTTACCTCAGCTAATCAATGTGTTCTCTGTAACAATTACAAATATATATATCAGAAACATATGCGATGTAATTAAAATAAACACAGGCAAATATTTCACTCACTTTCTTACATTGACATCAATAAAAGCAAAAATAATACTCGACGCTATCTTTCAGGTTTTCTACACTACTTACCTCAGCTAATCTATGTGTTCCCTGTAATAATTACAAATATATATCAGAAATAATTAAAATAAACACAGGCAAATATTTCACTCACTTTCTTACATTGACATCAATAAAAGCAAAAATAATACTCGACGCCATCTTCCCAGGTGTTCTACACTACTTACCTCAGCTAATCAATGTGTTCTCTGTAACAATTACAAATATATATATCAGAAACATATGCGATGTAATTAAAATAAACACAGGCAAATATTTCACTCACTTTCTTACATTGACATCAATAAAAGCAAAAATAATACTCGACGCCATCTTCCCAGGTGTTCTACACTACTTACCTCAGCTAATCAATGTGTTCTCTGTAACAATTACAAATATATATATATCAGAAACATATACGATGTAATTAAAATAATCACAGGCACATATTTCACTCACTTTCTTACATTGACATCAATAAAAGCAAAAATATAACTCGACGCACTCTTCCCAGGTGTTCTACACTACTTACCTCAGCTAATCTATGTGTTCCCTGTAACAATTACAAATATATATATCAGAAACATATCTGATGTAATTAAAATAAACACAGGCAAATATTTCACTCACTTTCTTACATTGACACCAATAAAAGAAAAATAATACTCGACGCCATCTTCTCAGGTGTTTCTACACTACTTACCTCAGCTAATCTATGTGTTCTCTGTACCAATTACAAATATATATATCAGAAACGTATCTGATGTAATTAAAATAAACACAGGCAAATATTTTACTTACTTTCTTACATTGACATCAATAAAAGCAAAAATATAACTCGACGCCATCTTTCCAGGGTTTCTACACTACTTACCTCAGCTAATCTATGTGTTCCCTGTAACAATTACAAATATATATCACAAGTAATTAAAATAAACAAAGGCAAATATTTCACTCACTTCCTTACATTGACATCAATAAAAGCAAAAATAATACTCGACGCCATCTTGTCAGGTGTTCTACACTACTTACCTCAGCTAATCTATGTGTTCCCTGTAACAATTACAAATATATATCAGAAACATACCTGATGTAATTAAAATAAACACAGGCAAATATTTCACTCACTTTCTTACATTGACATCAATAAAAGCAAAAATAATACTCGACGCCATCTTCTCAGGTGTTCTACACTACTTACCTCAGCTAATCCATGTGTTCCCTGTAACAATTACAAATATATATATATATATATATATATATATATATATATATATATATATATATATATATATCAGAAACATATCTGATATAATTAAAATAAACAGAGGCAAATATTTCCCTAACTTTCTTACATTGACATCAATAAAAGAAAAATAATACTCGACGCCATCTTCCCAGGTGTTCTACACTACTTACCTCAGATAATCTATCTGTTCCCTGTAACAATTACAAATATATATCAGAAATAATTAAAATAAACAAAGGCAAATATTTCACTCACTTTCTTACATTGACATCAATAAAAGCAAACATAATACTCGACGAAATCTTCCTAGGGTTTCTACACTACTTACCTCAGCTAATCTATGTGTTCCTTGTAACAATTACAAATGTATATCAGAAGTAATTAAAATAAACACAGGCAAATATTTGACTCACTTTCTTAAATTGACATCAATAAAAGCAAAAATATAACTCGACGCCATCTTCCCAGGTGTTCTACAATACTTACCTCAGCTAATCTATGTGTTCCTTGTAACAATTACAAATATATATCAGAAGTAATTAAAATAAACACAGGCAAACATTTCACTCACTTTCTTACATTGACATCAATAAAAGCAAAAATAATACTCGACGCCATCTTCCCAGGTGTTTCTACACTACTTACCTCAGCTAATCTATGTGTTCCCTGTAACAATTACAAATATATATATCAGAAACATATGCGATGTAATTAAAATAAACACAGGCAAATATTTCACTCACTTTCTTACATTGACATCAATAAAAGCAAAAATATAACTCGACGCCATCTTCCCAGGTGTTTCTACACTACTTACCTCAGCTAATCTATGTGTTCCCTGTAACAATTACAAATATATATATCAGAAACATATGCGATGTAATTAAAATAAACACAGGCAAATATTTCACTCACTTTCTTACATTGACATCAATAAAAGCAAAAATAATACTCGACGCCATCTTCCCAGGTGTTTCTACACTACTTACCTCAGCTAATCTATGTGTTCCCTGTAACAATTACAAATATATATATCAGAAACATATGCGATGTAATTAAAATAAACACAGGCAAATATTTCACTCACTTTCTTACATTGACATCAATAAAAGCAAAAATAATACTCGACGCCATCTTCCCAGGTGTTTCTACACTACTTACCTCAGCTAATCTATGTGTTCCCTGTAACAATTACAAATATATATATCAGAAACATATGCGATGTAATTAAAATAAACACAGGCAAATATTTCACTCACTTTCTTACATTGACATCAATAAAAGCAAAAATATAACTCGACGCCATCTTCCCAGGTGTTCTACACTACTTACCTCAGCTAATCTATGTGTTCCCTGTAAAAATTACAAATATATATCAGAAGTAATTAAAATAAACACAGGCAAATATTTCACTCACTTTCTTACATTGACATCAATAAAAGCAAAAATAATACTCGACGCCATCTTCCCAGGTGTTCTACACTACTTACCTCAGCTAATCAATGTGTTCTCTGTAACAATTACAAATATATATATCAGAAACATATCTGATGTAATTTAAATAAACACAGGCAAATATTTCACTCACTTTCTTACATTGACATCAATAAAAGCAAAAATAATACTCGACGCCATCTTCTCAGGTGTTCTACACTACTTACCTCAGCTAATCTATGTGTTCCCTGTAATAATTACAAATATATATCAGAAGTAATTAAAATAAACACAGGCAAATATTTCACTCACTTTCTTACATTGACACCAATAAAAGCAAAAATAATACTCGACGCCATCTTCTCAGGTGTTCTACACTACTTACCTCAGCTAATCTATGTGTTCCCTGTAATAATTACAAATATATATCACAAGTAATTAAAATAAACAAAGGCAAATATTTCACTTACTTTCTTACATTGACATCAATAAAAGCAAAAATAATACTCGACGCCATCTTCCCAGGTGTTCTACACTACTTACCTCAGATAATCTATGTGTTCAATGTAACAATTACAAATATATATCAGAAGTAATTAAAATAAACACAGGCAAATATTTCACTCACTTTCTTACATTGACATCAATAAAAGCAAAAATAATACTCGACGCCATCTTCCCAGGGTTTCTACATTACTTCCCTCGGCTAATCTATGTGTTCCCTGTAACAATTACAATATTATATATCAGAAACATATGCGATGTAATTAAAATAAACACAGGCAAATATTTCACTCACTTTCTTACATTGACATCAATAAAAGCAAAAATAATACTCGACGCCATCTTCCCAGGTGTTCTACACTACTTACCTCAGATAATCTATGTGTTCCCTGTAACAATTACAAATATATATCAGAAGTAATTATTATAAACACAGGCAAATATTTCACTCACTTTCTTACATTGACATCAATAAAAGCAAAAATAATACTCGACGCCATCTTCCCAGGGTTTCTACATTACTTACCTCGGCTAATCTATGTGTTCCCTGTAACAATTACAATATTATATATCAGAAACATATGCGATGTAATTAAAATAAACACAGGCAAATATTTCACTCACTTTCTTACATTGACATCAATAAAAGCAAAAATAATACTCGACGCCATCTTCCCAGGTGTTCTACACTACTTACCTCGGCTAATCTATGTGTTCCCTGTAACAATTACAAATATATATCAGAAGTAATTAAAATAAACACAGGCAAATATTTCACTCACTTTCTTACATTGACATCAATAAAAGCAAAAATAATACTCGACGCCATCTTCTCAGGTGTTCTACACTACTTACCTCAGCTAATCCATGTGTTCCCTGTAACAATTACAAATATATATATATATATATATATATATATATATATATATATATATATATATATATATCAGAAACATATCTGATATAATTAAAATAAACACAGGCAAATATTTCACTCACTTTCTTACATTGACATCAATAAAAGCAAAAATAATACTCGACGCCATCTTCCCAGGTGTTCTACACTACTTACCTCAGCTAATCAATGTGTTCTCTGTAACAATTACAAATATATATCAGAAGTAATTAAAATAAACACAGTCAAATATTTCACTCACTTTCTTACATTGACATCAATAAAAGCAAAAACAATACTCGACGCCATCTTCCCAGGGTTTCTACATTACTTACCTCAGCTAATCAATGTGTTGCCTGTAACAATAACAAATATATATCAGAAGTAATTAAAATAAACAAAGGCAAATATTTCACTCACTTTCTTAGATTGACATCAATAAAATCAAAAATAATACTCGACGCCATCTTCTCAGGTTTTCTACACAACTTACCTCAGCTAATCTATGTGTTCCCTGTAACAATTACAAATATATAACAGAAACATATCTGATTTATTAAAATAAACACAGGCAAATATTTCACTCACTTTCTTACATTCACATCAATAAAAGCAAAAATTATACTCGACGCCATCTTCCAAGGTGTTCTACATTACTTACCTCAGCTAATCTATGTGTTCCCTGTAATAATTACAAATATATATCAGAAGTAATTAAAATAAACAAAGGCAAATATTTCACTCACTTTCTTACATTGACATCAATAAAAGCAAAAATATAACTCGACGCCATCTTCCCAGGTGTTCTACACTACTTACCTCAGCTTATCAATGTGTTCTCTGTAACAATTATAAATATATATATCAGAAACATATGCGATGTAATTAAAATAATCACAGGCACATATTTCACTCACTTTCTTACATTGACATCAATAAAAGCAAAAATAATACTCGACGCCATCTTCTCAGGTTTTCTACACTACTTACCTCAGCTAATCTATGTGTTCCCTGTAACAATTACAAATATATATCAGAAACATACCTGATGTAATTAAAATAAACACAGGCAAATATTTCACTCACTTTCTTACATTGACATCAATAAAAGCAAAAGTAATACTCGACGCCATCTTCTCAGGTGTTCTACACTACTTACCTCAGCTAATCTATGTGTTCCCTGTAACAATTACAAATATATATATCAGAAACATACCTGATGTAATTAAAATAAACACAGGCAAATATTTCACTCACTTCCTTACATTGACATCAATTAAAGCAAAAATATAGCTCGACGCACTCTTCCCAGGTGTTCTACACTACTTACCTCAGCTAATCTATGTGTTCCCTGTAACAATTACAAATATATATATATATATATATATATATATATATATATATATATATATATATATATATATATATATATCATAAACATGTGTGATGTAATTAAAATAATCACAGGCAAATATTTCACTCACTTTCTTACATTGATATCAATAAAAGCAAAAATATAACTCGACGCACTCTTCCCAGGTGTTCTACACTACTTACCTCAGCTAATCTATGTGTTACCTGTAACAATTACAAATATATATCAGAAGTAATTAAAATAAACACAGGCAAATATTTCACTCACTTTCTTACATTGACATCAATAAAAGCAAAAATAATACTCGACGCCATCTTCCCAGGTGTTCTACACTACTTACCTCAGCTAATCAATGTGTTCTCTGTAACAATTACAAATATATATATATCAGAAACATATCTGATGTAATTTAAATAAACACAGGCAAATATTTCACTCACTTTCTTACATTGACATCAATAAAAGCAAAAATAATACTCGACGCCATCTTCCCAGGTTTTCTACACTACTTACCTCAGCTAATCTATGTGTTCCCTGTAATAATTACAAATATATAACACAAGTAATTAAAATAAACACAGGCAAATATTTCACTCACTTTCTTACATTGACATCAATAAAAGCAAAAATATAACTCGACGCCATCTTCCCAGGTGTTCTACACTACTTACCTCAGCTAATCAATGTGTTCTCTGTAACAATTACAAATATATATATCAGAAACATATGCGATGTAATTAAAATAAACACAGGCAAATATTTCACTCACTTTCTTACATTGACATCAATAAAAGCAAAAATATAACTCGACGCTATCTTCCCAGGTGTTCTACACTACTTACCTCAGCTAATCAATGTGTTCTCTGTAACAATTACAAATATATATATCAGAAACATATGCGATGTAATTAAAATAAACACAGGCAAATATTTCACTCACTTTCTTACATTGACATCAATAAAAGCAAAAATAATACTCGACGCTATCTTTTCAGGTTTTCTACACTACTTACCTCAGCTAATCTATGTGTTCCCTGTAATAATTACAAATATATATCAGAAATAATTAAAATAAACACAGGCAAATATTTCACTCACTTTCTTACATTGACATCAATAAAAGCAAAAATAATACTCGACGCCATCTTCCCAGGTGTTCTACACTACTTACCTCAGCTAATCAATGTGTTCTCTGTAACAATTACAAATATATTTATCAGAAACATATGCGATGTAATTAAATTAAACACAGGCAAATATTTCACTCACTTTCTTACATTGACATCAATAAAAGCAAAAATAATACTCGACGCTATCTTTTCAGGTTTTCTACACTACTTACCTCAGCTAATCTATGTGTTACCTGTAACAATTACAAATATATATCAGAATTAATTAATATAAACACAAGCAAATATTTCACTCACTTTCTTACAGTGACATCAATAAAAGCAAAAATAATACTCGAAGCCATCTTCCCAGGGTTTCTACACTACTTACCTCAGCTAATCAATGTGTTACCTGTAACAATTACAAATATATATCAGAAGTAATTAAAATAAACAAAGGCAAATATTTCACTCACTTTCTTAGATTGACATCAATAAAATCAAAAATAATACTCGACGCCATCTTCTCAGGTTTTCTACACAACTTACCTCAGCTAATCTATGTGTTCCCTGTAACAATTACAAATATATAACAGAAACATATCTGATTTATTAAAATAAACACAGGCAAATATTTCACTCACTTTCTTACATTGACATCAATAAAAGCAAAAATTATACTCGACGCCATCTTCCCAGGTGTTCTACATTACTTACCTCAGCTAATCTATGTGTTCCCTGTAATAATTACAAATATATATCACAAGTAATTAAAATAAACAAAGGCAAATATTTCACTCACTTTCTTACATTGACATCAATAAAAGCAAAAATATAACTCGACGCCATCTTCCCAGGTGTTCTACACTACTTACCTCAGCTAATCAATGTGTTCTCTGTAACAATTACAAATATATATATCAGAAACATATACGATGTAATTAAAATAATCACAGGCACATATTTCACTCACTTTCTTACATTGACATCAATAAAAGCAAAAATAATACTCGACGCCATCTTCTCAGGTTTTCTACACTACTTACCTCAGATAATCTATGTGTTCCCTGTAACAATTACAAATATATATCAGAAACATACCTGATGTAATTAAAATAAACACAGGCAAATATTTCACTCACTTTCTTACATTGACATCAATAAAAGCAAAAGTAATACTCGACGCCATCTTCTCAGGTGTTCTACACTACTTACCTCAGCTAATCTATGTGTTCCCTGTAACAATTACAAATATATATATCAGAAACATACCTGATGTAATTAAAATAAACACAGGCAAATATTTCACTCACTTCCTTACATTGACATCAATTAAAGCAAAAATATAGCTCGACGCACTCTTCCCAGGTGTTCTACACTACTTACCTCAGCTAATCTATGTGTTCCCTGTAACAATTACAAATATATATATATATATATATATATATATATATATATATATATATCATAAACATGTGTGATGTAATTAAAATAATCACAGGCAAATATTTCACTCACTTTCTTACATTGATATCAATAAAAGCAAAAATATAACTCGACGCACTCTTCCCAGGTGTTCTACACTACTTACCTCAGCTAATCTATGTGTTACCTGTAACAATTACAAATATATATCAGAAGTAATTAAAATAAACACAGGCAAATATTTCACTCACTTTCTTACATTGACATCAATAAAAGCAAAAATAATACTCGACGCCATCTTCCCAGGTGTTCTACACTACTTACCTCAGCTAATCAATGTGTTCTCTGTAACAATTACAAATATATATATATCAGAAACATATCTGATGTAATTTAAATAAACACAGGCAAATATTTCACTCACTTTCTTACATTGACATCAATAAAAGCAAAAATAATACTCGACGCCATCTTCCCAGGTTTTCTACACTACTTACCTCAGCTAATCTATGTGTTCCCTGTAATAATTACAAATATATAACACAAGTAATTAAAATAAACACAGGCAAATATTTCACTCACTTTCTTACATTGACATCAATAAAAGCAAAAATATAACTCGACGCCATCTTCCCAGGTGTTCTACACTACTTACCTCAGCTAATCAATGTGTTCTCTGTAACAATTACAAATATATATATCAGAAACATATGCGATGTAATTAAAATAAACACAGGCAAATATTTCACTCACTTTCTTACATTGACATCAATAAAAGCAAAAATATAACTCGACGCTATCTTCCCAGGTGTTCTACACTACTTACCTCAGCTAATCAATGTGTTCTCTGTAACAATTACAAATATATATATCAGAAACATATGCGATGTAATTAAAATAAACACAGGCAAATATTTCACTCACTTTCTTACATTGACATCAATAAAAGCAAAAATAATACTCGACGCTATCTTTTCAGGTTTTCTACACTACTTACCTCAGCTAATCTATGTGTTCCCTGTAATAATTACAAATATATATCAGAAATAATTAAAATAAACACAGGCAAATATTTCACTCACTTTCTTACATTGACATCAATAAAAGCAAAAATAATACTCGACGCCATCTTCCCAGGTGTTCTACACTACTTACCTCAGCTAATCAATGTGTTCTCTGTAACAATTACAAATATATTTATCAGAAACATATGCGATGTAATTAAATTAAACACAGGCAAATATTTCACTCACTTTCTTACATTGACATCAATAAAAGCAAAAATAATACTCGACGCTATCTTTTCAGGTTTTCTACACTACTTACCTCAGCTAATCTATGTGTTACCTGTAACAATTACAAATATATATCAGAATTAATTAATATAAACACAAGCAAATATTTCACTCACTTTCTTACAGTGACATCAATAAAAGCAAAAATAATACTCGAAGCCATCTTCCCAGGGTTTCTACACTACTTACCTCAGCTAATCAATGTGTTACCTGTAACAATTACAAATATATATCAGAAGTAATTAAAATAAACAAAGGCAAATATTTCACTCACTTTCTTAGATTGACATCAATAAAATCAAAAATAATACTCGACGCCATCTTCTCAGGTTTTCTACACAACTTACCTCAGCTAATCTATGTGTTCCCTGTAACAATTACAAATATATAACAGAAACATATCTGATTTATTAAAATAAACACAGGCAAATATTTCACTCACTTTCTTACATTGACATCAATAAAAGCAAAAATTATACTCGACGCCATCTTCCCAGGTGTTCTACATTACTTACCTCAGCTAATCTATGTGTTCCCTGTAATAATTACAAATATATATCACAAGTAATTAAAATAAACAAAGGCAAATATTTCACTCACTTTCTTACATTGACATCAATAAAAGCAAAAATATAACTCGACGCCATCTTCCCAGGTGTTCTACACTACTTACCTCAGCTAATCAATGTGTTCTCTGTAACAATTACAAATATATATATCAGAAACATATACGATGTAATTAAAATAATCACAGGCACATATTTCACTCACTTTCTTACATTGACACCAATAAAAGAAAAATAATACTCGACGCCATCTTCTCAGGTGTTTCTACACTACTTACCTCAGCTAATCTATGTGTTCTCTGTACCAATTACAAATATATATATCAGAAACGTATCTGATGTAATTAAAATAAACACAGGCAATTATTTTACTTACTTTCTTACATTGACATCAATAAAAGCAAAAATATAACTCGACGCACTCTTCCCAGGTGTTCTACACTACTTACCTCAGCTAATCTATGTGTTCCCTGTAACAATTACAAATATATATATCAGAAACATATGTGATGTAATTAAAATAAACACAGGCAAATATTTCACTCACTTTCTTACATTGACACCAATAAAAGAAAAATAATACTCGACGCCATCTTCTCAGGTGTTTCTACACTACTTACCTCAGCTAATCTATGTGTTCTCTGTACCAATTACAAATATATATATCAGAAACGTATCTGATGTAATTAAAATAAACACAGGCAAATATTTTACTTACTTTCTTACATTGACATCAATAAAAGCAAAAATATAACTCGACGCCATCTTCCCAGGGTTTCTACACTACTTACCTCAGCTAATCTATGTGTTCCCTGTAACAATTACAAATATATATCACAAGTAATTAAAATAAACAAAGGCAAATATTTCACTCACTTCCTTACATTGACATCAATAAAAGCAAAAATAATACTCGACGCCATCTTGTCAGGTGTTCTACACTACTTACCTCAGCTAATCTATGTGTTCCCTGTAACAATTACAAATATATATATCAGAAACATACCTGATGTAATTAAAATAAACACAGGCAAATATTTCACTCACTTCCTTACATTGACATCAATTAAAGCAAAAATATAGCTCGACGCACTCTTCCCAGGTGTTCTACACTACTTACCTCAGCTAATCTATGTGTTCCCTGTAACAATTACAAATATATATATATATATATATATATATATATATATATATATCATAAACATGTGTGATGTAATTAAAATAATCACAGGCAAATATTTCACTCACTTTCTTACATTGATATCAATAAAAGCAAAAATATAACTCGACGCACTCTTCCCAGGTGTTCTACACTACTTACCTCAGCTAATCTATGTGTTACCTGTAACAATTACAAATATATATCAGAAGTAATTAAAATAAACACAGGCAAATATTTCACTCACTTTCTTACATTGACATCAATAAAAGCAAAAATAATACTCGACGCCATCTTCCCAGGTGTTCTACACTACTTACCTCAGCTAATCAATGTGTTCTCTGTAACAATTACAAATATATATATATCAGAAACATATCTGATGTAATTTAAATAAACACAGGCAAATATTTCACTCACTTTCTTACATTGACATCAATAAAAGCAAAAATAATACTCGACGCCATCTTCCCAGGTTTTCTACACTACTTACCTCAGCTAATCTATGTGTTCCCTGTAATAATTACAAATATATATCACAAGTAATTAAAATAAACACAGGCAAATATTTCACTCACTTTCTTACATTGACATCAATAAAAGCAAAAATATAACTCGACGCCATCTTCCCAGGTGTTCTACACTACTTACCTCAGCTAATCAATGTGTTCTCTGTAACAATTACAAATATATATATCAGAAACATATGCGATGTAATTAAAATAAACACAGGCAAATATTTCACTCACTTTCTTACATTGACATCAATAAAAGCAAAAATATAACTCGACGCTATCTTCCCAGGTGTTCTACACTACTTACCTCAGCTAATCAATGTGTTCTCTGTAACAATTACAAATATATATATCAGAAACATATGCGATGTAATTAAAATAAACACAGGCAAATATTTCACTCACTTTCTTACATTGACATCAATAAAAGCAAAAATAATACTCGACGCTATCTTTTCAGGTTTTCTACACTACTTACCTCAGCTAATCTATGTGTTCCCTGTAATAATTACAAATATATATCAGAAATAATTAAAATAAACACAGGCAAATATTTCACTCACTTTCTTACATTGACATCAATAAAAGCAAAAATAATACTCGACGCCATCTTCCCAGGTGTTCTACACTACTTACCTCAGCTAATCAATGTGTTCTCTGTAACAATTACAAATATATTTATCAGAAACATATGCGATGTAATTAAATTAAACACAGGCAAATATTTCACTCACTTTCTTACATTGACATCAATAAAAGCAAAAATAATACTCGACGCTATCTTTTCAGGTTTTCTACACTACTTACCTCAGCTAATCTATGTGTTACCTGTAACAATTACAAATATATATCAGAATTAATTAATATAAACACAAGCAAATATTTCACTCACTTTCTTACAGTGACATCAATAAAAGCAAAAATAATACTCGAAGCCATCTTCCCAGGGTTTCTACACTACTTACCTCAGCTAATCAATGTGTTACCTGTAACAATTACAAATATATATCAGAAGTAATTAAAATAAACAAAGGCAAATATTTCACTCACTTTCTTAGATTGACATCAATAAAATCAAAAATAATACTCGACGCCATCTTCTCAGGTTTTCTACACAACTTACCTCAGCTAATCTATGTGTTCCCTGTAACAATTACAAATATATAACAGAAACATATCTGATTTATTAAAATAAACACAGGCAAATATTTCACTCACTTTCTTACATTGACATCAATAAAAGCAAAAATTATACTCGACGCCATCTTCCCAGGTGTTCTACATTACTTACCTCAGCTAATCTATGTGTTCCCTGTAATAATTACAAATATATATCACAAGTAATTAAAATAAACAAAGGCAAATATTTCACTCACTTTCTTACATTGACATCAATAAAAGCAAAAATATAACTCGACGCCATCTTCCCAGGTGTTCTACACTACTTACCTCAGCTAATCAATGTGTTCTCTGTAACAATTACAAATATATATATCAGAAACATATACGATGAAATTAAAATAATCACAGGCACATATTTCACTCACTTTCTTACATTGACACCAATAAAAGAAAAATAATACTCGACGCCATCTTCTCAGGTGTTTCTACACTACTTACCTCAGCTAATCTATGTGTTCTCTGTACCAATTACAAATATATATATCAGAAACGTATCTGATGTAATTAAAATAAACACAGGCAATTATTTTACTTACTTTCTTACATTGACATCAATAAAAGCAAAAATATAACTCGACGCACTCTTCCCAGGTGTTCTACACTACTTACCTCAGCTAATCTATGTGTTCCCTGTAACAATTACAAATATATATATCAGAAACATATCTGATGTAATTAAAATAAACACAGGCAAATATTTCACTCACTTTCTTACATTGACACCAATAAAAGAAAAATAATACTCGACGCCATCTTCTCAGGTGTTTCTACACTACTTACCTCAGCTAATCTATGTGTTCTCTGTACCAATTACAAATATATATATCAGAAACGTATCTGATGTAATTAAAATAAACACAGGCAAATATTTTACTTACTTTCTTACATTGACATCAATAAAAGCAAAAATATAACTCGACGCCATCTTCCCAGGGTTTCTACACTACTTACCTCAGCTAATCTATGTGTTCCCTGTAACAATTACAAATATATATCACAAGTAATTAAAATAAACAAAGGCAAATATTTCACTCACTTCCTTACATTGACATCAATAAAAGCAAAAATAATACTCGACGCCATCTTGTCAGGTGTTCTACACTACTTACCTCAGCTAATCTATGTGTTCCCTGTAACAATTACAAATATATATCAGAAACATATCTGATGTAATTAAAATAAACACAGGCAAATATTTCACTCACTTTCTTACATTGACATCAATAAAAGCAAAAATAATACTCGACGCCATCTTCCCAGGTGTTCTACACTACTTACCTCAGCTAATCTATGTGTTCCCTGTAATAATTACAAATATATATCAGAAGTAATTAAAATAAACACAGGCAAATATTTCACTCACTTTCTTACATTGACACCAATAAAAGCAAAAATAATACTCGACGCCATCTTCCCAGGGTTTCTACATTACTTACCTCGGCTAATCTATGTGTTCCCTGTAACAATTACAAATATATATATCAGAAACATATGCGATGTAATTAAAATAAACACAGGCAAATATTTCACACACTTTCTTACATTGACATCAATAAAAGCAAAAATAATACTGGACGACATCTTCCCAGGGTTTCTACACTACTTACCTCAGCTAATCTATGTGTTCCCTGTAACAATTACAAATATATATCTGAAACATATCTGAAGTAATTGAAATAAACGCTGGCAAACATAGTAAAAACAAAGTTCATTTCAAATTTTAACCAGTGTTAATGAAAAAATATGTGTGACGCTTGAATACTCGCTCGTTCAATTTACAATCATATATCCAAGCAGACGTAATAACATGGCTATTCCGAAAATTAGCTGATTTATTATTTAAAACAAGCTTATAATTAAAAGTAATTAGTGTAAAAGGCAACATTTATCAAAAAGTGAAACTTTTTAATACTTAATAAATAAGAAAGTATTAATAGAGAACATTGAAGTGAAATCAATGCTATGAACAGAAACTTAGAGAACTATTTACTACAAAAAAGCTCCGATGAGATGAAAAGAAACTCTTACAATTTAACCTCCTAACATGAAAACAAAGTTAAATATATACACATATTATGACCATGATTGAAAATTCTACCGTACCGTAGGTTTTGCTTCAGCTATGTATCTCCAGAATGCAACAACACATAACACATACACATAGCTAAAGATAGACAGAAGTAACCACAAATATTATTAAATAATATATACTATTATTTATATAAAAGTTCGAGCACAGTGTAACTGATCTGTGACATTTATTCAAATAGTATAAAATGTTTTTAATTGTAAAATGTCAGTCCCCTAGTTTATCTCAGTTTTATTTCTGTTTTTTAGCTGCATGAAGAATTCACTAAACAACAAAATATTTTTTAAAAAAAAACTGTCAACATCACGTACACTTACAAACTTGTACTAAATTTTATCAAGACTTTTGTTATGTTCCTAAACAAATTATCATACCTATACATGCAAACCCAAAGATGGAAAGTAAGTGAAATAAACTATGCGATATCATTGCACTGACTTTCTTATATATTCTACAAACCTAAACACTAACCTATAATCATAATCGTTGCCATTCCCGAATATACAATTCTTAAATGAGAAAGGAGAGATGTTCCTTATCTTATTCCTGATATGTTCTCCATATTTTATCCCTGCCGGTGACTGACACTCTGTTGGCTGTATAAATAGCTAATTAGAGACAGTTATTATAGTAAGGTTTTGTATCATATTTGAAACTTATATTACTGATAAAAGTGTCTTGGATAATATCTTGAGACAAATTAATTGTAAAATATAAAGTTATAATTTACTAGTTGTCACTAATTTTGTTAAAAAATTGAATTTTATAAGAATATACAACAGAGAAAAATATTTGAAGATGATTTTTATGGCCATTTTTTAAGTATTTCCTTCACTTTTCTAGCTTCGATGAAAAAGTCTGTACGGAATAACTAAATGAGAATTAACTCAATTATACAGCTCCATTATTCTCAAAACATTTAAGAAAACATTGTTCTGTTTTGTAGTTTCAGATAATGTCCTAATCATTTGGCTTTACTTTAAGATAGCATGTCATAAGCTGCAAGCTGCAACTTTCAAATTTTAATAAACTTTTTTGGTTAATCACCGCACATTATTTGCCGTTAAAAACATATCAAAAGTCGATTGCAAACAAAGAGAGTTTAAAAATTTCATGATTCTACTTAATCACTAATTTAACCAAATTTGGATAAAATTAATAACAAAACAATTAAAGATCAAAGTTGACAGATCAAACAAGGTTATGCTGAGCAAGCATTAAGTCCACTTCATTGGCGGTTATTATTTACGCCTAACCATAATATACAAACAATATATTACATGTTTGATAACTTATAAATCAATGAAAACACAGATTACAAAAC
Source organism: Aphrophora alni (assembly GCA_963513935.1). Classification (NCBI taxonomy): domain Eukaryota; kingdom Metazoa; phylum Arthropoda; class Insecta; order Hemiptera; family Aphrophoridae; genus Aphrophora; species Aphrophora alni. The sequence goes on along the minus strand of OY740765.1, from coordinate 165,381,468 downwards.
AAATGGCAATATAGACTTGGTATAGGAATACTTACTTGAAATTAATGCAATTCAGAGCATCAAACCAATCTGTAACATAAAAAAAAAAACACCAAACCAAAAAATTAAAATAACACAATACACATTATACACAAATATACACACACTTTACACGGAAAAATTTACGTTATACACGATTAATAAAACAAATGAAAACATAACCTAAAACCGAACGCACACAGCAGAGTTATGCTTTATACTGACAGATTGTTCGAAGACTAGAAGTAACAACACCGTTGGACTTTGATTAGAAGAGATAAGGAATCTTACAGGCAGTGACTTGTTAAATAAAGATAGCTACGATTCATCATTATGTGGAATTACAGTTAGTAGTTATTATACTAAACTACCGTTAAATAAATAAATTGTTTTAAAACATTGCACTAACTTTCTCACACAAAACAAAAGATAAAATATTGTATTTCTACTTAAACGCGAAAATAATAAAATCGATTATAAGTGAATTTTGCCCATGTACTTCTATTGTATACAAGGGCCCCAGATAGAATTTTTAAAAAAAGTGATAACAATATTTTTTTAATATATACATAGAGCCTAAGTTTGCTTCGCTTGTACACAATATCTTCCTAAATCATATTTGAACGAAATAAATTTTTTTAATGATCAGATGTTAAGGTTTATTTTTCAACTTTTATTCAATTATTTCTTCACCGTTAATTTCTTTCATATGTGACCCGGCTCTTTAGTTTTGAATTAAATCAGTGGAGCTAATTTTTACAACTTGGTATTTTTAACAGCTATAAAAACTTTTTGGAACTTGCAAACCTCAAATATGGGGAATAGTAGTTTTTTTTTTTTTTTTGGTCTTTCGAGAGAAAATTTTATCTAAATTAGATCCACATCGTCAGAGTCAATTTTAAGAAAATCGTAAATTTTAGTTTTCTTTTCTTAACGAAAATTATTCTTTTTGATGTCTCTGAGCTGAAAACTGTTTTTGTAATTATGTCTATCTGTCGTCTGTGCAAACAGTACTCCGATTTCAATCAAACTTAGTGTAGACATAGTGCACACTTAGTGAAAAAAATTATGCAAAATCATTGCACATACTCTACATAGCTAAACACTAATATATAATCATAATCGTTACCATTCCCGGATATACAATTCTTAAATGAGAAAGGAGAGAGGTTATTTATCTTATTCCTGATATTTTCTCCATATTTTTCTTGTAGGAGATGAGGTGGTGTAAAATATTCCCCTGTTACCAAGGTTTTATGCATATATAAAATAACTTTGAAAGATATTAAAATATGAAGACTGAAAGTTAATGTTGTACAATCAAGATCCTCTTAAACAGCGACAAACCATATATTTATAACATTTAAAAATTGTTCGACAAGTACGGCCTATGTACTAAATATGTAATTATATGTTATTTTTAAAATGTTGTGTGGTGTAATAACCGTTAATAGGACTTCAATTAGTTGGTATAAAGATGCTGCCCTAGTGAAACACGCAATATAAAAATCGTTGAAGGAGGACTACAATTGTATGAGGAAGGTATTTATTATAAAATTTATGTAGTTCTAAGGCTAAACGACAATTAATTTTCTTTAAACAAACAATAAAACCAACTCTGAGAAATAGATTTTTTTATAGTAGTTTGTTTTCCGTTGTGTGTAGGTTGTTTATCGTTGTTCCGTTGTTTATCGATAACTCCCGAAGTCAGTTATTATTGTTAGATTTGTATCTATAGAGACTAAAATAAAATGTGACGATATTTATTTGATGACGGTTACAATCGATTTTGAGAAAATTACAATTTTATGTTTTGATCTATACCACGCCTAAAATTTTAATTATAGAAGATAAAACTAAATAAAATGTTTAAGATACTATGCCTCCATACCAAATTTGATCAAATCAGTCCACTAATCAGGACGGCACAAACAACATATGGATAGACAAACAAAGAGACAGATGTTATTACAAAAATCACTTTTTTGGCACAGAGAACCTCACGATGGATAAGAATGGACATCGGTTTTTCATGTATCCGTTACAAAACATTATATACGACGCGAATGTGAGAAAATGAAAAACAAATGGAGTATAATGTATTTCAAAGCAACCAATTAAACAACAACATAGTATTGAACAGCTGATTGAGTTGACAAACTTTAAATCCAATATTTTTAATTGAAGTTAGTTTCGAGAATTTTATCCAGAGGAAGTGTTTATTGTAATAAACGAAGTCGAAGGCCGAGACACTTTACGATAAACAAGTTTATATCAGTTTATATTTTTTAATTATTGGGAGAAGTACCCACACAAAATATTTGTTCCAGTTTTCTCTATTATTGTACTGAAATTTCTTTATAATTTATATTGTATAGAAATTTTGTTTTGGCTCCATCTTTACAAATTACATTTACTTGTTATCTCAACGACTAAAAACATTTTCAAATTAAATTCAAGATTCAAGGCACATTTAAAATGTAGTATTTATTATATAAACCGTTTGGATCCATTGTTTAATGATAACTCAATATGTGCAAACACATTTTAGTGTGAAATCGTTGCATTTCTTCTTCTTCCTTTAGCTAAATTCTACTTCATTGTTACATTCCATGTTAAAAATATCTAATACAGGGACGATCAATGAACAGGGTCGGTAAAATGATGAAAATCGGAAGGAGTTCAGTACATTGCCTAACTAGAAGGCAGACTGCCGGTGACTGACACTCTGTTGACTATAGAATAGCCACAGTTATTATTGTAAGATTTAATATCATATTTGAAACATATATTACTGATAAAAGTGTCTTGGATAATATCGTGAGGCAAATTAATTGTAAAATATAAAGTTATAATTTACTAGTTGTCACTAATTTAGTTAAAAAATTTAATTTTACAAGAATATACAACAGAGAAAAATATTTGAAGATGATGTTTTTGGCCATTTTTTAAGTATTTCCCTCACGTTTCTATCTACGACAAAGAACAAGGCGAAGGGAATGAGAGAATACAAAAATGAAGAAACAAAAATGATTTCGCAGTTTGATAATTAATTTTATACAGAATATAAGTTCACCCAGAAACGGAACAAATGCTACAGAATTAGATGAAAGATGTTTCTCATTTACTACGATATTCTTAATAAAAAAACTCGTACGTAAAGTGAAACCCCTTTGTCAAAAGAATGGAGAAGGTGAAAGTGTTAGTGGTTTAATAGAAAATCTCCCACTTTAACAAAAAGGTCTATTGGACAAGTGTGGAAAAAAGATTTGTATTTGTGGTTTAGTGAACAAAATCTCGCATAAAATAAGACGTCCCATGTGGCACGTGTGGGAAAGTGGAATGTACATGTGGATATAAACACAAAACAAAGGAGTAATAACGGAAGAAATAATATACAGGGTGAAAACGAAGAAAGTTTCAGGACGTATTCAACTGGGAATTTATTTTTAAAGATCAAATAAACATAGGTTTCAATTATCTTAGTTGTCTGTATCCGCCATTAAAAAAAAATACATGTTGGGTTTAGATTTATTATGTTTGTATGATCAGTGTAATATTTAAAGTGTTTATAATTCGTGCTGCATTTTACTAATAGAAAAAAAATTGTTTTTAGATATTTACATAAATTTGAATCTAAATAATTTATAACATATTTCAGCTTCCATAAAGCTATTGCTTCATTCTTAGAATATAATTAATTCACAAATATGATTGTATATCTTGTAACTAATATCACTTTGTGAGGACAGACATAACAATGAATAATTTTATATGACAATATTAACATCACCTTGTTTTTGATTCATCGAACTAATCCTTAATATAACATAAATATTATTTATTTACAGGGTGTTCAAAAAGTCTGGAAACCCTCTTAATATTTATTTTATTAATAAACGCAGAGCAATGAAACTCTAGGATTACGTCCTCACTGTAGTTAACGACTTTTTGCTCATTTTAAATGTCTTTTTTCACTTTGGGAGGACGTCCTGTGGAGGAAGTGTAAAAAATCTTAAATATAAGCATAGGTTGAATTATATCTCATTTTAAAGGTCTTTGTTAGAGGAACACATTGCCGCAATTACGACTGAAAAAGGACCATTCGTTTGGAAATGGCAGCCTTTTACAATTTGTTAACTTTACGTTGCGAAGATTAAAAGGCAGAAGTGAATACTCAACCGTGTTGGTTATGTTAGTGTTTTAGCTATGAGAATGTCACAGCTGGAGTGTGGAGGGATAGGAAATATCAGTAATGGTCGATTTAATTGTTTAAAAACGTTAGGAGTGCACAGATGTAATTGGGGACAATTATCATTATTAATAAAATTGAACAGACAGTATGTCAGTTGTTTATGCTTAAATTACTTACTTTGCAAGACAATAATTATAAAAAGATAAATAAACCTTGGAAGGTATTACAGAAGGTGCTCGAAGTGGTGTCTTTGTGTAGCTGATTGGTCGCATTGGTTGCTGATTTTGGCCGTCCGGATCTGGACCGATCAGTTACAAAACCGCGCTGTACGGTCTTCAACACTGTTGATTTTTGAATAGGTGGTCAATTGGGGCAAGTTTCATTGAACAAGCGGCTTACCTCCTCATATGAATGAGTTCTATCCCCATAACCCCTCATCATCAGAATGGTTATTTGCTCTGTCTCACTAAGTGACATTGTAATTTAATGTAAAGCTTACTAAAAATTTGCCATTGAATTAGCATTAAAATCAAACAAACTTTAAGAGGCTGCCATTTCCAAACGAATGGTCCTTTTTCAGTCGGGATTGCGGCAATGTGTTCCTCTAACAAAGACCTTTAAAATGAGGTATAATTCGAAATATGCTTACATTTAAGATTTGTTAGACCTCCTCCACAGGAAGTCCCCCCAAAGCGATAAAAGACCGTTAAAATGAGAAAAAAGTCGGTAACTACATTGAGGATGTAATCCTAGAGTTTCATTGTTCTGCGTTTATTAATAAAATTAATATTAAGGGGTTTCCAGACTTTTTGAACACCCGGTATATATATATATATATATATATATATATATATATATATATATATATTAAAATTGTAAAATTATAAGTGTTAACTTCTATCGTGTGGTCATAAGCCTACACCCAGATTTTATTTTTTTTTCATTTTGTAATTACTATTATGTTTTTTTATGATGTCGATGGATTCTGTTATCATACATCTTATTTATTAACGTCAAAATAAAATAATTTATTATTTATTTGTTCAATCTCTGTTTAATTGTAAACAAATATATTTATTTGAATTGTTGTGGCGATAAAGCAGATAATGTGTAATTTTACGTTTAATGTTAATAAAGGTTAAAACGAAAAGATCAAATGTCAAAGGAGCACTTCAGCGATATTCTTATTGGGGAAAATGATGAATCAGAAAAATATTGTAACTATCTTTTTATTCAAACCTTTTTTTTTTCACCGAAAAGCCAAACTATCTATTGTTTTGAATATTTTTCGTTCGTGTTTTAAAGTTTTATTTTCGCTTGATTCCTGTTATTCATTTTATGATTATGCAACGAAACAAACTCTGAGTCAAGTAAAGATATTCCGTGCAGCAAAAACGCAATAAATCACAAATTGCATTTCAGTCTTGGAATAAATCACAGTAGAACAACTGTATTTCAGTGTAATACCGTTCCACATCACCGATGAAGCATATTTTATAAATAGAAGATACACGACACGACGTTTTTTAAAATTCTAAAATACTCCTGGTTGTTAATTGGAGAGAGAGTTTTGCATTTTTATTACCTCACATAAAGGTAGTGAGAGTTCTTCGATTTTTGGAAAATAATTATTTTGGGTATCCATAGTCGTGTGTCCAAACGATTGAATCAATTTTATAATATTCCGTAGTTGATCCAATATTTTATAAATTGTAGCCTACATGTTTTGTAAAAAAGTTAAAAGAAGTCGATAAATTGTTTTAATTTCCATTTAGTCTCACTCTAAATCTGTTCCAAATAAATATTTAGGATACATCATAACAAAAAACCGCTATTAAAGATATTTTCTGAATCTACTTTGAAGTACTAACAGGTTTACTTTGCACACATTTTTCACGTTTAGCCAGTTTTTGCCTCCTTCGCCTTTAACATATGTTGGGGAAAACTAAATGGCACATAACAGAGGAATAAATCTTGGTTGATATTTTAACAAACGAGCAAAATGTTGATCTTGTCTTAATAACGGAACAAAAAGGAATAGTAATTTATAAAAAATATTTGAATATTTATATTGCCTATGTTACTCACTATTTTTAATTTAAGACCACCGATTCATTTATCAAATACGATTTGTTCCTAAAAAACATCTATTACAAAGCTTTCCTATTTTGTTGACACTGGTAATATTTACGTAATTTCAGGCTTATCACTTCTATTGTTGATGCCTAAAGGGTTCTTTTGTTGTGCAATATAAATAGCTTCCGCTTGCATATATTGTTCATGTGTTATCTCTAACTTATTAGGAGGTAGTGTATAAGTACACAAAATTCAGAGAAACAAGTTATTCCACTAACAATGCTCTTGTCGGTGACTCTAAATTATCTCTCCTTTTAATTAATCACATTAGCATTTTAATAGTGTAACGTATTTTAATTACAATGCTTGAAGGGATATTTAGTAAGATTTCATGGAAAAATAATATCTGTATGTTTTGTATGGCATGTTGGTCACTAAACATGGGAAAGACATTTATGTCCATATTGAGATTGATAAGAATTGTGAGATGGAAAATATTTTCGTTGGAAACAAACAAATTGTATTTTTTCTGTTTTACCTTATATATTTAAGAAAAGTAGAGGGCTTATAGGGTTAAGAATCAATATTAAGTGTTTTACGCATATTAGAATTTTGAGACCTCGCGTGTCATAAAAATATTTTTTTAAAGATATTTATCTCTATATCGTCTGTAGTCTGTCTATTGTGGATTGATCTATAGCCCAAAAGCGTGAATTGATTTCAGTTAAAATTGCTGAATGGGAATTTTTTTTTTATACTTTTGACATGTTGTCTTAATAAATTAAAAATTTGAAAGTTGTACAGTTAAAAAACACATATTTATCTTTTTTTTCAATCGATTCGAGGCTTTGCATAATTTTTACTCAAATATAGCCAAACTAAAACGTAATTATCTCCATATTTCAATAAATGTTGGCTTAAAAGTTTTAGTTAAAAAACATAAACAAAGACAGCTATAGAGTGCTGATATAAAAAATTAAATTTCCCAAAAAGTACTTCTGTTAATTTTTTTTTTGAAATCTAAAGATTAATCACCCAAATCTGTCTATGATATTAATATTACTAAATTATTATGATTCTGGAATGGATGTAAAAACAAGCCGTCATTAAAAGCAGGATTTTATTCAAATAAGACATACGCTAATGATGGGTTTATGACAAAAGTTAAGTCGCATTTAAAGGGTTTTAAGAGATGGCATCCACGAGTTATCTGCATACTTTCATTCAGAACTACACATAAAATAAAAACGTAAATATGTATAAAAACGTGACATTTTTGGAAGCGATTAAATGTGGTTCTATCTTATTTATACATAATCAAAATTTTTATCCTATAGCAAGTTATCAGGGCTACAATTTTTGAGAATACGAAATCAAAACCACTTGAATATATATCTAAAACATTCCCAAATATTTAAACCCATGCTATTTTAGCTAGGGTGAACCATTTGAGGTCGGGTTTGTAACATTGTGTTCTAATCATAAAGGCCTTTAATTCGAGGTACAACTCGACCTATGCTCCAATTTAAGATTTCCTACTTACTCCTTGTGAGCCGTACCCCTGGAAATGTCCACTGAATACGTACTAAAATAGTTTTTGACGTTCATTAACCATGTTCAAAGCCTTGTAGCTCTATCTGTAATCGTTAAACAAACATTAAGCCGTCCCGGGACTTATTGAACACGCTGTATAAAAGTTTGCTAGAATTGTATCGTAAATAGTGGAGGCTACTACTTCATGCATGAACAATTATTTATTTCAATAACATTCCAGGTGTATGTGGTGTAACAACCGTTACATAAAATAAATCTGCTTCATACTTATCGACATAAGTAAACCAACTTCCTTATCCGGATATTGTGCTCGGATCATGCCACCGGCCGTGTGCTGATACCTGGCAAGCAATATCATAAATCACGCATCACATGTTCGGTGCACTTCGTACTCGGGCAACCGCTAGCAGGTCTAGTTGCTTCTAAATCATATAACTAAGCAGCAGTCTTTACAACATGAAATCTCCGAAATAGTAAAGTGCATCATGACATTAATTACACAGTTTTCTTCTTTTCTAAATTCATAATGTTACAGTTATATAATATCACACCACTAGTTTGTTCAGTGAGTTTTTTTGTTTTCTCCATGTTAACTTTTCGCTTCACGATCACCTTCATGGACATATCAAGCTTCTAAGCTTCTTACAACAAGTTCCAGGTATTCGAAATTAAAATTGACCATTCTAGATATAACTCTGTTAATATTTTTAAGTTTTGATTACTGATATATATTTTGTTCAGAAATAATTTAACTACGATTAATTTTCTTTTAAATTGTCAATAATTTATTGAAGGATAATGTCTTGTAGAAGTAGAATAACCTTCTTTCATTTAAAAACAATTTACAAAATCAAATTATAAATTTAAATAGTAATAAAAATCAAAGAATTAACTAGTCAAATGTTTTTCTTAATTAAAATCTTTGTTTTAAAATTTCCTAGCAGTTGTTACAATTCTTTATCTCAAACAAAGATCGAGATACATTAGATTCTTTATTAATATAAGAAAAACTTATTTATAATCTTTTTTAGACATTTTGTAACCTAGTTTTAAAATGTATCTCTCTATATATAAATGGTAGTAAACTAAGTATTTTTGTAATACAAAATCTTGTTAACTGTAATACATAATTTTGACCTTTTTTTTATATCTTAAATTTAAATTCTTTATATAAATTCATATTAATCTGAAATCTAACTTTTGTAAATTTTTTTTTAAAAGACCAAGAACTATGAAATGTTTGTTATATGTAATTTTTTTTTTTTTGTAAATGGTCAAATTTAATTCAAAAATTTAAGCTAAATAAATTTTAGCACTTGTTAATGAAATTTGTTTTCTTTTTTTTTTAAACATGTTTACCAGTAGGTTCCATAATCTTTAATTCTCAGTCGCCTGGTAACAGTGGCAAGTGAAATGCTGGCGGTTATAAACTTACTTCTTAATAATATGGACAAATTTTGATAAATATCAGAAAATATAGAGTTACTTAAACTAAAATAGGCAATTTGCATGTAGATGTGTAATCCCATAGGTACGCTATTAAAGTACATTGAGTGAACATTGGTTCTCAATGTATAACAGAGTTAATCCTTCTCTCAGGAAGAGTAGATGACGTGTTCTAATTATATACATTTGCATATTTATCTTAAGGTACATGCATGACCTTTATCAGAGTATTAAATTTATAATCTACCATCAAACTCACTTATTACTCATATAATTAAGTAACTAAACGACAGGTAAATGCTATTGTCTGTCCTTGTATGTCACATGTCTGTGAGGTAACATTTGTTGTCTGGTCTTTAGCAAAACATGACTTTACTGTTCGAAAAATTACGTCAAAGTGACTTTTTACTCAATTTATACTTTTGCTGACAAACTTATGGTAGAGGAATTTGTAACATGGATCACGAAATTTATTTCATGATGTCATTGGGAAGAAATGTTATAGCGTTTCCTAAATATAGATATATGTTTAACTTTTAATTATGTCTGTGGTTTAACTTTTAACATATAATTGGCTTATATATTTCTAAACAATTTCTAATTCCTTAAATATTTAATACGGCGCTAAAACAATAATTTCGACTTTCTAACCATTTTGATTATCATGATTTTAATGCGATTTTTTGGGTTTAGTGTTATAGCAATTTTACCACAAACATCGTGTTGCGACACTATTATGATTGTATACCAATGCAATAAACTCAGTATTTTCATTTAGAGCTGTAAATCACTACAAATTCTACAGTCTTCATTTGTAAGATAACTTTCTTTTATCATTAGGCTGCTACTATTTCATGGAGACACATCAATAAATTTATTCTTCATTATATTAATTTTGTATGTCTATAATTTGTTGATATTTTAATTTGTTTTGTTTACCTCCCCCCCAATTATATCTTCAAAATAAGATTTTTATTATAACTAAAATTATTACTATATTGTTCGAAATGTTTAATGTTTTGTTTTATGATTTTGCTGACTTTAAGAAAAAATATTTTCAATAAATTTAATTCGCGAATATTTCACACTACCACGTGCCGCGTGAAATAAACAGCAATTATAAATCAATATTTTATTAAACATTGAAAATAACGATACGCTTTGCTAATACAAAATACAAATAATTATCAAAATACAGTAGAGTCTCGCAAACTCGGCACTCGATAACCCGGCAGTCCGGATTACTCGGCGACCCCGACGGGGAAAAAATATATTGCTAAAAACAGCGTTTTTCGTAAAAGTTCGGCAGATCCCAAAGCGGGCATTAACTTCGATCCCTCGAATCGTTGATGGTACTTTTCCCACGTTAAACTCGTCACAAAGCTTTTTTACAGATTCCCCTCTGTCAAGTCTTTTTAACACATTTAACTGCGTCTCAAACGAAACCAACACACGCTTCCGGTTTCGTAACTCGCTCATTTTTATTTACTGTATATACTGTGCGTAGATCATAACCAGTCAAAGACATCTGAAAAGAAATGTTATATTTTCCATAATGTATACTAAATTGATTCGTTGGAAAAAAGCGGCCCATCAAACATTTTTGCAGGTGTATGTCTGCTATACCGACGGGTGCCAATGCCGCGGTGTTTTTACGCCGCCGACAATGGGATACCGCTATCGACAAAGTCGTTTGATATCGCCGCCGCTTTGGTGTTTGAATTACAATTTATTTTTTGCCCTTATTCCCGATAACCCGGCATTTCACAAACTCGGCACACTTCCGGTTCACATTACGCTAAGTTTGCGGGACTCTACGAATAATAATTGAGTGAATAACTATATAAATATTGTGACTTTAATTATTTTTATATGTTGATGTTATTTACTAACCTACACCACATGTTATTGGTAGATAAATTTTTATAGTTTGGATTGACGGTTATTTGATTTCTATTCTTGATCACACACATCTCTACTCTTTGAAAATGTCACTATTTCTTACGACAGAAATGTCCAGTCTTTACCATGTATAAAACATTTGGGAATTTACTTTATAAGTAGAGGAACTTTACAACTAGGTCAAAACATGTTTGTACTATTGGAAAAATATGATGGAAAAAGTTTCAACTGTACCCACTTAATGTCGTAAGGAAACTTCAGAATATCAAATAAAATACTTTAAATGTTCAATACCTTACATTTATTAAGAGTGTAAGCGTATTTGAATCAATAAAATAATGTCATTTGAGATCGAAATTAGTTTAATCAGACGTAGTTAAAATATTAAGTTATTTATTTTTGACAGTTATAATTTTGATACATATATGTTGTCGCCATTCCGACTATTGATTAATACTAAATATATTAGTAGACTATGACTTACCGTTTACAATAGTCAATATTCTTTTCTTTTTAATGTCGCACTACAATAGTATCAATTATCTTGAACTTACCATAGCAAATTTAAATGAGAAACAACAGTTCAAGATTTACAGGAAACCCAGACAAATTGGCAGCGTATAATAAATAGCCTGATGCATACTTGTGGATAGAAACACACCTATGAATACTAATGATTTTCAAGATGAATTTAATATAATAAATCACAAAGCCGTCGAAAAGGAATACAACTCATGTATGGTTAACAGATTGTATAAAAAACAGAAAAAACAATCACCAAAAATAAAACAAAAAGAAACGAAGAAAAAGAAAAATATGTTGTGCTAGATTTTAACAAAGATTTAGAACCTATGATAGGGAACATATTTAAAAAAACAGTAGCTACACCACTGCATAAAAAAATTAATAAAATCTGCGTAACGCCTTAAATATAAAGAAAACTCATGACTAAGAATTTGAAAGCACGGGGATTTAAGAATGATATAGGTCAAACAGACAGGCCTTTCAAAAAACTATTTAGAGAGCACATAACTTACCAACAACTTCACAATCAGCTAACCCAGCAAAAGTCGAATATAAATTTACAGAACATTATTAATTCTCCGTCATCAAAAATATCGTTAAAAATACTACATCGTTGTAAGAAGGGTGAAATTAATGAACGCATTAGAAGAGTTCGAAATATATAAACAATCTAAAAGCAACACCAGTTCATTTTTGAATGAAAGACTAAAATTCGACTTAAATTTAATTTTCGAAACAATAATAACCAGTAAAGATAAAAACCCCTCCTACAACCAATTTAGTTAGACAACCGAGACAGTACGTGTCGTGACATTGGGGCTACTCTACACGAAGAAATAAATATAATGTGTTCAGAGTTTGTGTTAAGAGATATAAGTTGTATGTTCGTTTATTTATGTATTTATAAATAATGACGACGGGAACAACCCAACATCCACTCGTTAATGACGGAATAGCTGAAACGGCGATATTTAAAATAAAAATATATTGACTATTGTTGACGGTAAGTCATATTAATATATTTAATTATAATAATAAATTAATAAAAACAAGATTTATTAAGTATATATATTGGTCATTTTAAGTCACAAAAGTTTTTGAAGTGAAAACTTCTATTAGCGGGTTGGGTACTTTTTGGAATGGACTTTTTCAATAGAAATCGCGTCACGCACAGTAACGTAATGCAACCTTAATATATATAGACAACGGATACGCGCGCCCCATACCGCCCATACGTATTAAAACTAAAAATCTACGAAAAATATTGCACTAACTTTCTCAAACTCATATACATAGTCAAACTAAAATCAATGCAAAAATATAGCACAAACTTTCTCACATACCCATACGTATTAAAACTAAAAATCTACGAAAAAAATTGCATTAACTTTCTCAAAATTCGCATACATAGTTAAACTAAAATCAATGCAAAAATATCACACAAACTTTCTCACATACCCATACGTATTAAAACCAAAAATCTAATATTGCACTAACTTTCTCAAACTCATATACACAGTCAAACTAAAATCAATGCAAAAATATTGCACAAACTTTCTCACATACCCATATATATTAAAACAAAAATCATAAGTATATAAGCGTTACATACTGTTCAAACAAGTTTTCACTTCTAACGTGTGGTCTTAAGCACACCCAAATTTTTATTATACATGGCCAATGCCCTCAAACAGTGGTGTGGCAACTTCTTACATTTTCATCCCAAAACATACTATGTTCTATATCAAATACACTCTCACGAATATTGACATGGCCAATGCCTCGAACAATGGTTAATTTAATTAATATGCATTGTAGTGAAAGATAAAACCACGACCTAATATTCACAATAGATGGAAGCGACCGCAGCATATGGGACCCAGAGAGGAACTTGCGTTCAGTCTTCCTGCACCATATTCCTCTATCAGCACACTACGTGAAAAATTCTCAAACTGCAACTTAAGCTTGGTTTTTGGTAAGGAATTATTATTCCGTTATGTTTATTAAAGTAACCCTGCTTTCTATAATTGTTTGTATAAATTCCCTCGATTTGCTACAATGGCTGCAACCAATCTGACGAACATTAAATGTGTTATTAATTTTAATGTAGCAAAAAGACATTTCGTAATAAAATTGTTATTTAAGTAAATAGAAAGTTAACATCACTGAAGCAAAAAATTTAAAGGAACGGATTATTTCCTCTTTAGTTATAATTTCTCGGTAAAAGAAATGTGAAAATTCTAAGGATATCATGTTTTATAAATAAATAAATTACAGCAACCACAGTCAGACGAAGCTTTGTAAAGTGTTTCTGTATTACATTCAATTCAAAGAAGATATTATTCCAGGAGAAAAGGTTTTAGGACATTTATAATGAACGTCAATTACTACAAACAGTGAATGTTTGCTGTATTATTTCTTTAGCTGTTTTCAATTGAAATTATACTTATTCACTTTTACATTTACAGTTTATTTTAAACAATTTACTATCATATACAACTCATTCACTTTGCTTTCCGAGATAGTGGGACTTCTAAGAAGAATAATTGATTAAATCTGAGAAATTTGTATTTATGTTGTTTGGAAATTTTGCAACAACACTTGATTAATTTATAATGGTGAGAAGAATAGCAGTCTCTAGATTGAAACATTTCTGATGTCGGTGGGTTTAAACATATTTTAATAAATTTGAACCAATCTATATACAGGGGTGCTGAAAAGTCTGGAGACAGCTTAATATCTTTTATATTAATTTGGCAAAAAGAGTAAAACTCTGCAAATCCTTCTCTTCACCTCCAATGGTTGACGCACCACTAGGAGTCAGTAGAGAATCCTAAATGTAAGCATAGGTTGATATGTACATCATTTTAAAGGCCTCGTTAAGCAGATATAAATTCCGCAATCCGCACTTCAAAAGGGTTATTCATTAAAAAATTGCGGCTGTTCAAAGATTTTTTCAAAATTAGGCGTAAAATAGCCGCAGGATTGCTGAATACTTGTTCATAGACATGGGCTGGAAAATTAAAACTTTGCAAAGAAGAATTGGACTTATAAAGCTATTTTTAAGAGAGCTCAGTCACCATTCATCTCTAATGGGGGACGGCCCATAAATCTTATACGTAAGCATAGGTTAAGATGTACATCATTTGAAAGTGCTTCTCAAGCAGAGATTAATGCTGTAAACTGCACTCCAAAAGGTCGACACTTTACGAAATGGCAGTTACTTTAGTTATTAAATTATCTAAGTTCCTCAAACTTTGAGTCTATTATTGTTCCCTAATAATTTCGTTGATGTAAACATGTATTGTATTTGTGATGTTTTAATAAACAAACATTATGTAATTAAAGTGAATAACTAGTTAAATTGTTGATTAAGAAATTGTATGGCTTTCTTATTAGAGAAACTTGAAAAGCTAAAACTTAGAGTTTTTTCTGTTTTCCACGCAATGTCAATACGCAACAAGCCGGACGGATCGGATGACCGAGCGAGATAGCCCCGACATCGTTCTAATGTCGCAACTTGTGAGAAATTGAAGCATGCGCCTGGCAACACACTCCAAAAAATATAGTATGCTTCTTGTTGCTCGCTACATTCCGCTTTGTGTTTCTTTGGTGGAATTATTCCTTGTTGCAAGCTTCAAAGCCGCATGCATCATATTGCCCCTGTGGAATTAAACTTACACAAATCTTTCTTGCAGTTACTACGAAATGCGGAAAACATTGTTTAGAAATATTTACAATACGTATGATTTTTCTTATAAGAGTGTTTACAAAATGCATCATGTCAGATAAACATTCGTTAAGTATAGTGTACCCCTGTTACATTTTGCTGCTACTTAAACTTTTATGAATGATTGGACTCAGTCGTATAAATGCTTACTAAACGTAACATTTCTAGAGAAGAGGATTTTATTTTATTTTCCATTTATGGATTTTTCTTCTAAGTGACATATTTCAGCAGAGTTGAAGTAATGTGCAAGTAATAGATTCATTCCGCAATATTCTAAAATTCATATTTCATAGGTTTGTATTTGGTTTAAATACGAAGAATTGAAGTACTGCATTTCTTGAAACTAGAGATTCATGACGCTTTAAAATTGTATAAATGTATAGTTTTCATTAAAACAGCTGTTAGACAATTTTATAATTTTTTTGACTGTTGTGATATCCAAAAGTAGTGAAATGGAAAAGCCATTCCGACTACTGATTAATAATTAGATATATTAATAAGACTTACCTTCATAATAGTCTATTTTTGTCTGTAGTTATATCACTACGGCCGTTTCGGCTATTCAGCCATTTTCAAGTGTTATTAACAACGGTAATACCCGCATAACACTTGAAAATGGCTGAATAGCCGAAACGGCCGTAGTGATATAACTACCTGCAAATATAGACTATTGTGACGGTAAGTCTTATTAATATATCTAAGGAAAAGTCATGTTTGTTACATTTCCTAAATATCTACTCGTTCCAGTTAGAAGATATATGTTTTTTACACTTTGTTTTCTTTACATATAATTTCGGAATTCGAGCTCTTCGACACTCGAGCTTGGTTATTAGGTACATGTCATAGACAGGTGTTGGTAAGTAGTGATTTCCTGTATAAGCATGATATGAGTAGGAAATGAACTATACACTATTGAAATAAGCCAGTCAATAGTAGACAACAAACTGTTCAATTGATAAGCTGAGTTGTTGTCTCTCTTTCCAACATACGAGTAATAGCGTCATCTCTCTTACTAATTGTACACTCCTTACCCCGTAATAACACATTATGTTCACATAACAGTTACTTGAAAAAGGACTTAAACATTACTATATGAATGATTATTAGAGTCGATTTATTATCTATATTTGTTTTCAATCTATACACCTAACTTCTCTCTTTTAAATTTATATTGCACTTTGATGTGCTAACTTATAACAATAAATAAATAAAATAGAAAACTAGAAAATTACAAAGAACAAATTGTAATCTTTAAAATTTAGATGTTTATTTTGAATGCTCGCGTCATGTCAATTATATATTTTTCTCAGACAGGTTAATAATTAATTTAGAATTTATCTGATATGAATTATGTGGGCGAAATATGTACAGAAATAATCCTATTTCATTATTTACAAGATGGAAAGTCAAGATTTTCGTAATTTTGATGTAGGTACTCGGTTGAAGTCTCGCATATTTTCCATACTTGTCGATATTCCAATTGAAATGAATTCGTTACATGTTTCATACAGTATTTTGTTTTTGAAACCATTACGAATTGTTTCAGACTTTACATTATTAATATTTTATTTTAAAAATCATAAAACGTTCCTATATTTGTAAGTTTATTGTTTAGGGTCATTCTTTGTAGAGGTAATTAATTCAGTAGCTTCTGTAGCAGACTCTGTATATGACATTATACTTATTCTAATATAAAAATTAAATTTATATTATAAAGTCCTTAAATTCGAGTAATTAAAGTTATTACCACACGCACATACATAAAATACACATAAAACTACGAATAAAAACACTGGGGAGGAAATATAAGACAACTTCTTACTAGGGTACCATCTAATGAACCATCTATCTACCTTGCATCTACATCAACCTTAGGACGTCTGTATCACGTGATCAGTGAGTGACAACGTTGACTGCCTTCTTTAAATAGACTATAATAAAAGTTGTAAAGATGATTTTATAATTTTCTGTAGAAATACCATACCGACTATGGTTAGTGTTTCAACAGTTACCTATAATTTAAATTATATACAGACCTGATACGTGACCTTTTTTCATATTTTAGTGTTTTAAAAAATTAATTATTAACACAAAATATCTGTTATATAAAAATTGATTTATAGATAACTAATTACGTATTTTCAATGATATTTTAAAATTTAGTTTCATGTAATGATTTTATTAATAACCACTGATATTTTACAAAAGCCATTTATAATTTTCTAAAGTCTGTCTTGATATTCACAATATTTTATTTTCCACTTCCTTATTGATATATCAATAATCTCTCATTTTGGGAAGTGGTTTAATTAATATTTAATTGTTTAATACTTACTATACGATATATGTTTACTTCATAGTTAAATATTTAAATTGCACTTTTAAAAATATAAATTGCTTAAGAGTAGAAATAGTAAAGATACGCATGAACATATTTATTGTGTACTAATTATGTATATATGCCTGCTAACTTAAGTGTACTAATTTTATTGATTATAAAGGTTCTAAGACGTACAATAGTATTTACTTATTTCCCTACAATAACTTGTCAAATAAAGAAAGTGGAGTTGGTAAAACAGGATATCCGAAAGTTCTATTCGAATATGAAGGAGTGTGGAAAGTTTGCAGTGATTGTGAAATATATTTAATTTGGTGATATATCTATGCAATAGAGATGACGTGATTATAGGCATATCAATACGGTCCATATTATACCGGCCTATGTAATACGGAATGAAACCTAACAGAAACTACAGGGTGTTCAACTTAAAAGATGTCCCAATTTTTAGTTTAGTGTGTAAATTACAATATATTTATTAACAAACACTTGAATTGTACTGAATTACAACAAATGTTGAAAATGTCGTCCATCCATATCTAGACACTTGTCAACACGTTTTAGTTCCTGGCCACTCTTCTTAGCTGTACTCTGTCTATCTCATTAATTGTATTAGTAATGTTTGTCTTCAATTCCTGTAGGGTATGAGGATTGTACATCAACAATAGATCGGTATGTGTGACGCGCTGGAGAAGTGCGAAAAATAAATAAAAACAAGAACTATTAGTATCATAACTAAACGTGATAATTCAATCCACATTTCCATGTCCCATTTATACAAACCTCAGAACCTATTAAACAATGACGTGCAGGTAATAACATCAGATCATAATAAAGCAAAGCGTGTTCAAGCTATTTAACACTAGCATGCAATATGAATTGTTTACCCTGTAATTTATATTCAAGGAAAGAAAACCTAACAAACAAAGTAATGTAATTAAATGTACTTATAACGTTAGTTAACCAATTTGTTAAACGTAAAGATTTGACCACACATTTACAGTAGTTTTATTTATGAAAAATCACTCTGATAATATTAACAAAAATAGGCCTAAATTGTCTGAAATTTGTACATTTATAGAAATGTACTTCAACTGTGTTGTACGTACAAATTATAAAACAAAATAGTATGACATGTCAATTGAAAGCTCTCAAGCAATTATACTATCTTTTGGGCCAATTTAACGCCCTTTTAACTGAAAGTACATTTAAATTTGGGTAAAACATTTAACTCATTTTGGTTTTAAAGATGTATAAGACCCAAAATGTATTATATTTTGGATTTAAGGCGCTCCAGGAAAAAGTCAAAGGACTTGTATAAGATATGCCACAATTTTGGATTTAAGAGGCTCAAATTTTGAATTTAAGAACCAGGAGTAATACCGTGTTTTTACGTTAAAAAATAAATAAATAAATAAGTTGTTAGGGCCACAGAGAACTCAAATTTTCATTTTAAAGGCCAAAAAGGATCTTAGACCCAAATTTTATTTTAAGAGCTAAAGAGGATCTAAGAGAACCAATTTTTTGTTTACAGGCAAGTAATTGGACCGGGAAATGAAAACAAGAAACCAAAATCATTCTATAGTTCTACCTGTCTGTATATAACTGAAATTCCATAATTTAGTAAAACAATTATAGTATACACCGATTCAAATTTGTCTATAGACAGACAGAATTTTTAGTGATCAGATTTTACAAACTTTCTTCTTTTTAGCGCTTTGGAACTTAGAAGTAGTATAAATATACATTTTTTGTTGTTGTTGTTGTTTTTTTTTTTTTTTTTTTTTACCTGGGTATTCTTAAAAATAAATTTTAACTTCACATTAATGACATTTAGTTCAATTCCATTTGGAATTAGAAATATTAACTTAACTCTGCAGACGTCGTCAAACCCATAAAGCTGATTTTACGAAATAAACTAATTACGTGAGACACTGTCAGTAGAAATAAAGTCTAACAAATATTTTAAATTAACTTTCATTTAAAATTTCGTCAAAGTACAGTATGCACACACAAAACATAGATACATTCCAGTTGATATTCAGTAAAAATAAGCCTTTGTTCTGAGTGTAACATTTGTTTTATCTTCTGTTTGTACGAATAGACACAAGTTAATTCTAAACATATATACAACAATAAAATTTTCAACCCCAACAGATTTTTAAATGCTAACTCCTCCTCGTTTGTAATGTTTATTAATTCAATTCAACTACATAATAAACTATTGAATGGATCAAAATCAAATATCAAATATAAGGTGCATACATTTACAATACAGTTTTATTTTTGCGCGATTTTCACCTTAATATATGTCCATTAAATACTTGGACAAGCAAATGAATGTATAAAAAAATGACAACATCCCACTTACAGGGAATAATTAAGGTTTCAAGTAAAACACTATATTTGTATCTAATACCAAATATTCTATCAATATTTTCTGCAATGTATTTTTGTTATATTAAAGTCAACTCAATTTACATCTTTGTTTTGAGAACAAACAATATCCCTCAACCCTGCAAAACCCATCTGAGGACTACAATCATATTTTTGAAGTGTAAATTGAAAAAAATATGAATATAGTGAAGGTAAATAATTCACCGCTATGATTGAATAAATAAATATATATTACAATTATTTTCATAAAGACTTTTTGTGTAACGATATTCTGTATAACTTCCAAAGACCAAAACAAATAATTTTGGTCATGTTATAAATTTAATTTTATAGTTATATTTATTTTTCTAAAATCAAATCATTAACGTTAGGAAGGCATGATGTGTCTTATCACTTCACTTATTTTCGATTCAATGCCTTTCGTTGAAAATGTATTTTCAGTACTTTTTTTCCATTTTCAAATGCCTCGAATTCTACAAAATGCTTCCATTCTAATTTGATAATATGTTTAAGTTTATACCTAAACCAATGTGCAAATCCTCAAATGATATGAAATCTGTTTTTTAAAGAATATCTGGAAATATTATAATGTGTCAAACCTCTGTCCGTTAATTCTCTAGATACATTGATATATAGAAATCTTACTTCAAAATTGGTATATTGCATTGGTTTAGTTTTTGAAATTTTACAATTCACCAGCATATTTTGTTAAAATAATGTTGTTTGTGTTAAGAAATTACACTTCAAAGTCGGAACCGATACATCATTTTAAACAAATTTTTTATCAGATTACTCTCAAAATTGTAATTATGTTTTTTTTTTTAAAGATGCATGTGTGAAATGAATAACAATCGTATAATTGCATAGAATATCAAAACAAGGGTGTGTAAAATTAAATTATGTATCTCTGAAAGTAGCGGAAATTCAATTAAATGTACCCTAATTGACATGAACTGAAAAATAGGGTTTATCCCATAGCTATCGTTACAGATGTTTGAAGTGAAGGTTTAAATTAAATATTTGTACAGGATATTTTATAATAAATATTGTAAGTTTATAATAAAATTTTGTAATTAATTCTTACACTTAGTGACGCCCAATAACCGAACTCTGTGTTATAATTAAACCATGATAAACTTAATACTTATTTAACGAATTCGCAGTCAGAGATTCCATTAAAACTTTATACTCTGCTTGTACTTTGTAATATCAACCATTGTATTATTATGAGTTCAGTGTTAAAAGAAAATAGAGGCATTTTTAAAATTACAATCTTGTTGAGCACTGTGGTGAAATTCACAATAATGATTCGAATTTGCCCCTAACCACAATCACTAGAAACTTTAAAATAAAACACAATTATCTGATTAATTGTTCTTTATTAATTATTTCCACTAAATGGGCTAAGTGGAAATAATTAATAAATTAATTTAAAAATGCAATAATTCGAATCATTATTGCATTTTTAAATGTTGGTTTTTCAAACTGTGATTATTAACAGAAAATATAGACATGCTGCAACTGTAATGGAAATTGACATGCAAATAACAAACCCCTCAGGAATACTGTGAAAGAACTAAATTTAATTCAGGACAAGTTACTGTTCTCATTTTGTATTAATATTGCTCCGTCTCTCAGGAAAAGTTGATTCTGCTTATAAACATTTGAACGTTTATCTCATGGGACTATGCATGACTTTTGCAGGGAATATCGGTTCAATTACCTTTAAGATCTTCTGTTATTGTTTATTTATTGTTATAAAAAAAGTATAAAAATAAAGATAAATGTAAAATTGTCTTTTTGTGAGTACAGACGCGACAAACCACACAGAGAGAAACAGAGACACAAATTAGGAGGGTTAATTGTATATACCCCCCTCCCCCATAAGTCATTCACTACGATTCTAATACAAGTGACTGATACATTTTGTTTTCTAAAAATGATATGCGGCCGTATAATATATACTTCTTCTTCTAACCAACCTCTATTCTACACAGGTGTTCCATCTAACATGTTACAATATCTAACTTTTGAGTACTTTAAATGGGGAACCTTCCATTCTTTTTAATGAAGTTTAAAAATCCATTTTGCAAAATGTAAAAAACCGTTGGGGGTATAAATAAGATTTAATGGGGAACTTACCTTATTTATATATAAGCTCTAAAATGACATGGAAATCAATTTTGAAAAAGTGCTAAACTTAATTTAAAATAGGGATTTGATTTTTTTTTTCAATTGGTAACCCCCAATTTTTATAATGAAAAGTTATTCTTTGGTCAAATTTAAGACTTTTTAAAATAACACCGAACATTCCTAATAATAACAGAGCTGGAGAACATTTTCTGAATTTGTTTATTAGTTTTATGTTTAACAAACAACTAAGTTGACAATTGCTGAAAGCTCATAATATTTCTGTTATTTTGTAATCAGTTTTATTTTTAATGGATATATAATTAAAAATCTACCTACTAAACATTATTAAGCTGTTTTCAACATACATGACGTTGTAGCTAATATGATCTTTAAACCCACAGTATTTTAGCTAGGATGAACATTTTGAGGTCGGGTTTGCGGCATTGTGAACTAATCATAAAGGCCTTTAATTTGATGTACAACTCGACCGATGCTCTCATTTAAGATTTCCTACTTACTCCTTGTGGGGGCCGTCCCCCTGGAAAGGTAGGGGACCACTCAAAACGTACTAAAATAGGTTTCGGTGTCCATTAACAATGTGCAAAGCTTTGCGGCTCTATCTGTAAATAGAGTTGTAGAGGCAACCACTTCTTACATGAACAGTTAAGTTGTGATCCCATAACCAAGTACTAAACTTAATATTAAGTAAATGTCTTTTCTTAGTGGATAATACAATTACTCAGTGTTCTAATTGTATGCATTTGCATATTTATCTCATGGGACATGAATGACCTTTATAATAATTGTAATGTGGATTGTGCCACAAGCAATATTTTAATGTTAGGAAATGTAGGTTAGCTCAATTTATAATTTACCAAACATAGTTCTAGCATAAATGGTTTTGAGATGTATCGTGGAATCAAATTTTATCAGGAAGAAATGTTATGACGTTGAAGTTGTTAAATACAACTATCATTGTTTTGGACAGTGTTTTCCCACCCGATATTATCAACACCATATGATAGGATAGTCGACAGTTTAGTGTCAATAAACAGTTTGTGAGTTAATATAAACTGACTTAAGTTTCGTAGTAATTACAAGTAAATAGTAATTTCTATGGAATCGGTAATAGTTTGTATTGGTGCTCAGGATTCTAAGGAATCCAAGCCTCTCAAAAATTAAAATATATATTATAAGTTATTAGCACTTATCATAAATACATCAAAACATCTGAATGATTCTACTGTGTAATACTACAGTGAGAGTGTCGAGTTATTAACGTTTTTTCTCAGAACTCAAATATTTAAATTAATATTTCACTAACTTATCACATTATATAAATAAATTTAATATATATACATAATATAGATTCTGAAATATGTGTATTGTTT
Source organism: Aphrophora alni (assembly GCA_963513935.1). Classification (NCBI taxonomy): domain Eukaryota; kingdom Metazoa; phylum Arthropoda; class Insecta; order Hemiptera; family Aphrophoridae; genus Aphrophora; species Aphrophora alni. The sequence continues at coordinate 165,357,763 of OY740765.1, read as the reverse complement.
ATTGTTTATGATTAATTCTAAATTAAAAATTGAAGATACGTTCTTTAACGACATCTAGCGTCAACTCTGTGAAACGCTTGCAAACAAGTTGATATATTTAAGTGTTTTTTTTTTTTTAAAGAGCCGAGGTACTTCCTGTTAATATTTTATCTCTGAAGAATAATTTTAAAACTCAACAGACATAAGTTTCAAATTGGTATTAGATAAAGTAAAAATAATAAAGTCGTTGAAACAATTAACATTAAATTTAATAATTCCTAGATGAACAAATTTATCAGTTTAGTCATTTGGCTTTTTACTGTTTAGATATACAGGGTGTTTTAAAAATATAAACCGACTTAAGTTTGGTAGTAATTACAAGTAAATAGTAATTTCTATGGCATTGGTTTGTATTGGTGCTCAGGATTCTCAAGGAATCCAAGCCTCTCAAAAATTAATATATATATTTATTATATTATTTGTTACTTATCATAAATACATCAAAACATCTGAATGATTCTACTGTGTAATTCTACAGTGAGAGTGTCGAGTTATTAACGTTTTTTCTCAGAAATCAAATATTTAAATTATTATTTCACTAACTTAATACGTTATATAAATAAATTAAAAATATATACATAATATAGATTCTGAAATATGTGTATTGATTATTGTTTATGATTAATTCTAAATTAAAAACTGAAGATACGTTCTTCAACGACATCTAGCGTCAACTCTGTGAAACGTTTGCAAACAAGTGATACAAATGTTTTTTAATTTAAAAAAAAAATTTTTAGTTGGTTACCATGTTTTGTATTATGAACTTGAGTGAAAAAAGTTTTTGTATGGTTTACCATGAACAATAAAACTTCTTCAGAGTACTTTCCAGAATAAAAATCAGTTCAGTCATTATTTGTGAAAATTAAAAAAATTATTACTTGAAATAAAAAAGAGGAACACAACAAAATACTTGACATGTGTTGAGGTTAGAAAAGCTAAATTCAGCGAGATGTACAATTTCGACATAAAACTTCAATTTCCAAACAACAGAAGAAGGTTCTCCTTCATTTTCAACAACTTTTCTGGTTTTTCATCTAATAATTAGAAATTCCTTTTTACACACTATTTCTTCTTCAGACTCTTTTAATATTGTATAAGTTACTGTATTGTTCCTTTTACTCTCTTATTTTTTCGTGTACCTTCGCTTTACTGTTAATTTTTTTATTCAAATATTATGTAAGTGAGAATTTTTTAAGTCGTAGTTTCCAAAGCTCCAAAATTCTTTAAATACTAGTTTGTCCCTATCTTCTTGTTTAGCTTTTCAAAGAATTTTCTTTTTGGACATTTTGCAGTAATCACCAATACATCTGCTTTCATACTTCCTACCTTTACCAGAATTGTACTCCAATCCTAAATTTATTTTTATTGTTTCCACTGATGACCGACGGTACTTGATAGAATTCCATTTTAACAAATAAAACACAATTGTGTTTTATTTGTTAAATTTATTTTTATTTGACTTTCCTTTATTTTATTAACAAAAACTTCTTTCACTGCACTTCTGTAGGTATAGGTATGTAATCCTGTCTTCTCTTCTTCTGCTATTTCCACTTCCATTTGTACAGGCCTATCCTCTCCTAAATAGAGATCAGTGCTATAAGCAGCCTCGCTGACATGTTCTACACCATTATTCTCAGTTATTTGTTTTAGAAGGTAGTATAGGTAACCCACATTATGAAGACTTTCGGAAAGTGTAGAACATGGTTAACCACACGATTTTTCTTTTGAAATTTCAACAGTCTGGGTATATAAATAAGTAGCTTAACTGATACTTATTACAACTTATAGTCATGCTTACATCGATAGATTGGCTTTGTGAAAAAGTTGTATATTTGTCTCTAAACTTCTACTAAAAGGAAAGAAGACTAAGATTATTTACATGTAGAATCAAGATTAGCTAATGCAAAGTGGACTACTCATTCCAGAACTATGGAATGTACTAATAATGATCTTTTCATTGATTGGTCACACTTCCCAAATCCCATTTTTAGAAGTTCAAATTAGGATACCACTATAACTGAATTGTGATTGGTCTTGTTCATGGTGATCTAACCATATCCTGAAAAACTCTTTTTCCTGTTAATCCATATTATGTCTGGTTCCCCTAGTTAGCGAGAGATGCTTTACATAGTATGCCATTGTAAATATAAATTTCTGTTTTTGTTCGATACGAGTGTGGACTTTATGGGAAGCTATGTACGATTTAATTTATACTGTTATTGTAAGTGATTGATTAAATACTATGATTGTATGAGGTATTGTCGAAGAGCTCCTAGCAAATTCAATAGTGACCAAATAAGTAACATTGGTAATATTATTCCAGTTACCACCTGACAGAATACTTCATTATCATGGTATGTATAAAATTAGAGGATAAAAAGCACAAATTTGAACCATCTTCATTTCTGATAGAAGCAAGAGGGTCAGAGTCGATATCAGGTCTAATGGGATGACAGGGCAACAGCTTTGTTTCCAGGAATTGAAGAAATGTAGAAGTTCTCATAAACAAAGGTATATAGAACTAATATAGTCTTCTTTCTGCAAAGACCAATACCAAGCAACATAATCTGACCAGAGATACACTAAGGTAGACAGAGTGACAGTTAAGAGATTTTTTACACCAACCAACATCAGTTTTCCAAAATGATGTGTGGTACTTGATCAAATGTGCTGATAAGAACACAGACCACTGAAACCTAGACCAGAAGTTGTTAGGCCAGACAAATAAATTATCTGTGTTTCGTTAATCTGACAAGGACTCATTTAACAAGATCAGCGATATAAAAAGTTAATAGATAGGAACTGTAAGACATCTCCTCTTACAGAGCTACCTACGGCTAAACTACAGCAGCCAAGTCCATTCTTTGGAAGGTTCAGAACTGTTGTCTTCAATACTTCAGAACAATGTTACTCAATAGGGTTTAAGATTTGAAATGTTTGTGAAATACATCATGATAGCCCCACCCCCTCCCAAATGTTCAATAATTCCATCTGTATTTATTTAAAAATATATTTTGTGATACTCAAAACATGTTTTTTTTCCATATATGGCGATTTATAAACTCTACCATAGCATGCTACCAACCTACATTTGAAAATATAGGCCTACGTTATTGTTTATGACGTTTGTATGTGTGCATGTTAATGTTCTTGTACTGCTTAATATTATAAATTTAATAATTATAACAAAACAACATTGTGGATGAAATAAATGTGTACACCGTAATGATACTGTCACATTGAAACAGCAAAACATATAGGCAAAACCAAGTTTACAGAATAGAATGGAAAAATTTAAGTAATATATTTATTATATTATAAATAATATTACACCGTAAGTGCAAAATTGTAATAATGCAGTTAATGTGTATGTTTCAAATAATATATATATATATATATATATATATATATATATATATATATATATATATATATATATATATATATATATATATATATATATATATATATATATCTGTATATCACAATTATGTTCACTGCTAGACCACTAGGCATATATTCGCATTCCTCTCTACTATGTATCAAGGAATTATACATCCTTCGTTCGCCCTTTCGGGCAATACCAGTACAATTTTCTTCCCTTTACACTGGCTAGTAGAGGTCTTGTGCTTACCCGTCTAATATAGAATATATTCAGTGACATATAGCACAAATATCTGTTTTAGTTTTCTAACGATATTTGTAAATATTCAGATGGGTCCTTTTAGGACCATTTATAAAAAGGGGAGGAAGTGTCAGTAAGGCTACGCCAGGCGGGTTTTATCATTAACCCAGCTAAATTAACGATGCCATTAAGCTCCGCCCAATTTATAGGCCATATATATTCAAAAATCAGTCGGTGGGATTTTTGAAACAATCCAAGAACAAGTCCCATAAACTTGAAACAAACTGCCCGCATTTTATGACTGGTAACCTTTTATGCCAAACTCATTGAGAACTTATACTCCAACTCCAGTGTACAAACTATTGGAGAACAAAGGTTTTTTAAACATTTGGTAAATAGGCCTATATTTATATTCAAAAACTCCACATTTGGTTGTAGTTGCCAAACAACGAAATCGAATTTACGATTTTGTCAAAATCGACTATTACAATTTTTATTATATTTTGATAAAAATTTAACTTTAAGTATCGAAACAAACAATTTCAGTTGCCAATTTTATAAAAAAATGTTGGTTTAAAAGTTATAAGCAAAAACAAATCTAAATATGTAAAACTTAAAAAAATTTTTAAAAATGTTATATTCAAATATATATTTTGTATTGAATATTTTTACTACTTGCATGAAATGCAAGATGATGTTACATTTCTTTTCATGTTCACTAAAATTATCGATATGTTGAATACAGTAGATATTTGATTTATTACGTGAAATCTGCAATAAATATGTTTTTAAATATATATATATATATATATATATATATATATATTGATAGCTCGTCATGCCAACATAGGACCAAATATATTTTGACGGTTTTAAATCTTTAAATAAAACTTTATATATTTGAAATTTTTTATTTGGACATTCTACATAAAATACTTCATGGCTCAGATTGTTAAAATAAAATAACAAAGGGATCATAATAATGAAGGGATACCACAGTCAGGTAGACGTGCGTCAATATCATATGTTAAGTGCCAATCGCATATTCCATATCAAAGTAAAAGATCAAACGTGACCAATAAACCAGCATCAAAGTATTTTGTGAGAAAACTCTACCCATTATAGGTCTAGAAATAATTTTCCACGAGTAGCAATTAGTGCTTATACAAGTTAAAAGTGACAAAACTTTAAAGGATTGGACATGACACATCTTCTGATGTTGATAAAAACTAAGATATATTTTTTAAATATTTGGCAGTATGTAGACTACTCAGAATAAAATAGAAAGAAAAAATTATTTGGCTACTTCTATTTATGGAGAAGGGAGGCGAAAAAAAATTATATCATCAAAGGTTTTGCGAGAGTGGACCCTACCTAGAATTCCAAAATACACCTATGGATAGATATATTGGTAGCTGTATTTTTCTTTAGAAATACTAATCATATTTTGTTAAGTTTTAGAATAGGGATTCCTTGGTCCATACACTCACCTCTTTGATTCAATCGCAATTTGTTACGACAATTACATTAATACAGAAATTTGACGATGCATAATACAGAGTGTCCCACCTAAAATGTTACAATAGCTAACTTTTGAATTATGAATATGAAATATTACTTTAAATGGGGAACCTTCCTTTCTTTTCAATAAAGTTTAAAAATCTATTTTGTAAAAAAATGTTAAAATTACTAAGTTTGAAATTTGTTATGAAACATCCTGTATTTTATGGATACTTCAGGTTTAAAACAAAATTTTAAGAATGTTATATTCTTGGACATTTAAAAAATCTTTAGCCGTTTAGAAATTACAGGCACTTAAATTTAAAAAGATAAAAGTTTGATAGGCCTACAGCCTAAAGAGTTATAATAGCTAACTTCTAAACTGTTGTGGGTATAAAAATGTTATAATGGGGAACTCCCCTTATTTTTGTAACTTCTAAAATAATGTGGATATAAATTTTTTTTTAAGTGCTAAATTTTATTAAAAATAGGGATTTGACTCCTTTTTAATTGGTAACGCCCAATTTTTATAATGGTGAGATATTATTTGGTAAAATTTGAGACTTTTATTTCGCCTGTCAAATTTTATTTCCTCAAGGGTTGACCCTTGTCTCACCCTCCTTAAAAACCACCTTGGATGGCTGTGCACTTTTTTGCTAAATTCCAGTTGTGCTCTTTTTTCTTGACACCAAATATTTAAAGACCATAAAAAGGTCAATATTTCATATGTAATTTATTAGTATCATTAATCTACCTACAGTTATGTAATAAATATTTTATATAAAATAAATTTCACAACAAAATAAATTTATGTGTGTTGACTAAATTTTAATGATTAATGTGTATATAATATTTGATGACGTCTCTATAAACCCTCTTTTAATAATATTTAAATGACATTTTCTTATTACATAATTTCTCTATACCATTCTAGTATTTGTCGTCCCTTCTTTACGGTGACATAATTTAACTAAAGGATGTACATTGCTGAAGTACAGCATCTCCGGATCTTATTATACTGTATCCTCGGAGACTTCGAAACGTGTTTCCATTATTTATGTGACACTTTATATTCAAGTCACACCCCCTTTCTCCATTTTATGTCACTGCTTCCACTTGTCTTAGGGATTTCTTATTTAGGATATTTATTTCTTAACATAAGACTTTACCATGTCCTCTAATTGGTTATATATTTTTTCAAAATGTCCATAACATTTGGTTATTTCCATTAAGAGTATTGATGATCTATAATTAATTAAAGGACTTCATATTCTTATCTTTCATTCAACGTCGGCCGTGTCTTCTATTCAATAGCTATCAAGTATTGTGCTGGTTGTATTCCTTTGTCATATTCATATATTACTAATACAAATAATTTATTATAACAATATATACACATACGCACAAACACACATGCTGTGGCGGGTTGTAAAATCCACCCCACACAAGGAATTAAAAATAATTCTAGGTCAGAAATGCAAGTGAAAAGCTTTAGCTGCATCTAATCCACGAACAAAGGCGGTGACCTTAGGACGAGATTAGATGGGGCATGAAATAAATGTTTGCAAGACTTTAGATCTCAACAATGAGTGAAACCTTCCCAAATCTGATCTAGTAATTCATTATGTAACTAGATGTTTAGAATAGAAATAGTAGTAAAATAACGTTTTTGAACTTGGAAAAGATCGAAGTTCAAAAAATGAAAAGATTTTTAAAATAATCAAATTAAAAAATATTTTTATTAAATATTGTACAAGTACGGTAATTAATAAAAAAGGAAATATAAATAGAATATTTTTTGAAAAAGCCATATATTTAAAGTTATTAACAAATAAAGGCGCAGAATTGTAATAAAAGGCAATTGTGTTTTATGATACCAAAATAATATAGTAAATCCAAAAGAGCTGTTTTAAAAAAATATATATCCTTGTATAATTTTCGCAAAGTATAAGTAGAATTTTTAATTGTTAAATAAAGCAAACCAGATGTAAAAATGAACATTTCCTTAGTTTTGGACATTGTGCAACATATTTACGTAATAAAAACAGTGTATAAATCCAAAGGGTGAAAAGTGGCAGATCTAATAATAACATAATCTGGGAATGTAAATTGTGGTGATCGAGACTAGTTATGAGATCAAATAAAAATCTCAAAAAGTGTAAAAAATTCAAAGAATTCTTAGAAATCAAGCTTCCCGCCTGGGTTCATAAACTTTAAAATAAATAAATCAGTGGTTCAGTTATCTAAATAATGGTTCTTTATTATTTAACACAACTTCACTATTTCTCTCTTATATACTAATTACAAAAATTTTAATCTTCTTTTTTATTAAGAATCTAGAATGACTACCTATTGCAACTGATAGACCTGATTTTACGTTGATGATTATAATACCTGACTCTTATTAATTACAAGTTCATTTGTATACAAAGTTTGCTCACCCTTCCTGCAACTTCAAAAATTCTCGGACCTCAATACTCGGAGACTCTTCCTCGCCAAGTATATCTGGCTATAGTCCAAAACTCCTACAGTCATCCACTTGATCGATTGATCCCTCTCCCCACCATTCCAGTCACTTAAGGTCACACATCCTATTGCCACCTCGATGACATCCACCACACTTACAAGGTAAGGAATTTCATCATTTTTTTCAAATCTGTCACAATAACTGTTGTTACAATTATTGTTTTTGTTATTATTGTTGTCACAATACAGGCTTCTTAAAAAGAACTTAGCCTATATTCTCTACTAAATCTATCCCTAAATACCTAACAGAATCCAAAACTGAAATAAGTTTTTCAAAAAGAGTTAAGAGAAAAATGTTCTAAACATTTTTTTCAAATGTAAGTAGTTTTCAAAAAGATTTCCTGTTTAGACATTAAGATAGTCAAAGTTAGAAATTCGGCAAGCTACCACGCTGCCTAGTATCCGTAAAACAGGAAAAATATAATTTTCTCAGGAATAAAGACTTTTTTCTTGAAGAAAAAATAAGTGCAATGTCTAATTGATTCAATTTTAAGTGATAAACTGGGAAAAAAACAACTTTCTGCCAGGTTTGTCAGAAGTTAGTAGTTTTCTTTCCAATAAGCGTAGGAATGACAAAAACTACTTTTTGTGTGAAATCTATAAATATGCGAGTCAAGGACTCGACGACTCTCTCTCTGTTTTTATTATCCGTTCAATTGTTGGTCGTTGTGTTGGTATTTCTTTACACTTGAAATAACTACTTCATAAGGCATTCCAGAATTCTACCAAGACTGAACATCGTTTGAGCAGATCTAGCATGTAATGAGGAAATCATCATCCATCAGCATCTTCCACTCCATCCACAAAGGGAGCAACGCTTTCCTGGCATCGTCAACTACCTAAGGTAAAGTGAACCTCAGGTATTTATATAATTTTGATCAATTTTGTCATTTTTAAATTTGTAATAATTTTTGTAAAAGTTTAAGTAATATATTTTGTTTAAAAAAGAAAAGATAATATTTTGGGAATATTTAGTAAATGTCCATGATTTAGTTTTCTTAATTAAATCAAAATAATTAAAATTTAAAGTAGAATCAAAAATAGATTAATATTAAAAATAAGTAAAAATTATTAAATTAATATTAGCAACTGTAAACACTTACCTTGGATTAAACTTTTTTAGATTGTAAATAATTGGTAACAATCTATGAATATTAAATGTGGCAATGCAATGATTATTAATGAAATTAAAAAAATATATATTTTGATTACATTAAGGAGAAATTATTTATATTATATAAGTTGAATTATTCAAGAGTATATATGTTAAATAAATCAAGAATTTTTCTGGTGTTTGAAAAAAAATTTATATTGCCTGTTTCACCAAAATCCTACAAGTTCTTTTTGAGAAAGGAAGCAAGTAAATTCAAAATTTTAGTAATACAAATTTGTTTAAAGTAAAACAGAACATATTAAATAGTAAAATCAATCTTATCTAATCCAAGTAATATAGGTCAAGTGCTCTGACATAAATTGTAAATTCAATATTGTAAAAGTTACAATCATTCATTTTGTTTCCGAGAAAGGTCCCAATACCATACGATCCCGAGATAAGAATCACTATTAATTAAATCATAAAGTAAAGTTGTTTTTTATATAAATAGAGCTAAGCCTAGTGGCAAACAATTAATAGATCAAAAGCATTACTTGCTTTTGATCTATTATTATTGAATAATAAAGTGAAAAACTGGAGACAGTGGTTTCCCAAAAATTGCTGACACTACTTTTAACATCCTTTTAATAACGACACCTTAATGACATCAATATCACATCACTGTGACGTCACTCAAAAATTTTGGAGCTATTGGCATGTACTCACTACTCATAGCAATGTTAATATAAACGGTTTGTTTTGTAGTTAAAATTAAGTCTAAGAATTTCGGATTAACTTTGAAAAGTAAAATAATTATGAAAATATGCAAATTCCGCATTTAATAATGAGTTGAGCCATAACTTTAAACTTCACCTCTTCTCTAGGTAGTAGAAGCAAAACTTGTTACAAACTTTATAATTTATTCATGAAACTTGTTAAACTTTGCATAAAGTTTTGCACTTTATTTTAAACAAACTTAGTCGTAAAACCTTAATAGATGTAAACATTTTGTGATTCGTGATTCATAAAGTGTAAATATTCGACGTCAGTTGCTATGAAAACCACAGTTTGAAGTATTATATCTCCTTTTTAACCTAATACAATGTTTTGATATGTCGTTTATAATTTTGAGAATTATGTAAATTATATTCACAAAATTTCTATTTGAGCTTGTAGAAATTGTTATTATCTTTAAATCATTTCCCTGTTTCACATATTTCGTAAGCATGTTTTCAAAAATTTACAAAAAAGATACTATATTGAAAACATAAATTGTTTCATACCATTTCTTAAAGTAATTTGTGAAATGAGCTATTTTTTTAGTAAAATATATTGGAATAGGTATTTTGATAATTAAATAAAGTCGGTACATGTTGATAGGATAAAAATAGAACACAAATTCTTAAAATAATTGTGTTTCTTTAATTGAACGCCTTTCAAAATCAAAATCGTCATCTTCTGTTATGTATCATTCAGATTGTGTATCATTGAAAACAACAATATTGTTGTCGAAATGTGTTTTAATAAATAAACATACTATTTGTGAGAATTTGTGATCAAGTTTTATTCCATTAAGATACCATCTCACACAGGGGCGGATCTAGACTAAAGTTTTGGGGGGGGGTCATACTTCACTATGACTATTTTCTTACATCGAACTACCGGGGGGGGAAATTTTTGGTATTTTTACGTCTGGAAATCACATTTTACACTATTTTATCACAAAAAAAATTAAAAATAAACAGTATTGTTTTTCTATAAAAAACGCTATTTATCTTAAGGTAAACGATAATTTTTGTGTGCTGAATCAATGTCAAATAGGAAAATGTTAGTGTTATATGGATTTTTAATTTTTTAATGTTCATTTTCTTGCCTATTTAAAACTATTTTTTCGTGTACATAATATAGTAAGAAATGCATACATTTGAGATAGTGCCAAAGTACAAGCATTGTCAAACATTATAGTATCATAGATCATATATCATAGAATTACAGATCATACACAGCTTGTGGTATGTAGGAGAACTATAGTGCGAGAGATATGGAGAATGCCCTCTCCACTACCTCCAAATTAATTTGTAATATTTGATGTTGGCTTATTATGTAAACAATAGTAAATAAATCTAGAAATCGTTAGTAGTAAACTTTAACACAGTGATTAAAATCGTACATAATAAAAACAAACATCGGCAAGTTAGAGTAACGTGCAGCCTTTCGTAAATATGCAGCCTTTCGCTCCAACTGCCATATCACACTCTGCACTTTGTGCAGTTACAACGTTCTGTATATATTCGTGTTCAGTATAAAATTTCCTTTAAAACTTTATGTCTTTGAATTTTGTAAGCCCAATTATAAAGCTTCTGCTTAGCTTTCTAATAACCCATTCTTTTTACTATACATCTAACTAAAGGAGCCTCTATGACCTCATGTTTTTTTAAAAACGCAACTAATCTGAACTAGCCATTTTGTAGAGAAGGAAATACAAAAATATTTTATTTGAAGAGTTTCTAACTACAGTGTTTGGTTTATTCAGTATAAGCGTTTTTTATATGAATCAACATAATCCGCTGCCGGACTTGGACCTATGCCTGGTAAGCGTTTCGTTCCATCACTTTTGGTTTTCTTTAATCACTGATATGTATGAAATAACAATATAAATACATTTATTAAGTTAGTAAATACCTAGTTTTAACTTTAGTTATTGGGAAATATCTATATCAAACAAAAAATTAACCCAGCCTTTCACGATTCGTGAAACATCCACAGGCATAAATATGTCTTTTAAGGTGTTTAATTTCAATTATTTTAAAAATTGAAATTTATTCATTTTTAAAAAAGATTCACTTTTACATTATTTTCTTTACGGTTACAGTACATCTCTTGACAATTTTGCTTTCTGACGGTTTAGCTTCGTCTGAACTACTTTCATCGTCCGATCGCGATTTGTACCCCGCTACTCTTTTTAGTCCTTTTTCAAGTATAGCCAATTTACTACTCATATAATCTTCTACAACTGCATTCTCCAACGTCAAGGGATAGATATTCCCCAAGGTCAGTATCGGTGGCCGGTGCGAGGGCGCACATCGCCCTACTCCCGACGACTTATTATTATAGTGTGGACAATGACAGCTCAGCTCGCCAGCCAGGCCGATTCCGTTTTGTCTCGTCTTGGAGCCGCCGTTCCGTTGTTGATATTATGTACGGACGTACGGTAGCCTTGTTCGGCTGACAAATTAATGTTTTTAATCATTTATGGTTTTGAGTTTATTCCAGAAGTTGGTTTTAATGTTTAAAAAAAAACGTATGCTCGACCCGTTTGGGGGGGGGGGTCATGACCCCCGTGACCCCCCCCCCCTTGTATCCGCGCCTGATCTCACATGTCAAGCTCAATGTGTATTTATCTGTACCCGTTAACTAAAAGTTACAAAAACGCTAAAATATATAAATAAATATTGAACTTGACTTGTGAGATAATATTAGATAGAATAAAACTCGAACACAAGATCTCACAAAAATTATGTTTACTTAATCAAAGGTATTTCAATGGCAAAGTTGCCATCCTCAGTGATACATGAGTTACTATATACCTTAAAAATACATGTTTTAAAAATTTTTATCCAAGATTTTCAAAATTTAGTTTTGGAGATAAATGTATAATAAAATCTAATTGTTAAAATGACGGCAGATCTGGTGGAGTCTGAGAGGACAATATGACGAAGTTTTATGATATCTAGAGAAGAGCAACAGACACATGAATTTACAGTTGTCTTAGCTAGTCCACAAAAATATTTTTATTTAATATATTCTTGTTAAATAAGATGCATTAAAGACAAACATATTAAACTTAAATATATTCATTGTTATGTATAAATATATTGTAAACTGTGTATAATTAAGATAATACATTAAATATTGTTTGTACACTAAAAACTTTAAATAAGTACCTGACGGTGGTACATACTGGAGGCACAATTTTATAATGTGTTTTGACCAATGATATGGTATTAAAGTTATGAAGAAGTTTTATATATTATAATTAATTTACATTATCTCCTTTAACAGTTGATTTCACATAATATTATTATGATTTACTCTCTCTAGCCAAGGTATTCTACAAAATTTTAGTCTAAATGTGATTTAGTAAAGACAACAAATTTAATAATTTTTAAAAAAATATTTTATAATCTGCCAAACAATAACAGATATTATTAATTCAATAAAAAACGTATAATAAAACTTTATTATTCAAATTTATATTTTAAATTTATTCAAAGTTGCAAGAATTTCACTTACATCACAATAATTACATTAAATTGTATAAGCCAGTGAAATAAAATGAAATATAATTGTGTTACCACTAATACTATAATATCAGACCTAGGCTTCACAATCTAATTTCATACTAATTTTTAATTTAGCCACTATTTACAAACTGTTTAACACTTATACTTAACATCATAACGTTCTGTGTAAGGAAGAGTTCTATTGAAATTAAAATTATTTATTTACCTGCACAATGAGAAATATAAAATAATTCATTACTGTTCCGTAAATGTAACCTCAATATCAATGTTATAAAATATGGTACAATACGTGCGGCTGTTTATTTTTGAGAAAAATATCACATTTTACTCTATGGGATTTTATCCAGCAGTCATCCAACATTGATTATAGTAACATTAGTATTGTGATCTATAGAAATCGGCTCAGTAGTTTCAGAAGGATATGAACCACTAACCCCTAAGAACAGACAGACAAAACAAATTATTTTAGTTTACAAGATTACATCATAGTAACATGATTGTTATATAAATACTAGTTACAAAAACATTAGCACTTTAAAATACATTCGATAAGTCATTCTTGTTTACTGAATATGATTACTGTATACAGAGTGATGCAAAAGTTTCGCAACAACTTCATAACTTTAAACCTATTATACATATTAACTCCAAACTTTTAGACAGTTATATAAGGAAAATTCTGTACCTTATGGGGGTATGATTGAAATCCACCCTTATTTGGTGTGGGGGGGGGTTGATTATCAAAAATTTTAAATAGCAACCCCAATTGAGTGATACCTCATTTTAAAGCCCTCGTTGAGGCGAAAACATTGGTGTAAAGTAAATCTTTCTCCAACAACCCAATCCAAAATGGCGGAGCCAAGATGTTCAGATTTTTCTATTTATCTATGTATTGTATTCTACATCAATACAATCTATGCATATTCATTTTACGTTGCAAATTCATTCATACCACTAAAAGGTGGGAATTTTCCCAATATAACTGCCTGAAAGTTTGGAGTTAATAAGTATAACAGCTTTAAAATTACGAAGGGTTGCGAAACTTTTGCATCACCCTATAGAGCTATAAGGTAAGAACTACCACTAAATAACACCAGTGCCACTTTAATAAAACAAACACCACTGAAAGTGAGATATATAGGTAATATTAGTACAACTTATTGCTGGTATAAGTATTTTAGCTTAATAAAAATAACAAATATTTAATTTTTGTAGTGCAAAAATTACAAATTATCACAATAATAACCAACTTGATATTTCATTTTTATTTGCGATAAGCCAATATTAATGTGTCCCAGATAAGCTTATTCTAAGTAGATTCTAAGTAGCTTAAACTAAGTAGATAGCTTATTGTTTTTAAAAAAGTGTAATTTTCAAAATGTATAGGAGATAGCATCTAGAATTCATCAAAATATATATACGAAGAAAGTTACTTCTTTAAAGAGCACAATAATATAAACTAAAATCTTAACCAGTGATTTATCACCCAACGAATAATATGCCATCAGTCATTTTTAACCAGAAAATAATCGCCCAAATTATTTATTTTTAAATTTTATTGTACAGAGTTGTTTTACACTGCCATGTTGAAAGCTCAAGCTAGCAAAATTCATTTATTTGTCCTTCATTGTTGTCCTTACCAAACCGAGATATCAATATTTGCATCCTGAGATAGTGGTTTCCACACCCTTGTCTTTGGGGTTGTTTAATAGTGGGACCCATACCTCGCCCCTAACACATAGTTTTATTATCAGGCTCATCATTTTGAAGGCACTTCTTGACCTTATAGATTCTAGAGTGTTTATTTGATACTCTAGAATGAAATGTGTTATTTCCAGCATCTGTAGCATTATTATGTGAGATTCATTAGATCTGGAGGTTTAAAATTGATTTCACCTTGTTGGTCGAAATTATGCTGGAGGCCAATCTCCAGTGGGACCATTGGGGGCTGTACTTACTTATCCTAACCTGTTCCACTGTGAAGAAAAGCAACCATTATTTGGCTAATTTGAAAGAGGATGGTGTAGGCTCAGTTCGCTAAACTTTTTATTCAATGATTTCCTATATTTCACTATACTGTAATATATATTAGTGGAAATAAAGTAAAAAAATTAAAAGTAGAGATTAAAGCAAACAGTATTGTAATTGAACGAGTTGAGAAAAGATGAAGATTTATTTCTAACGATATAAATTTGAGTCATGTTTTTTATAATAATAAATTTGTCACTAAATAACAATTGAAGATTTAATTTAAATACATACAAAGTAGGTACAAATTCTATATCCTTGTTTCAAAACGCATGGAATTATCATTCATTCAAATTGTAAATCAAATTGGAGCTACTAATAATGTTTTTTTATTTAATACATACAAAAATGATCTTGAAAACAGCTATGTTTCATTCTCATCTCACATTTGTTTCAAGATATTCTGACGAATAATGAGAAACACTAATTATTACAAATATCAGACCTTTTATTTCAAAAAAGTAACAAATAATTAGCTAAACCTAGCTATGTCATCATTTAAACATCAGAATGACAACAATTAGTCAAATTTTTGAAATGACTATAAATAGGGGTATATGTCGAGGCAAGTTTGGCATTCCTGCAACAATTACAACAATTAGAAATCATCGAAACCATGATGATATTGCGTTATAATTTCTCAATTAAAATTTCAAAATATAATGAATGATAACCTTCTGCATGTTCATAAATGTGTTAGCGAACTGCCTGTATTGGTAAAGCACCCGATTATTCCATCGCAGATCATACTGCAACATACATGATCTGCCCATATGCAAAATTATCAAAATTAAGTGTTTGAAGAAAAATATTAAATCATCGTCTAAAATACACATTGATGAAAGTCATTGCATGAGCATGAATTTAGTTTATTTGAAAGAAGTTTGCGAAGGTGCTTTGTAAATTAATTCCTTCCATTATGGAATTAATATGAGGCGAACTATAAACATGGAGAAAATTTGCTTTTATGAACTTAATCCAGTGCCACAACAAGGAAAATGGTATTACTATAATGTATGGTTTAATGTAACAGTTTCTATGCAAGTCAGCCTATTAGCATGCTATTTACAGTACAAGCCTACATAGCTACTATAACTTTGGGTCTTTAATACTTGTATTTATGAAATCAATAATAGGCCTACGATAAACATTCAAGTATACTACTTATGTAAACTTAGGCCTTAGGTGTACCAGAACAAGAGAAATGTCATAACTTAGTTGTATGGTTTAGTTCCACATCAAACAAGCCTGCATGGGAGCATACCCAAAACATTAAATGATCTCAGAGTTCCGCCATAAGCCTGGATAATGTAATTAATTTTTTACAAAAGTCTAATCGAAATAAAAATGGTATTGATTGTGTACCCATCCATGTCGGTAAAGTATGTGATTTTTGTATAATATAATTGGATGACGTCAAAAATAAAATAAAATCCTGCTTTATGAATGAAATTTTGTTTGATTCTTCAAATGATGGAACATTACTAACGCTTTATCTTAAAAACTATATGATTACACTTAATATATGACGTTGTGTTGATTTTATCAAAAGATAATTTAAATTATTTTCTGGGGACAGATGTATAAATTCGAAAAATACGTTAAACATGTAAGGCCAATCAGGAACCCTTTTTGGTTTTGTAAGTTAAATCACTTAAACATTCGATATCAAGACAACTAATTTTCCAAATGTAACAACAGATGATTAATTATAATTATAAAATAAATTAATGTTTATATTAAAGAACCATACTCGCGTAACAATAATGCGTTGTTACATTTAGGCATATTGGTGTTTCTTTCCTCTTTTAAATGACAATAACATTTCTTACACAAATAAAACTATGAAATGTTTTCATGTAAAAAATAGTGTAGTTTTGTATGCAATTAATTTTATAGGAATAAATGTTATTGTTTCAATTTAACCAGATTCCTACCCCCTTTTAATTTTATGTCATTTGACAATAATTTACCTACACTTACAGGTTTTAATTTCCAAGTGTTGTGGAAAGTTTCATGTGATTGGTGAAAAAATATAAGTCGATGAAATAAATATGTTTATTTCCCCGACATTTATTTTTCAGCCATCATATTATATTATATATTATAATGAAAATATACTAAAAAGTAAAAACCGAAGTCAAACAAGAAAAACAAACTACTTTATTGGAATGTATATCAAATATATATTTATTTATTTATAGGTGTGGGCATCAGTTGACCTTAGTCTTAGTTGCAGTACTCTAACTCTATGGTACAATATATTGGAGGACACATTTGGCTAACGCTTGGGAAGTTTATATATATCAAAAACTCAAAATTTTCTAGTAGTTGCCAGATATTGAAATCATATTTACATTTTTTCTAAATCGCCTATTACAATAGTTTTTTGTTTTGATAAAATATTAACTTTAAGTATCCACACAAACCATGTTAGTTACCATTTTAAAACAAGTCGGTTTGAGATTTATCATTAAAAACAAAACTAAACGTAAGAAAACTATTAAATATTATAATTATTTCAAAATATTGTTTTTTATAAATAGTTTTACTACTTGTATAAAATGCAAAATGATCTTTTATTGTTTATTAAAATTATTGACAAGCTCAATACAGTGAACAAAATATTCTTAAATGTGTTTTATTATCAGATATCATCAGTAAAATATGCTTTCATTAAAAGAAACTACAGTTTTTACTCGTTATGCCAACTTGGGACCAAAATAGTTTTTCACTTTTTTTAAAAAATTACATTATATATAGTTGAAAGTTTTTATTTAAACATTCTGTATAGAATACATTAGCTTATTACGTCTTAGATTGTTGATAAATAACAACAATGGGATAATGATTTATCGCATAATTAGGGGTTTGAGACGAGGGATACCACAGTGAAATAGAAAAGCGTCATTATCAAATGTTAAGTGCCTATCGCATATTGCTTGTCAAAGAGCAATAGATCAAAGGTGACCAATAATCAGCATCAAAGAGTTTTGTGGAAAAACTGAACCCTTATTCTAGAGGTAATTTTACACGAGTTGCAATAATTAGTGTCCGTACAAAGTAAATTACTTTTTGAAAGTGACAAAACTGTAAACCACTGGGCATGACACATATTCTGATGTTTATTAAAATAAAAATATATTTTTAAAGTACAGTACTTGACAGTATGTAGACTAATCCGAAGAAGCTAGAATGCACAACTACATTCTAACAAACGTTCATCATTGGAAAAAGATATAGTTGAAAAAATACACGCACTTACAAAAACAAATACATACTGGAATAGTACTAGTGCATTACTATAACACATGACATGTCAACAATGAGAACAGTTTTGCCAACTGATATTTGGAGAAGAAAAGTATACCTATGTGTAACTTATACCTTCTTAAATTTCGGGTTGTAGCCTTTTTGAAACATTCTGTATTTAGGGAGAAAGGAGGGGAAAGAGTGAAATCAAAAAATGAGATGTTCTTAGTTCTGGGAGAGTGATCATACTTAGAACTTCAACCTATACTTATATATACCAATATAATTTACCTACTGACGTATATGTTGTTAAGTTTAATAATAATATTAATACTGTCTTTATTAAAGGTGAGGTTAGGGCTATCAATCCCTAAGCTTCTGTCAGGAATTTATCGGAAAATACAGTAGTTTTAAACTCGTCAAGCTCATGTTGTGTAATAATTCATTTGTTAAAACTTGTTTTACCTATTTCGTACAAATATTAATTAAATGTGAAGTATAATTACCAAAATATCAAGTAAACAATTATTGCTTTCCAAAACTAGCAAACATAGATTATAAAACTAAACTTTTATACAAACAGCCAGTTTATTAGCTACTGATCTACATAATAATTATTATTATTATCGACAAAGCTACAACAATAATAAATATACAAAGAAATATTCAGAAATAATATTTTTTTATTTGTTTACTTCTCTTATATGTAGCGTGGACACTTTATTGTGGCATTGAATATTATTTAGTTTTTGTGAATGGATGTAGGAAAAATGTAATACAATAAAAGTTTTATTTTGCTTTGGAAGAATTTTAAATAACCACAAAAGTAATTAAATATAATACTAAATAAGGAACGTAAATAAAATACTTTTGTATATTTCCGCTCCTGTTTTTGTCTAAAAAAAAAAGAAAAATACAAAAATGAAAGCAATAGAAGCCCTAAATATTTTTTGATCAGTTATTATTATTCAACACATTTTTTTTTATTTGTGTACTGGATGATATTCATGAATTATCATTGATGATTAAAGTAAAGTTGCATTAATAACCATAAAATAGGTAAAATCGAGAAAGGTGCAAAATCTGACACTTGAGTAAAAACGTGAAAAATCAATAAAACATATTTTATATAGATATTTCAGAAACAAATACTTATTTTTTTGGAATATTTGAATTTCCTGTCTAAAAAGAAAAACAGACACCTTTAAATGTTATTAGTAAATATTATATGTAACTATTACTTTTAAGTATATTACCTACCTCTATAATTATGAATGTATAACATAAGTAATAAATATTTATTAGGCTATGATTTTCTTTTGTATGAAAAATGGGGAAAAAATTGTTTCATAGCAAATTGCTAAGATCTCATCTATTTTAATTAAAAACAGATTTATAAAGTGATACTGTGTAAAACATTTCAAGAAGTGGAACACACCAAAGTTTCGTTAAGTTAAAAGTTAGCATCAGATTCAAAGTTATTTCTTTATATTATTGTTAGTGTTATATAATACTAAAGTTATAGCTAACGTTAACTTTATAATCTAGTTTTATGTTTGTTTTAGAAGATTTAACTATAATCATTAA
Organism: Aphrophora alni; assembly: GCA_963513935.1. NCBI lineage: Eukaryota > Metazoa > Arthropoda > Insecta > Hemiptera > Aphrophoridae > Aphrophora > Aphrophora alni. The sequence continues at coordinate 165,337,809 of OY740765.1, read as the reverse complement.
CACATTTACTTTTGTCATATTATTTTAAAGGCAATATGAGATTGGTAACAATATGGATTATAATTAGCATTCAGTAAAACCGAACATTTCACAAGTTAAATGGGATTTGTTTTGCAACAACTAACATAAATTCTAGGCTAGAATAGAATATAAAAAGCCTTTATTCTGGGCGAAGTTATGACCTTCAGGTCCTATCCTCCACATAACATATAAACAATTACAATTTTTGTATCAATTAATTACAACTAACTTACTTAAGCTTACAACAAAAGGAAAATGAATTTAACTATTTAAAAGGAAAAGAAACTACATAGTAAAACAAAGAAAATACCCTAATAAAAAAATAAGAATAAAGAAAAATCCTAAACTAATACAATTTTATAGACATTGGAAAATACAATAAATTATTCTTAATATAAACAACATTATACATACATCATACAGTTTAAATAAAACAGATTGCCCTTCATACAAAGATATCGGTCCACGTCCATACGATTCATGAAATGCACCTTCAAAGATACAGCTATCAATAGCCTTAAGGAAATCTGGTAGCGACATGCCATTACAGTAAAAGATTTGTTATACATTATAGTTTTATGCTTGCGAATGATTAGCATTATCGATCCCTTTTTTGAACTCTTTGTACTTACATCTGAGGCAAAAAGAAACTTATTTGTCTCAAGTAAGTCGGCACTCTAGTTTCAAGGACAGAATGCAACATGGTTAAAATATGAATGGATCTAAATTCACAGAGGTTTAAAAGATATAATTGTTTATAGTATGGACTAACATGATTATCATATTTTAGACAAAAATTAAACTGTATACAATAATTTTGAGCACATTGTTGTTTATTGGAACAATAAGTGAAATTGATTTTAGACTGGGATGTCTCCATAGTTGTCACATAATATCAAAATTAGTTCTACTCTTCTCAGTTTTCAGACATCAAACAGTTTATTAATTTATGTATAATTCTCTTTTATTTTGTTGAATTTATAATAGAGAATATTTTACTATTTATAGTATTTTCTACTTTGAGATAATGCCAACATTCAAAAATATAAAACCCTATGCTGATTGGACATTTCGATCTCAGGTTTCAACATGTAATTTGTTTGGTTACGAGTATCAGTACAATTTGAATCGTAATCTGGAAAATGCTTTTACTATTATATAATTATAACATAACTAGTGCCTCAATAAAGTTCCACAGGACTTTTTAAACACACCAAATTAGATATTGATTTTCTTATTACTGTATATCTTTTGTGTTAACATACTAATTAGTAATACATTATTTCACAGCTATATTAATTCTTAATTTTCAATTATCAAAATTGGTTTATGCAAAGAATTTTAATTTAATCTTTGGCTTTTTATTAACTCAACAATATGAACAAACACATTTGTAATATAAAAATATATGTACAAATAGACAAGGGATTCCTGTTATTACATAGATAAAATGGACTAATCTTAAATGCTCATCTCTTACTTGTAAAAATAGCTCGGTCCATTGCAAAAAAAGTAATAATTTAGGGCGATAGAAGTAACACCACATACGCAAGACTAAACAAAAATCCCAACATTAGTTGTTTTCGAGTATAAAAATATACATGTTTCCCACTAAAAACTACATTATCTATATGTATATGAAAGTCAAAATCCACTGTCTGATCACGAAAACCCTGGATCCAAGATGCATAGAGCTATGAATTATTTAAAATGGCTTGATGTAGATCTGTAGTATTACGAAAGGGTTTTGAAAATGTTCCACTCCAAGGGTGTTTTTACCCCTAAAGTATGTCTCTGGCTCCAAGAAACCCAGATCTATGCATTTTTTAAACATGGTTTGGTATAGGTCTGTAGACGCGTATTATGGTTGAGCTAAAAATCTTGAATCTGAAATATTCACATTTGAAGCCGCTGGTAACAGTTAGTTTGCATAATAAAATCATAGGATCAGTTGTCGGCGTTTGGTAATTAATAAGAAAATAACTAGGAATTCTATATTATATAAATATGTTATAAGATTCAAATATACCTTCACCCACGGGTTTCACCATTTTATTATACGTTAAATGTTGTGTCTATAATGGTGTCACTTTTAAAAAAAAATTTATTTCTATAATGGTTTCAACATGAATAACACAAATATTTCAACACCCTAAATATTGGCAATATTTCATATGTAATTTGTTATTATTATTAATCTATCTACAGCTATGTAATGAATATTGGATTTAATTCTTAAATTTTTACATTATATAATGACGTTAAGGGCAGCCCAAATGCAAAAAAAATAAGAAAAATCTGGATTTTATAATTTTTTTTAGTGAATAATATTCTTTGGGTTGTCCTCTTTCCATTGATATATGATACATGTTAGAACAAAAATTCCACTAAGGTGAAACAAATTGTTTTAAATATGCTTGCACACAATAATCCACATATTTTGCCAATTCTTGTTGTAACAAATAGTCTTGGTTACTATAATGCGATTTAAATAGTATTACTTTCTATTTTGCTTTATAATTTTGTTGTGTTATGTTGGCAAAACATTGAGGATTCACAAGCTGATCAATATAACCTGTCTTACTATAACCTTACCAGCTGGTTTTGTTTTTAAATTGTGTTTTAAGTTCTGTGTAAGTGTTTCTATTGTTTGATTATTAGATTTATTTTTTGATATTTTGTTATGAATTAGTGTTAAAATGGGAAGTAATAAGAAAGTTGGAATTAGGTATAGGCTATGCAAAAAGATAAGTAATGTTAGAAAAACACAATAGCAAACTGATGGGCAATCTAGTTCTAACCTAGAAAGCAGAAAATCTTTTTCAGGTTCAAAAGTAAAACTAAGTTCCAATTTAGAATATTACAAGACTAAAAATGGAACCTTATAGTATGAAATAATAGATGTAAATAAGTTAATAAATGTCTTTTACATTGGAAATTAGAAGACCAATACCAAGAGGCAGAAGACCCAGAAAACCCATCATATGTTGCTGGAGGCCACTAAATAGTAAATAAACAAAAGTTATATGGATGTTATTATTTATTATGGATTTTCCGTTGATGTTACATATCTCAAAAAGTATTAAAGCTAGTGCTATCAATTTTTCTGAATAGATTATACAAGCTAAATTCTAGTTCCATGAGAGAGAATATTAATATTTTTAAAATATGAGATTTTTTATTGTTATTTTGAGTAAAAATATATGTATATTTAATTTTCAAGCAGCAATTTTTTTTTCTAACAGAATTTAAAATACATGCACCAGGAACTAAGCAAAGTTATAGATCTAGGTTTAAGGATATGTGAGCTATGCGACATATAAAACACATTGTGGCTTATGGCATTCGCCCTCCCCTTAAATAAGCCCCTCTTCAAAAATATTTATCTGATATTTTCCTTGGTACATAAATTCTCTCCAATGCTAGTCCTTGTCGCCTCTTCTTTACGGTGACGCTATTTAACTAAAATATATACTTTTCTGAATTTCAACAAACCGGATCTTATTATTCTGTATTCACGGAGACTTCAAAACGTGATTCCAGTATTTATATGACACTTTATATTCAAGTCACATGCTCCACTAATTCTATGTTATGTTACTGCTGCTGCGACTTATTTTAGGGATTTCATATTTAGGTTATTTATTTCTAAACACAATGAAATGCAAATATATTGTGTCATTTAAGTGTTTGAGCTATATAAATATATAACATTTGGTTGTCACTATTCCGTAAATCAATTTTATATATTTAATTATAGCATTTATCATCTTCATATTCCAATCTTTCATTCAACATTGGCCGTGTCGGAAATTCAGCCATCCTCTGCTGTTGGGAGGATTTATTCTTTTGTCATGTTCTTATATTATTAATTCAAATCATTTAGTACAAGTCTTTACACACATATTTACACACTATAAATAGATTATTAATCTATAATCAGTTGGTGCCCTAACAATTAGGCTCGCTGTCACAATACATACTTTGGATTGATGCTCGCTTACTCTGACACTCATTGAAATAAATGCAGATATTTAGAATTCAACTTGGAACGTGAATAATGTTTTTATTATTGACGCTAACGCTAAACACCAAACACAGTATTATTGACGTATTCTTATATAAACATGTCTTAACTTTCAAACTAGACAGAAAATAATTACTTTGTCCTATATATTTGTTAACACCATCTGTTTGGCAAAACACTTTTTTTTGCACTCAATATAGCAGAGGCAGAAACCTTAAATAAGACGTTTTGTCCGTATTTTTATGTCAAATAGGAGCCACACAATTTTTTGAATGTTAAATCTTGTATGTTAAATATGTTTTGTGGAAATAGAGATCTAATGAAATTATATAATATTATTATTATTATGGATTGTTCTTAAGGAAATTATTTATTACCGAAAAATATTATTAAAACAACAGTTTTGATTTGAACATTATCCAGATTATAAAGTAACGTCATTCACAAAAGTACAGTTTTTTCCTTCATATATAATGCCGAAATAACCGCCACATATTTGTCTTCACTAGTTAGTGATGAGAGTAATATTTAACTGATATTTATTGACATTTTAAAATTAACTATAATGATGGATAATTTTTTGCTTATATTTTAGAAAATGAAAATGTTTATCTAATGTAATAACAATCAGATCGGAAGTTTCGTATGTGGAATATCCATTTCCAGGGGGACGGCCCACAAGGAGTCAATAGGAAATCTATAATGAGAGCATAGGTCGACTTATACATCAAATTAAAAGCCTTTATGAGTAGAACAAATGCCGCAAACCAAACCTCAAATGTTGCATATTATAATAATGATGCATTTCAATGTGATTTACATATTCAATTTAACATTTTATATGTATTGTTAACACAAAACAAAAAATTCCTAGTTATTAGCTAATTATACACCCTGGAATTTAAAAATACATTTGTTTTTGTTTGTGTTCGTTGCAGACTATTTAATATATACGTAATATGTTTTCAACAAAATTTGACAATATTATACACTCAAATATATCCCAATATTACAATTGAAAAATATCTTCGAAATTAGTAAATTTACATAATTTTTGTTTTAGTACGGTGCCTTTTCAACTAATAATATACCCTGCTTATGTACCGAATTGACAGTTATTCAATTAAAGTTTTGTTTACCAGAGATTCAAGGCTGACACAAGTATTGTTTAAAGTTGTTAAGTTTGGGTTATGCCGTTACCAATTGTGAATTTACTATAGATTATAATTATTTGCAGATTTTATAATGAGATGAAGAAAGCTATATCACGTAGTTTGGAAATCTTGTAATATATCAATAATGGATATTTTTAAACCATTCTTGAAACTCTATATCGTTCATTGTATTAAAATTACGTAAACTACTTTTGGATTAACTTTGTAATGCAGGACAATTATGAAAAGATGGAAATTCGTAATTTAATAATGAGTAGGGTGATGATTTCAAACTTCGCAACTTCTCTAGTTGTAGAAACAAAGCTTGTTACAAACTTTATAATTAATAATGAAACTTGTTAAACTTTGCATAAAGTCTTGTACTTTATTTAAAACAAACTTAGACTTAAAAGCTTAATATGAAAACATTTTGTGATTCGTGATTCTTAAAATGTAAATATTCAATATCAGTTGCTAAGAAAACCACAGTTTGAAGTACTATGTCGCCTTTTATAACCTAATAGAAATTGTCGTCATGTTGGTTATGATGTTAAAAATTCTGTAGTAATCACCACATTTCTTGTTGTACTTGTAAAAATTGTAATATTTTTGACTAATTTCAGCACATAAATTTCCAGTAGTCTTAGGCAGTCCACAAAAAAAATTATTTAATCTATTCTTATTAAATAAGATGTATAAATACACATTATATTACAAACTTATTAAACTAAAATATATTCTTTGTTTTTCAAAAGTATGTTATACAATCTGTATAATTAGGAAGCCTATAATGATTTTCATTTGTATATTTTAAAGTATGAAATAGGTAGCTAACCATGGTGCATACTAGATACAAGCTTTCCTTAACCATTTCGATAATGACGTGACATTACACAGTCATGATGATATTTTATAATTTACTATTTATGGGATATCCGTTAATATTTGATTTCAAGTGATAATCTCATCATTCACTCTCCCTTAATTCCAGACATTGCAACCTATGTCTTTCCAAGAAATTTTAGTATAAAGGTGATTACATACGTATGTTATAAAGATTAAATAAAATTTTATAATTATTCTGACATTTAAAAATCAATAATAGAAGTAGTTTATTCAATAACAATATATAATAAATCTTTATTATTTACATTAAATAACATATTATTTGTGTATACTTTTGGCGTAATTAAACTTACAACATACTTATTATATTTCTAAAATGTATAATGTCACTTTTTTTAAATAAAAATAATAACTACGTTATTGACAGTATTATAATTTTGGACGTACTTTTCATACTTCAATTTCATATTCATTTTTTCATTGAGTCAATATTTACAAAGTGTTCAATACTTATAATTTATATAATACAATATTTACTTTATGTCAATTTTAAACACAACACTTAATTTTACGCTCTTTTCGTACCTTTGTTGTACACGATTATTTTAATTCAATCTTGCCATTTATGATCTACTTTTTGTCTATGTGGCATTTCCTAGAATACTGATCATCAGTCTTTTGTAAATATAAATTGCATACAGATGTATAATACTTTTTTAAATTTCTGGTAAAAATCTAGATGTTTCATGACCTATATCTTACATCTTAGTGCTGTTATGACCAAATAGAATACAGAACCGAACAAATCTAAATTAAATAAGACATTTACATAGGCCTAGAAATATGAAAACAAACTATCTGTTAAAATACTTTTTTTACAATTTGTGACAAATTATTAGCAAAGTAATATGAACAAGCTTATCAGATGTAATAATTATCAATTTGAACTATATGGTCCTTTGTTATATCAAATTTTCTTGTCTGTGGTTGTGGGTTTCGTAGGCCAACATTATAAAAGTTCTATAAAAATTAGAAAAACAAAATTGTGTCAACCAGGCTAAAACATGTGTAGCCTTCAACAAGTTTACTAGAATAAACTGCAGTGAGATAATCGCACAGCTCAACCACCCCACTCTAAAGAACTGGAAATCATATGACTCATATTGGTTTAATTAAGGTAAGAAGAAGCAAGTTGTTGGCCATCTGTTGTTGGTGTTAGTTTATTGCCATCCTCGCACTAATCAAAACAGTATTTATCTACTACAACTATGAGCATAACCATACTTTTATCATATTAATACTAAGTAATGCATTAGGTAAGGTAATTTAATTGATTTAAAAAATTATTACCCCAATTATATATGAGGTTTTTAATCTTTAACTTGCCATAATACATGCATTAGTATGCTACAACTAAATCAGTATGAAATGATTTGTTCTAAACAGCTGATAACATGAATTAGTTTCAAATGAATAACTTATTATAGGCCGTGAGGCGAGTGATGAAACTCTCGATGCGCGTATGAGGGGAATTGGGAGGTGGGGAGAAAGACAAACACGACACACGAAGACATAAACCAACTGAGGGAGTTGTGGCCACGCATGGCAAACTTTCTCTTTGCCACTGCGCATCGCCAATACAGTTTCATCACTCGCCTCATGAACTATAACTTTACTCATTTGTCAGTACATGAGTTAGGTTATGTTATTGCTTGGGTTCTAAACAGCTGATAACTCTTTATCTGCATCAAATCCATATTTGTGACTAGATGTATTTGCAAGTTGTTCCTTTGAAAAATATCATTTATTATCAGAAGAAATTTATCTTCCCTGTTACGATGTATCATGTTACTCACTAAAACATGAAGAAACTACACTACCACTAAACCACTAAAATGGACCATGGAGATTTGAATAAGAAAGAGGTACGAATACATATAATGCTGCATACATAGATAATGTAACTAAACACAGACTACATTGAAGGTGATGCCTTTAAGTTGTTCATAACATTAGCCACAACTAATGCTCCATTCCAAACCTAAAAACATTTCACAATGATTTCGAAATACTATTTTAATTGTCTATGAATTATTAAAGAAATTAATGTTTAATCAAGTTGTTTTAATATAAACATAGTTTATTGTTATATTGGTGTATAATTACCACAGTTTCCATTTGTTTTACTAAATGTACTATCTCTACCTAAAGGTAAATATTATTTATATATTTTACTAAACGAGTTACCACATTATTTTATACAAATAAATATTCTACTGTATACACATGTATTTTTATTATTGCAAGAGACTCAAATCCAAAGTTAAGTTTGGAGAGTTGTGTTGGATCTTTACTTATTATTATTAGTATTAAAAGCGTGTTGTACCCTTTATACACCTCAGTCTATATGACTTTTGTGTACTTCCTGATTCTTCTACCTTTATTTCCTATACTCTAGGTTAGGTATAGAATTTCCCTAGCTAGATGGCTTATCTTTTATGGAATGCTATTTGGGCCGATGATCGCTAGTCTTCTGAGTCTTAATCCTTCACATTTCAGAACTATGTGTTCTGCTGTTTCCAAATGTTGATTGCACAGTATGCATTTCAAGTTACCCTGGATTATACCCGAAGCTTAAGATTTTCTTTTGATTTGAGGAGCGATAAACCTAGAGAGTTTATGTTTCGGCTAAGCCAATGACCCATAGATCATCCTTTTTGAGAGTTCTTTCCAGTGAACTCTGGTCTCTGGTTTTAACCATTTTCCCAGACAATTCGTTACTGCAGCTTTATTTATGCCAGACGCTGATTCTGGGCCTATGAAAGATATCACTGATAATTTATTTGCCAGTTCATCTGCCTTTTTGTTGCCTTCTAATTCTCTTGGAGGAGTTATTCAAATCATTTCCACCTGGATACTGGTCGATAGTTGATAATTTAATTAAGGGCTGATGACAATCCCACTCTAACGAAGGTGAAAATTCATATGAACTTTATAGTAGCCTGACTGTCTGTCGTAACAATTATATGCTCTTTGGCAAATCCTCTCGCTAGGCAGGGTTGTGCGCATTATATTATTTCCAGCACTGCTTTCTCAGAGCTATCCTTCACTCTTCTTTTGTTGTATATCCATAAACCGCCGCATCTACACCCTTGCTGTGTGTGAACCATCTGTATATTATTCTATACTATTCTGTATAGATGACCGATCTTTGTCAATGTCCTCTCTTTTCTGGATAGTACATAAAATAGAAAATACCTATTACTATTGTTATAAAATTTTGTGTTAAATGGTAATACATTAGTTTTGTAATATTTGTGAATAAACGTTAGTAAAATAATATAGCAATTTATAACATTTACCAAATCAAAATATGTTTAAGACTTAGTATACATAGATCCAAATTAGTTTTTAAAATCTATTAATCCCCCTCCCCTGAACAAAATGCATTGGACACTTTAATACTTTCTGTACTAGGTATAACTGAGAAAATAAAATATCTCCGTTAAAGCTGAATTGGAATAATCCTTCAAACAATGACTTGATGTTTTATTCCTCCCACTCACCTGTCAAGGTACTGAAAATTCTAAGTTTAGTCTAGTAGCAGTTTCTTTTACCAAGTTTTGATGTTAATGGTATTTTGTGTGTTTGTATGGGTATGTGAGAAAGCTTGCGCGTGATTTATTTCCGTTCTGACCCACTTTAAAAGTCAAACACAAAATATAGAGGTGAAAGTTTTGTTCATTGCTTCATAAGATATAATTTTGATATTTGCCAAAGTTGTTGCTGCTCTATTAAGATAATAAAACTTTCAATTATCTAGGTGATATGGAAAAAAGAGTTAATTTATAAATACCCATTTCCTGTGATGTTAGAAAGCTGAAATTTAGCACCCGAGAAGGAATGATAACTGAGGCTGGTCTATATATATATATATATATATATATATATATATATATATATATATATATATATATATATATATATATATTGCAGGTCATACTATCAGCAGAGTTCATTAACATTTGTTTTTTTTAATCTAAGTTGAAATAATTAATTGTTGTTTAACATTGTGTTTCATCAACAATAATTTACAGTTAGAGGTTTAACATTTTTTATCAGTAATATATACCAGAATTAACATACATATTTGTTTTCGCCATTCCGACTACTGATTAATAATTAAATATATTATAAGACTTACCGTCACAATAATTATTGTGACGGTAAGTCTTATAATATATTTAATTATTAATCAGTAGTCGGAATGGCGAAAACAAATATGTGAGTACGCGTTGTGACAGTGGGCCTACTACATCATGTTTTAAATGTTTAAAGAACTTGTGTGTTTGTTATGTGTCGTGTGTTTGTAATTTCTGATTTTAAACTAAGACAACGGTAATACCCGCATAACACTTGAAAATGGCTGAATAGCCGAAACGGCCGTAGTGATATAACTACAAACAAACATAGACTATTGTGACGGTAAGTCTTATAATATATTTAAGAATTAACATATTTGGGAGGTAATAAGTTTCTGACGAATACTTCTAAATTTTGAATTATGAAAAGATGTAAGGAAATTTGGTAATTACAAAGATGAGTTCTATGCACCTATCTGAGAAAATTAATGTATATAATGTTAGGCTTTGGATAACAATACTATTTTAAGGATTTTTTTCAAAACAAGTAGTTTTTTCATTAAATTGATTTTTCAAATTGTAAATTTTATAGTTTTTTTACCTACTTTTACTCAAAAATACATTACAAAACCTTTGTATGTCTTGAAAAATATTAAAAATATTTTGTTACATCGTATGTATAGACTTTTTGTGGTGTTTTGGCTTCAGTTACTCAACAATTTTTTTATTCTTGATATAATAACTTAAAAAGATATAAATTTAAAAAAATCTAACATTATATTTCATTACAAATGTGAATTCTATGCACTTATCTGAGAAAATTGATGAATAAAATGTTGAGTTTTGAATAATAATAGTTTTTGATGATTTTTTTTCAAAATAAGCATAAAGTTTTAGCTAGTTTTTTCTTTCTTTCATATAAATTGATTTATCTTAATGTAAATTTGATAAATTGTTATATATTTTTAACAACTCTTAATCATAAACACATTTCAAAACTTTTCTATATATTCAAGAAAATTAGAAAAATTAAGTTTCTAAGTAAAATATAAGTTTTTTGTGTGACATTTTGTCTACGGTTACATCTCGATTTTTGATTTCGGACATAGTAACACCATAATTTATACATCTAACATTTCTTTTATTATATATTATGATTATATGTGATTTTGGATAATAATGTTGTTTTTTGTGTATTTTTCAAAATAGGCTTAACTTTTCAGGTAATTTTCCTCTTTTCATTAAAAATGATTTTTCAGAAATGTAAATTTTATATATTTCTTCATTTATTTTACCAACTTTTATTCCCTAATTTAGGTTTTGTTGTGATATTTTGACTTCATTTGATGATTCTTTGATTCATGACATACCCTACTAACTTTAAAATATATACTTCTAACATTATTTTTCATTACAAATATGAATTCTATGCACCTATCTGAGAAAAGTGATATATAACAAGTTAGGTTTAGGATAATAATACTATTTTTGATGAATTTTTGAAACTAGGATTAACTTTTTATCTAGTTTTTTTTGTCCTATATATAAACTTATTTTATTTATATATAAATATTTGAAAATGTTATATTCTTTACGAATTTTTATTCACAAAACTTTTTATACATTTAACAAAATCTATAAAAAAAATTGTTATAGAGTATGTACAAGCTTTTTTTCAACGTTTTTGCTTCGGTTACAGTACGTTTTTGATTTCTGACAAACTAACTCCATAATTTATACATCTAACATTTTTTTCATTACTTAGATCAATGAACCTTTTTGAGAAAATAGTATTGCTTCTCTGTTGGTACAAGCACTACCACTGCTATTTCCACAGATATTACCACTACCATAGATATTACCACTGACACTGCCATCTCTTATACCTCTGTAATATTATTACTACTATTATTTCTACATCCCTTAATACTGCTATTACCGCAGACATTCCCACTATCACTGCCACAGCCCATACCAATGTCTCCTTCTGTTAATACCACTGCTATTGTAATGCTTGCTACTCATGTTACTACAGCCACTACAACTGCTATTACCACTACCACTGCCAATGCCACTGACATAGTAATACTATTGCTTCTCTATTGGTACAAACACTATAATTGCTATTTCTACTATCACCAAATGATGTCAACAACGTTCTTGGTTGATGGTAAATTTTGGAAAAATAGTAAAAATTTGTCTGAAACAAATTATTTGTGTGTTTAACTATCTACTTAACACATCGTGGATCAACCCTGAGCCGGTGGGTTGGATAAGTACTATGACCTTACAGCAATCGCAAGTTAGCTGAATGTACACTTTTATGGATTGGGTAAGTACTATGATGGGTCTTCAGATCCCTTCTAACCAAGTTGCGTGAGTACCATGATGGCAGATCTATCTTGGGTTTGGTAAGTACTTAGAAATCCCGAGATAGCATAACTAAATATACACTTTTTTGGGTTGGGTATGTATTGTAATGCTTAGGTTTGTTGGCGGATCCACATTGGGTGGGGTAAAGTATTTGGCAATCCTGAAATAGCATAGCTGGATATACAATTTTAGGGTTGGGTAACTGCTATAATGGTTAGGTCAGATCTCTTCTGACCAAGTTGGGTGAGTACCTTGATCAACAGATTTACCTTGATTTTGGGTTAGGTAAGTAATCGACAATCCTGAGATAGATAGACTTACACTTTTTTGGGTTGGGTAAGTACTATAATGGTATGTCTGATGGCAGATTTACCTTGGGTTGGGTAAGTACTTGGAAATGTTGCTATGCTGGGTGTAACATAACATTTCCGGTGTAATTATTAACGTAAAATTCACAATTCAATTGGTCGCTATGTTGGGTAGGATGAACTTAGAGACCTCTAGTTTGCACCATTATTCTTATTTTTAAAAGACCTTTAAAATGAGGTATCACTCAATAGGGGTTGCTATTTAAAATACTTGACTTACCCCTAAACTACCCCATTTTGGGGGTAAGAGTTGAAAAATTTGATACTTCAAAAAACTCCTCCTTTGGTTGTTTAAACTTTCCCCAAAGCAAATCTGTCTATTTCCATTAATAAAAAAAATAAGAGGGTGGTGGGACTTTTTGGACACATGGTATTTCATTGTATTATATATTTTTTTTCAAAACACAAAACGATAGTTAACAATTCATGATAGTATTCAAAGCCTGCCTAAAATTTGGCAAAAAGATGAAAAAAAGACAACTTGATTCTACTACATGGACTCCATCTGTTTTGGTTAATGTTTGTTCTTAAATTTATTATAGTGTTTAGGAACGCAGATTTTATTGATATAAGATCATGAAAAGAAATTAGTTTACTTTGTGAATATTTTCTTTAGCTGTTGTCAATAGTGTTGTAATAGTGAAATGTGTTTATGTTAAGGTTATGTTTAGAAAGACTGTTATCTAACTACCAGGCCTACATTTTCAAATAACTTAACAGGAAAAACTAATTTCAATATTGTAATAAATTCTTTTACCTAGTTTTATAGGCTTGTTATTTTAACGTGGAACTATAATATTCATACTTAAAAATAAGCAATATTCAAGATTTCATGGCATTCTAAAGAATGCAATTGTGTTATACCTCTAGGTTTCATAGATTACACATAGATTATGCGATTATGTATATATATATATATATATATATATATATATAATCGCATAATCTATGTGTAATCTATATATATTTTTATATCTATATATATAGGTAATATAGGTACCGGTAATCTATATATATAGGTATATGTATATACCTTCCTAAACCTGTAGTTCTTTAACTAGGTCTGGTTAGGTAGTTTGACAAATCTCTAAACAGACCAACTTATGCAGATGAATGTAAATATCGAGGGATGAGACATACAATATAGGCCTATTCACAAGTTGTCAGTCATCAGTAGTAACATCAACAGCTGATCTCTAACCTCAAAATCCCAGAATATCGTCCTTTTATATAGCTTCTGTTCGACAGAAATGATGGATTTCGGTAATCTAAAAGTAAAATGCGTAAAAATCATAACAACGGTAACACTACGTATTTACCAAAACTTGTAACATGTTCTCAGCAAATTATATGGATTCCAAAATTGATGGTTTAAATAGTTTTGTAAAATCTGAATACAATTAGTGGTGGAAACGATTCATACATACGGACAATGATCCGCCCTTCAATTCATTTGAATTCAAGGAATTTGTAAAATATAACAGTAGGGCCTATTAAACATACCTGTTCTGCACCATATCATCCACAGTCTAATTTGTTAGCCGAAAATTCTGTTAGATATGTTAAAACATATTTAAAATGTGCATTTAGAGAAGGTATAGTTTCTGGATTAGCTTTGTATAGAATTATATTCGACTATAATGAATGTAAATATCGGGGGATGAGAAATGCAATATATTACAAGTTGTCATCAGTAGTACATTAACAGCGGATCTAACCTCAAAATCCCAGGATATCGTTCTTTTAAATAACTTTTGTTCGACACAAATAATGGATTTCGGTAATTCAAAAGTGAAATGCGTAATAATGGATAATCTTATTGTTGTAAAAGGAGGTAGATAGAACACAAATTACATAAATTTTGCTATTAAATCACAAGGATAGTAACACTGCATATTTACCAAAACTTGTAACATGTTCTCAGCAAATTATATGGATTGCAAAATTGTTTATTTAAATAGTGTTTTAAAATCTAAACACAATTAGTGGTGGTCATTAATTAATTACCAAAAAAGTGAAAAACTTAAATTAATATTACACAAATCGCAATAACAAATGCTATGAAGAGACACAATAAAAACTCAACTTGATTAACTAACACGTTTTGTAGGGATCCTTAAGAAGCTACACTTGAAAACAAAATTAAACAGTCAATTTTGAAAAATCATTATTTGTGTTTATGACAACTACCTCTAAATTTGCAAAAAATGAAAATAATCGTTGACCGAAGTCATTGAAAAATCAATTTGATTCAAACACGATTTATGCTGAAATTGTATTTAAATCGTACAGCCTAAAAAATATGATCATTAATTTATGTATGCCACCATTGGCGTCTCATAAACTATTGACCAGTCAAAATACTTTAAATGGAGAACCATCCTTGCTTTTTCATGTAATTGAATTCAATTCTTTGTCCTGATAATAAAATTTATATTTAACTGTCAAATATGAAGACAATTGCATGAATAAAAAGTTTTCTTTCCTAACTGTAAATATTGTCTTTGTTATCTGTATAAAGTTTATAAATTACGATTAAGTTTCCTTGACTTAACCTGTAAAACAAGAACTACTAAACATGAAGATAAGCTTTAAAAGAAATTAGTTTATATATTCAACAAACTGACTTTCATTCAAATATATAATATGTTAAGTGTAACCTTAAAATATGATCCTTTTATTTTTGATATTCATATAATTAATAAACCAATTAATTTTAAAGTATAGAAGATGATAATTTTGTATATGCCACCATTGGCATCTCGTAAACTCTTGATCTGTCGAAAAACGTTGAACTTTACTTTTTCATGAACAAATAGTAAAAACAAACATTTTTCAATCTTAAAACAATTGGCACCATTTTATATGGTAAATCATATATTTTATGGTATTTTCTAATTTTATATAACATTATAAGGCTCCTTTATTCTTTGAAACTTTTTGATAAATGTAATTGTTTAAGAGTTATACGGAGTTCAATTTGAGAAAAATTGATATGTCATGCATTTTCTGTAAGCAGTTTTTCGCATTTCCCAAGATTTAATCAAGTTAAAAAGTATAATTACTCATAGTATAGCAATTGTAAACATCAACACAGTACTAAACGTAAAATAAATAATTTACTGAACTGCTAAAAACTAGCTAAAACCTTCGATCAGGCACACTTCTATTTGGATAGCGGTCTCTGTACGTATTTGCTGCCAGTTCACTGTTTCTATCACATAGCTGTAAAATAGACTTGTATTATATCAACCTCTTCACTGTTCCTAACTCCACTGTGTAATGAAATTAATGATGAAACAAAGAGTACATAAATATCTTTCAGAGTAAATCAAATTTAAATTAAGAAAACCATAATTGCAATACTTAAAAAAATAAAGGAAAAATAAAATAGTTTTAATAGTTAAACCTTAATAGAATTCTAAATAATTCTGTATTGCTTCAACATACACACAAATAACTATAAACATCATTTTCATTTAAGGTTAGGAAACTATCTGTTGTGAACTCAACAATGCAGGCCTAATGGATAATCAAATTTTCATACCATACAATTAATTATTCTGTGTCAATTAAATTCCTGATTTAGCTAGTTATCTGTTCTTCGACTTATTTTTTTTGCTTTTAGTCCTATGTTGGTGTTTACATATCATATACTATGGCTAATTACATTTATAACTTTATTCAACAATGAGGAATACGAAAAATTGCTTACCGAAAATGCATCATACCTATATATTTTTCTACAATTTAAGCACCTATAACTCTTTAACAAGTAGGTTTATTAAAATAATACTAAGGATAAAAAGTCTTATAGTTTTGTGTAATATTAGAAAACACGATAAAATATTATGGGTTCTACATGAAATTTTTAATTTAGTCGCCTTATTGGTTAATGACGGCCATGTTTTTAAGTTTGAAAAATGATTTTTTATTACTATGAAAAAGTAATATAGGTTTTCCATTTAAAGTTTTTCGAAAGATCAATAGTTTACGAGATGCCAAAGGTGGCAAAAATAAAATGAGAAATCTGTACATACAGAATAATTGAAATAGTTTCTTTTATACAATCAAAAAGTACGAAGTACAATAGTTACAAAAAATTACTTTAAAAAATAACGCCCAAGGATGTTTTGAGTTAAAACTAGAGATATTCACGAATTGTTTTAAAATAACCAGCCATTTTCCCAATATGATGGCCAATAGAATTTCCCAATAGAAACCGCCATTTTGTATAGCAATTTTAGATATAAGGCATTATTTTAACACTTTATTCTTGGGTATTTTTATACGTATCCAACTGTTTAAGAGCTACAGGAACCAAAATGTTTCAAAATTTTGCAAATTCAAGCAGTTTCCAGTGACGATTTTTCGTATTTTTTCAAAAGCAAATTGAAGTGAAACTTTAACTAGAACTAGGGTAAAATGTAAAATAATGCTACTGTTTTTTAACTTGTTCAGTGAGAAAAAAGAAAAAAAATCATTCTGTCGACCTGTTCCTTAAACAAAAGAACAAAAATTGTCTTACAGTTTGGTGGTTTGTTTAAATTATATGGTGTGATACTTCGTTTGAAGTAATGGTTTGCTTAAAATTAGTTATAGTTGTAGTTTTATTCTAAAATACATAGTTAGTTGGTTTAAAATTACATAGTGTTGCAGTTTGTTTAATAAATGTGGTGTGTCTAAAATTATTTCTCGTTTAAAACTCATTGTGTTTGTATCCAAGTCACTCTTTTTTATATAATAAAAGAACAATAATGTCTGTCTATGTGACTTTTTTAATAATAAAGTAGTTATAGTACTTACTTTATAATTATATGACGCATTTCGGAACTCGTTCCATCTTCAGAATATCGCTCTGCTGAGGTCCTTAAAACATAAAATAAATTATTACACAACATATCGCAACACATATACACATACACGCACACATAAACACAGACAATGTCAACACGTGTGCACACCATCGAATACGTTTATATACGAATACGAATACGAATAAAAACGTATTCTACGAATATAAACCTTACTAAATACAATATAATGCCCTTTATTGTCATTTACTCAGAACAGTCATTGAACAGTTTTAAACATATTTTCCAAAGCCACCAAAGGAAAAGATAATAACCAATATCTAAGTTTAACCTTGAAATGAATAATAATAGAGATATTCCTAAATATAAAGGCAATAAGTTATAAAATTTTGAACCAAGAAAGAAGAAGGTTTTTTGAGTAAAGGTTTTGTAACATTTGGGTAACATTACAAGTTCTTTGCTAACCTGCCTTGTGTGGACTCCATGGTTTAATATAGCGCCTTCATTACCACTTAACCTATAAAACATTTCTAACACTTTAAACACATAGAGATAACGAAGAGGAAGAATCTTTTT
Source organism: Aphrophora alni (assembly GCA_963513935.1). Classification (NCBI taxonomy): domain Eukaryota; kingdom Metazoa; phylum Arthropoda; class Insecta; order Hemiptera; family Aphrophoridae; genus Aphrophora; species Aphrophora alni. The sequence continues at coordinate 165,319,488 of OY740765.1, read as the reverse complement.
AGCAATAAAGCATGGGAAAGAATTATGGAATCTGTCTTTTTTACACAACATTCTAACGAAAGATTTTTGGAGACTAAACAAAGGAATTAAGTGTGAGTTATACGTACCTCCCCAAATCGATAAACCGTAAGCTAACTTAGAATGTACAAATGCAAAGTAAATTTGTCGCTGTACTTGTTCAGGTAGATATGTTTTGATAAATGAAAACTTTCTTAAAAACATAAACATGTATTTTTTAATTGGCAATGTGTTCTCGAAACGACAGATTTTCATCCAATTTCAAGCCTAGGTACTTAGTGCTTTCTCTTTGAGTAACTTCACTACAATCGCATAACTGGTTACAGCAGCCAACGCAGTGATACTTAAGCGGAACTTGGAACTAAATTGATTTAGAAATGGAAAAGTTTATAAACATTGTCTTAGCTACATTTAAAGAAAGCATAGTATAACTAAATCATAGTCTCAAAAAATACAGGTCTTGTTGATTTTTATTTTTTTTTTGCAACTGACTTGCCTCTGAATGTGCGTAGGCCAGAGCTGTATCATCAGCAAATGCTGTCATAATGCCACTGAATGGTCCTGAGAACAAGTCATTAATAAATATAAGAAATAATATCGGACCCAGTACCGAACTTTGAGGTATACCAAATGTCAATGAACGCCATGTACTCTCTGAGGAACCGATTTTTACAAACTGCTTCGTATTTCCAAGGTAAGACCGAAACCAAGTCAAGCCCACCAAATTATTTACTGGCAGTGTTTTGCCTTTACATCACTGAAAATAAATAATTTCCTTATGTCATCAGATACATAATGTTCCGGTAGTTTTATTTTACCTTTTAAACAATAAAGGGTGAGAAGTTTCCTTTAGTTTCTTCACTTTTGAAATATAATGCTGAGCAATAACAATATTTATTACTTAGGTCACCGATGTTGTGTGAGGTTACATTAGGTATCCAATCTGATACACCACTCTTGAAAGACTTTGTTTTATTTACATGACTTTCATGATCAAAATTTCTCTTTTCTTTGCTTTTTTTATATTTAATCTTGTTTTTAGTCTCTTTAAAACTTGGTGTTGTGATAAGTTCTGTATTTATGTCAAAATAGATTACATCAAAATGTCCTGTATATAAGTTCCCTGTGAACCGTAGGTTTAGTAGAATATTTCCAGTTAGATAATCTGGGAACAAATGACTAATACATATCATTTTATTAAGCCCATCATACTCACTGTCAATCAAGAGCAACAACACATAGTCACTTGATGATTAAAACAGGCAGTCTGTAGCTTCTATCAACAATAATAAAATCCTTAAAAAACTCCCTATTTTCAGATATTCTTCTAACAACAGCCAGCCTAATTTCTCTGTGTATATCTACACTATGGTAAATACATTACGATATAGCTTTGAACAGACAATTACCTTTATAAATTTATCCATTATAAAGGCCTTTAATTCAATTCACAACTTGACCTATGTTCTCATTTAAGATTTCCTACTTACTCCTTGTGGGCCGTCCCCCTGGAAAGGTAAAGGTCCATTGAATATGTACTAAAATAGGTTTTGGTGCCCATTAACAATGTGCAAAACTTTGTAGCTCTATCTGTAAAAATATATTAAGCCATCCCAGGACTTATTCAACACTCTGTATATAAAAATTAATTATTAAACTTTACCTTTCAACTACTTTTTAAAAGTTGTGTATTTTTCATTGGAAGTTGAGGCAACAAGGAAGGTTTTGGCTATATATTTAATCCATTATGGGCTAAATATGTTCTCCTCACGAATAGAACAATGCTGAGAAGAAACTTTACCCGTTATTAAAGTTTAAAATCACACCGATAAGGAAAGTATGAACTGAATATAACTTTTAAGAAAATCAGCATACTTTCAGTTATAAAGTATACAAATTTTGCTGCTTTACAACATATTGATTTTTTATGTTAAATAAAAATATAATTTGATAATTTAAAATAAATAATAACGATAAATCAACTGCTATATAAACAGCATTTTTCATTACGAATAAATAAAATTGCAGAAGATTTATAAACATGCATTTACAGAAACATAATTTTAAGAATATCTGTTATTAACATTTTATTTAACTAAAATAAAATAACTTGCATCCTATTTCCAAACAATATGTCTAATAAAAGGTTTACTCCTTTGAATATTGCATCTTAACCAATATCAAAATTCCTTCTATAACACCAGGTTAGTTACAACATTAAGTATTGTTTTGTAGTTGAACACTATTGAAGATTTGTAATAATATATGCGGCTTTTTGAGAGTCAACAACTTATTTTCACTATTTTTTAATGTTATTGTTATTATAATCATTATCAAATTCAATTTTGTGTTAATTCTCATAGAAAAAATTTAAAGGTATATATTTTAAAATATTTATTTATACCTCTAGGAACCATATAAATATAGGTCAAATGAATTCTTTCGGATGCTAAAAACTAGTTCTGTTCGGCCAATTTGTATTTTTCTTACATTTTTTAAATTTTATTTTTTTATTCGGATAAAAATTATAAAGTTTATTTCTCACTCCAAACTTTAGTTTAGGAATATTCATTGATAGTGGAAACTTTGAATTAAAATCTCAATAAATGCTATATCCGTATTTTATATTTTTTTGTCAAATTAGTGAGCTATAAACACTTTGAAATTTATTTTTAATTCGAGTTTAGAAAATTTTGGTTTAATTATTTAAAATTAAAATTAATTCTCTAATATAATATAATATTTTTGTCAATTGTTTATTTGTTTGTTAATTTGAAATTAAAAATAAGAAAGTGTTTGACTTTAAGTTTACGTAACTGTATTATCTTGTCATCTATTTAAAAAATCATACATTTTTTATGTGGAAAATATGGAAGAATATTTTAAAATATTAAAGGCGTAAAATCATACTTAATTTAAATTCATAGAATTTTGAAAATAAAACAAATAAAAGGTTTTAAATATACTTAAATTCAGAGAATATAAACCAGTTATATTAATTTCTAATATATCAATACACCAACAGTGAAGAGTATAATAATAATTTCGTATTGTTTTGCTCTCTAATAAAATTTTTAATGAATTATTGAATATCCCTGTGAACTACGGAGGTACAGGAACACGTTCAAACAGTGATCTATTTTAGCTGTTAATCGTATCTGCATCTTATCCGGATTGCAAAAAGCCCACATTGTTGGTCCAAAAGTTTGAACTTGAGGCTTCATACGCGGGTTTAAGCATAATTAATTATGACCTTTGTCTGCAGGATTTGTATCGTGTAAGAACAATTATAATGACGTTTGACTTGTTCCTAATGTTTTGAAACTCAATTTTTGTTTTACGATTTTGTATTCAATCATATTTCTAGAAGATTATCCACAGAAAAAACAAAAAAAAAAATTTATGAGTGATTTGCATTACAAGTTAGTCATATTTTAATTTTATGTTTGACTATGTTTAAATTCTTTGATGGATAAAATCAAGCTCTCGATAAATGGCATCCAAAATATATATTTTAAAATGTATTTCTGTTAGGAATTAGAATAGTTTTCGTTAGAAATAGAGTCTTTTTAAGAATACAGAATATAAGTTCTTTTTAAGAAGACAGAATGACAACCATTATTATGACAGACTTGGAAAATTGAAGAAATTACTTACCTCGCAAGCAAGGAAGACGTCATTGATTCTACAATGATATATAAACCTTGGGTGGGAGGAAACTTGGTCAGTAGGCCAAGATTGATCGAGAGAGGGTGCTGGAGGAATTCTTGAAGATAGTCAGAGGAACTTGGCGAGTAAGAGCTTTCTGGGAGAATTGAGACTTCAGATGAGCGTCCACAAGAATTGCAAATAGGGTGAGCAAACTTCGTGTATTAACAAACTTGTAATTATTTCAGAGACAAGTCACTATAAAATATACCGTAGAAATAGGTCTGTGAGTCAAAGTTATTAGAGTTATTCTAGATTATTCGTAATAATAAGAATAGTGTAGCATAGTAATAAGAAAGGAGATGGTAATTCTTGTTAATAAAGGTTAATTGATTACTGAACCACTGATTTATTTAGTATAAAGTTAAAGAACTCGGGTGAGGTGCTTGATTACTAACAATTGATAAAATGTAATGTAATATAATTATATTTTTATCTAAATTAAAGGTTTTGATTTGAAACGTAAAACTGAACCCCCTGATTCAGTTATGATTTTTTTTCTGTAATGCCAGCAAGTTTATAGACGTATAAGTGTATAATAACTTCAATGTAACCTCAATCAAGAACTTACAATTCCAATTAACCATTTTGGAAATCCAATGACTAAGGCAACACAAACACGATTAGAGTTATAAGATGAAGGACCATTTTATTGAGAAAATATATATGAATTGATTTACGTTATTCTTGTAACTTTTGGGGGTGAGGACATATTGCTGAAGCTCTAATTGGCCTCCGGCACTTTGGCTATTTGCCTACTGTGCTCCCCTTTCTTGTTCACCTTACACCGACCCCTAACAAGCTCCAGGACCTTGTGTGAGGTGTTCTTGTCAAACTTTATGTCTGGTCGCTGAGGTCCAAAGATTCTCCTTCTTTTGGGCTTCATGACCTCACAATAGAATAAAATATGTACAGCGGTCTCAGGTACGAGACCGCAAAGACGGCAATTATTTTACCTAATAAATGGAATACTAAAACCTTGAGCATATTTATTTACATCTTTTTTTCAATTTTGTTTTTAGGGAATTAGAATAATTTTACAGATAGAGTTAATCGGTCACTTATACTGATTGACAGAAAACTATTTCATTGCCCAATATTACAAATATTTTCATCATTGGAATCCGTCAAACACGATTTTTATGGCATTTAGTTTTTAGGGTTTTTTCATCATGACCAGGATTTTTTAGAGTGAATCAATACTTTGATGGCTACATTGTTATGTAACGTATCTGATTGTGAATAATTCGTCTGGTTTTATGAATTTGTTGGAATGTTTATGCAGGTAATTCAAATGTATAAACATGTTTTAACTTTTATTACACGTCACATCAACATTGTCAAAATATTTATCAAATTTGAAAAGCTATTTTCCTCTTTAAATAATTGAATTCTATGTGTCGAAAAAACTTGTTTATTTATTCTAATACAGTTTTTTTCCTAAATAATATTTCTTTTCTCAAACAGATACAATACAGATATTCAATACAGATACAAAAGATAACCTCTCCCGTAGAAAAGTCTGAAAATATAAGACACCAAATTTGTTTAACTTAACGAGTTGTGGGAATTGATTACAACTTTAGTCTTAACATAAACGTAGTTAATCATAACACACATGCACAAACATTGATCAAATTTGTCCACATTAGCATTAAAAAAATATGAGTTATGTTGTATAATTTCACAATATTAATTACTACTAAAGTTATTATACATTCAATCATTTTCCAAAGTTTGCAGGTAATATATTAGTATTAATTTTTGTCGAACTCTTATTTTGACTGAACATCATAAGATGACCTCTTTATAAATAGTGGGTATATTTTAAAATAAATATGTTGTTTAAATATAAGACATATGTCCGAAAACATAATTTTTCCATTAACACAGTTGATTTTCGACATTGAAAAATGAAATTACAGCAATTCAATGGTAAAATAATACTTTTCTAAAATAAGTTATACAAAATCATTCACAGTAAACATATATTTAATTGAAATAATACTGATTTAATAAATTATAATTGGGGAAGATTAATATATCATATCGGTTTGTGAACTGTTACATTCAGAGTATTTTATTTATTTTTTTACTTTTTATATAGGTTTTCTTTATTGGATTTCATTTATATGAAAATTGCATGGAAAGATGTAGTTTGAAATAACATAAAATGAAGGAGGACATAAGGCCGAAGCAGTATATATAAGAGTTACTTGAAATGTGATAATGAATTATTATTCACAATGTTTAATTGATAAAATATATTTTACTAAGTATTGTACTAAAATAGAGAATTTTTTTTATTTTGTGTTTTATATTTATTATAAAATTTATTTTTACTAGAATACATTAAATAAAAGTAATCTATTATAGTGGTACAGACATATACATTATCCAAGATATTGAAAGAAAATTAGTTATTTATAGAAAGCAATTTAATCATTTATAACGTTGTTTCAAAATTAATATTGGTATATCTTAGGAAGCTTACACTCAGATAAATGATAGATAATTACAATTGTAACAAATTTAATAAAAATTAAGGTATTTATACCTTATGTAAATCATAAAAGGCAAATAAATATTGTAGCACAATTTTATGTTAGGTTGTGAAACAAAATACGATACACCAGACCTGTCGTTTCCTTAGCTGCTAATATTTACACCTCATGAGTCACTAAATACAATGTGTTTATTTTATGAAAATATTAAAACGAAGTTTCTTTAAAATAAAAGATGAGACTTTAAGCAAAGTATAATAAGTCTTATGAAAGTGTGAAGTTTTAACAAGTTATTTTCTACAATGTAGAAAAGTGGTGAAGTATGAAATCTTCTCTCGACACATTATTTAATGCGGTTTTTACAAAGTAAAATGTTTGCAAAATTTGTTCTAGTCTCGAAAGCTTCCAAACGACGAAAGGATTTTCTTTTTTAACTATTGTTTTCTTTCATAAGTGTGTTTTATATAAATACATATTACCATGTCGTGATTACCTTTCATTCAACTTTAAATCATTATTTAATTATGATATAATCCACATTATATTATATTATATAGGAATATTATGAATTAAAATCACAATTCCTAGTCATACGACCCATAAATAAAACAATTAGCAATAGTAGCTCTAGTATTAAAGTTCTGGTAACTAAATATTTAGTTGAAATTGCCAGTTTGGGACGTTAGATAGTTAATTTATAATTTTTTAATTATTTGATTTTTCCGCTTATACGTTTTACTAGCAAGTATTGAATATACAATAATATTTCAAGTGAAAAATATACGACCTAGACCGGGAATCGAACCCAGATAATTAAAAAATCAATAAATACATGCATACGGGCTGAAAAACGAGTAAAAATTAATTTCAATGTCACATATGCGAGGTAATTAATTTGGAAACTCAAAATTGGAGCAATTAAGCGTAAAGTCGAGTGAGAAGTCTACACCCTGTGCTGGGAAGCGACTAGGATAGCTCAGTTGATAGAGCATTGGCGCGTAAAGCCAAAGGTCCTGGGTTCGATTCCCAGTCTAGGTCATATATTTTTCACTTAAAATATTATTGTTAATTTATAAATTAAAATTTCCCCGTACTAGATACAAAGTTGTTGACAATGTGATAACTTTGACAATATTTAGTGTTAATTTAAATGGATGAATTGTATAGTTCATATTGTGTTGTTAAATCTTTTCTATTTAAACCCACAAAATGTAGCTATGTGACTTAAGAGTGGAATGGTTTTGTTTTAACAGTATTAATAAAGAGAAAAAACTGAAAGATACAATTAAATCAAATTGGTTAAAACATGTTGTAATTTATGACTGGTACGTATTGACAAGTAGTGTCTACTAAAACCAGCCAAGCGGTATGAAAACATATGGTTCAAGTAGTAGTGTTTACGTTCCACTTATGGGAAAATTATCAGTCCATTATTTAAATTAACACCCCTACCTATTAAGGAAAAATATTTATTAAAATTTTTCCCTCTACATGAGGATTAAGTAGACAACTCCAGTAGAATTAAATTATTCTATAATTCAAGATAAAACGTTGCTAATTAAAAATACATTAATTTTATATAAAGTTTTGTTTAGTAGCACAAGTAGGTTCTGATTGTTAAAAGAGAAATATTAACCGTAAAGATATATATATATATATATATATATATATATATATATATATATATATATATATATATATATAATAACTTCTTACATAACTCATTTTATTTATATGGATATTTTTGTAGTTAAAATTATGTACTTAACATGTAGGTAATAACTGTGGGAATCACTTCATAATTGTAAAGCAAAATTGTATCCTATAGATTCAAGGAGTCAAATTATCACATTGACAAATAGCATAGTATCATTTTATTTGCACAGTTAAACGCATGTACCATTCATTATCAATCTGTGGAATAATGGTCTTTGGAAAGGGGCCTAATGAAGAATGTAAACGTATTTTAAAAATTACTATTCAGTTTTGAAATATTAACCTTTCAAAATAGTTACTACACAAGTCCAAGATATTTACCCTGATGATAAGAATTTAAGTATAGTTCTGCAGAAACCTGAAGCTTAGTTGGATTAAGTTTAAGGACGGAGGTGGAAATTAAAAGAGTTTGAGTTAGGGAAGGAAACTTGAGTAAAGGTGGGGGGATTAACCTGACACATACCATCCACTTCTCAAATACTACAGCTCAGCCAGCCAGCACCATAAGCGATTAAAACTATGTTCTTAAATATAATATATATATATATATATATATATATATATATATATATATATACTGTATAAACTAAATTTACTATGAATAATACTAAGGGAATGACTATATTTAAAAAGTAGTGGTCTAGGAAACAGTATTAGGCCAAATGGTCGTTAACTATTTATCACATATTTAATTTTATGCAGCATTTGGAGACACACCGCTGAAAACCCTGGGCTGTCTAACCAATCCCAAATGGGGCTAATAGCCATTATTTGGTTTGTGAACAATTTGTGGGTACCTGAAATATCGGTTATTTTGTAGACTATAAGACATGCAGTTCCATGAACACATCCGGTATCTCTTGCTTCTAGTGCACAACTCCGTTCTCTAAACTTGATGCATGATAAGGATTTTCATCACTGAGGGAGGGGGTAAACTGATTTGATGCAAAACAATTCCCCTGCAATTCTGAATAGAAGTTTCGCCAGTAAAAAAGGGAGGTGGTGAAAAGAGTTCAGCACAGTTCATATTTTTAGGTATTAACTACAATAATTTTATTGAAAATAAAAAAAACAACTTTCTTTCTCATTCAAATTTAATTTAAACGCCATTACTGAAAAATAAATTAAATAAATCAAACAAATTGCAACGACGATTTCGATTTCACCGTCATCAGAGATAGATGAGCTACAAGAATCAAACTAACTGCTAATACGAGTTTAAATACAATAATATTTCAAGTGAAAAATATATGACCTAGACTGGGACTCGAACCCAGGACCTTTGGCTTTACGTGCCAATGCTCTACCAACTGAGCTATCCTAGTCGCTTCCCAGCACAGTGCGTAGGTTTCTCACATGACTTTACTTTATTCCTGCAGTTTATGTATGTACTTTATTTTTCACTTGAAATATTATTGTATTTCCAATACTTGCTGGTAAAAACGTATTAGCGTTAAAATCAATAAATTAAAAAGTAACAACTTTAAAATTTAATTAAATTATCTTTCCCAGGAAAAAATAATAATTAGCAAGAAATATTTATCATAACTGTGGTAATTGTGGCGGAATTCCACGCACTGCTCATGCGGCCAATGAGCCAAAACAAGTCAAGTTATTTTGCATTGACTATACGAGTTCATATATATACAATCACTACATTATGTGTATAAAGGAATGGTAGTATTTAGTTAAACCAGTATTCTCAATTGGTTATTGCTCACAAACACAGAATCATTTATTATTTACTAAGCAGACATCCAATTAGCTACTGTTTACAACTAATTACCTGTATTTGTATACAAATGATGTAATCATTAGAATCTAAAACCAATTTAACTTTACACCAATGAAGATGCTGTTTATAATATTTAGCTGAATCGGGAATGTTTATATTATTTAAAATATGTGATGTTATATGCACGTTACACTTTTATTTATATCCTATAACATACAACAAAATACAAAAACATTTTAAGCTTTAATTGACAGGAGCAAAGAGTAGGAATTCATTCATTAAAATAGAATTATAATTTTCATTCATTTAACGATTTTGAAAATCCAAAATATATATATATATATATACCAAAATGGTTATCGATTTAAGAAGGCAGGGCTTGAAATTGTAACCACTTATAATTGTCTAAATGTACATCAGGGCAAAAATATTTTTCAAAATTCCTAAACAATGGGTAGGATATAAAGTGAAATTATTTTTGATGTATTAACAACCAAGTCAAAAATAGTATGGTAATTCAAATTCAAGGCCGTATTTTATCCTCTCTGTTAGATAATTTTGATTAAAATAACAAATTATTGCATTTCATGTTTACAGAGAACGAAATTAGCATCTACGTCTTTATATGGCATAACCCGAGTAGAGCAAGATTCAGAGTAGATTTAATAAATTACATGGAATAATTGAATGTATTAAAAAGGTCAAACAGCAATTAAAGGTTTCAATTGGTTGTTTCTTACATTTCGCTCTCTATGGTGTTAATTGACGTTCCGGATAACAAAAACACTTTTTCATAAACCTGTTTGTTTTTTATTATGGTTGTGAGTTTCCAATTAAGTATTAACAATATTTATTTTAACTCTCACTTTCAAGTACTTTTTTAATCATTAATTATACAACATTTGTATAATATACCGAACAACAATGGAAGTTAATAGTTTTTTATATTTTGAAATAAATCATTTATTTAAATTAACCACACTTTGTGTTCAAATATTTATTAAATTTAGATTTATAAGAAATATTTTAGTGCTACTTCGAGGTAGTTATTTAGGAAAAAATAAAATGTTTATAATTAATTTATTAAATATTCAGGTATAATCCAACATCACAGATATCTATGCAAATGTAATATTACATGTTTTCAACTCGCACTAGTTTCCTTACCAATATTTTAGAATTCCTACCTAAAACCTATAATTTATACAGACATATTTCAATGAAACAAGATTTTTTAATAGAGTATATTTCTGCAATTGTTAAAGTTTAATGTACGATATATTATTAATCATGCAATAACCGAAAATATGTGTGAATATTTTATTTTAAGATTTCCCTTAAACACGTGGGATTTTGTTTGTTTCATTCTGTCATAATATTTAAGCGTGTATGGAATAAATGAGGGCTTCTTGGCAACGCAACCAATTGGACCATTGGAAAGCAATTTCATCTCGATTTGAAATTATTTTTCATTTGTAATAAATAATAATTTCATACCTTGCTTAATTTGTTATTATCAGTATACATAAATATCACTGAAGTTTGCCATTTATTATGACGAACTTTTTAATTATAATTCAAAGGAAATCCGGGGAAAATGTTACATTTTAATATTTACACTGGCTTCAGTCATATGGACAATTGATTCTAAAAATATAACTCATATTATCAACTATAATTTAAATTTTCAATCGGAAATTGATTTTATTATCTTACCTTCCTCTTTGTACAATATGGTGGGTAAAAGTGTTTTACAGTAAATAATAAATATTTCAAAATTTTATCTCCATTTTAAATAGGTGAAAATATAAGAGGCGAACAAACTTTTTGATAAATGTAAATACAATGTCAAATAATAAAATTCAAAGTTAAAGGGATATGCAGTCATAATAACAAAATTCGAATTAACATATAGTTGTTAATGTTTTGTGGATCCGAAAAAAGTTTATTAATTGCCAACTTCCCATTATGCTGTCTATTGTTTAACATGGTATAAATGGTAATAGAACCACTTTTGAATACGTTGGAATAACTTAAAAACGATGAAAGAATGTTCCAAAGAAAAAAAGATAATGAAATGGGAAGATTTAAAAACATTGTCCCCAAATATAGATTCTGTACTCCAAATATTTTTACCACTTGATATTTCTTTACAAAAGCTTATGTAGGTCAAACAGACAAATATACAGAATCAAATTAATCCTAAAATTGTCTAAATGTTTTAACTGGGGCTCAATGGCGTCATAAATATAAAACACTTAAATGAAACAACTTCACTATAATTGATTTACTTGTGTAATGAATAAATAATAAAATAATTCCAAATATTATTTGAATTACTCGTAAAAGAACATACAATGTTAAACGTAGGAGAAGTAAAAATAAAAATTGTGAGAGAAGGTGAAACACTATATAATTGGATATAAATAGTGATTGAAAGATAAGTTCGAAGATTAATAAGATTGTTAGACAGATACATATTAATATCAAAAGAGTGAAAGAAATCTATGTGATATTGAAGTGAACAAAAAGCAAGTGACGGGGAATAGTTATTGAAATGGGGATAAGTGTGTAAATGGAGAGAGTGAATGGAAATATATATTGTGATTATTGTAAAATTTATAGATTTTTTAGAGTTCAAAATTAAGGTATTGTAGAAATGAGATAAAGTAAAGAAAAACAAGAACTTACGAAATGGAAAAATCTACTGGAGGAGACGAGGAAATGCAAAAGAGAATGTGATGGAAATTATGGGATATAGAAAAGGGTTGATGGAAGGTGCTTCAAGGTTAGGTTAGGTTATGACGTAAGGAAGATGTGCAGAAAGAATAAAATTTGTCAGAGACAGGAGTCAAAAAATAGTGATAGATATAAAAAAGTATGAATGTAGAAGAAAAATAAACATTCAAAGTCTTGAAGGGGAAGAGGAGGGAGAGAAATGGTAAGGTTAAAGTTGAGTATGTATGTTAACATTTGTTACATTCCACACGATCCACCTTCAGCTCTTGGACCTTACAGGTAATGTAGCATTTATCAACTGCTACATAATTAAATCATTTATTTGGGGGAAAACCTGTTTGACTAATCTAAATACATATACAAATATACTTACCTAATTCCTATAATTTCTACATTTCACACAGTCTCAAATTAATATTAGTTTTCCTGCATTTTCTATCTTTAAGAAACGTTTAGTTGAAATTATAATACATATTATCTTTTATATTATTATATATAACAACACTTTTTTATTTGTAAATTCTATTTAAAGATCATTGTTAATCACAAGAATTCTTGTAACAACTATTAATTCTGAATGACAACTACAACATTTTTTTAAAAGAAAAAGTCAAATATATGTCATAGTGTTCCGGCCGTTTTTTGTTACATAAGTTAACTCCTGGATATTGTGAGGTACGTGTATATATTAATACCTATCTCATTACATATCCTCTGTACTATTGCAGTCAGTTTAATGCTTTGTAATCTTCCTATACAATATGACAACCATTGAACTATGTACGTTTAGGTTGAGACTTATTACGACTAATTAGGAAATTGTTTTTTGAAAGGAATATATTATATTACAACACCATTTAAAAAAATTTGATTGATTTAATATTCAAATTTGGCAACACTGTGTAAGTAGCAGGAAAAAACCTATCACCATATAAAAAAACAGTAACCCTAGTGTTTTGTCGGAAAACACAATTTCAAATATTACTCATAATTTATTGGCAAACCAATAACATTTTAAATAAATTTAGTACAGGAAACAAATGGCAACCATATAAGTTGTGACCACTAAGGGTGAAAGGATTGAAAACAAAGTCTTTCCTTGGGAAGTACAAGTCACCAACAAATTGTATTGGCTTACTACTTATAACGCTATATGCTTCTTTATTTTCCATCATACCAAAAATATATAATATAAATAAAAGCGATTTACAATGAATGAAACATTTAACATAAAATACCATATAATAAACCAAAACTAAGTATTAGAGTTAATGATTTATTACTAGTTTTAGTAAAGTGCAGAATTTTATAAACGTTGCTTTTGTTCCAGTTCACTCCATATAAGTTAAATTAATTTTGACAAATTACAATGTGATTGTGTATGACCAAGAAGAAAGTTTGTTTGCAAATTTATGTATACTCTAACAATAACTGCAGTAAACCATTTCAAAATCTAATTTGAGTAAACCTTATTCAATGTTTTGGTCAAACAGGAACATTTACTGAATAAAACTTTCAGTAGAGTGGTTGATGATTTTACAATTTCATTTATGATATATACATATACAACCTCTCTCTCTCTCTCTCCCTCTCTCTCCCTCTCTCCCTCTCTATTTATCTATCTATCTATCTATCTCGCACACACACATACATTCTCGTCTTATTCAGTCACCCTACTCCTACCACTTCTATCATCTACTCCTTTCGTTATGATTAATTGTATATCTATATGTTAATCACTCTCTTTATATTTTCTTTCGGTTACTCAATTACACGCACTCGTTTATCTCTTATTTCTCAATTCTTTCTATTTCTTCAAACTACCATTTAGCTTCTTTTTATATTTACCACAGTCTGTTAAAATTAGCTTTTTCCTGATGTTAATGTATTAGTACTTATTCTATTTACCAATATCTCTCACTCGAATATCTCTGTCAAAATCTTGTATTCTCTCTCTTTTGCTCTAACTTTATATTTCATTCTTGTTCTTCGTCATAATATTTCTCATTTCCTATTTAATATCTTACATTTTACATTTTATTTACTCACCATTTTGTATTAAGCTAACACACTCAATCTTTATTTATATAAGTGTATATAGCACATCAACAATTGTACAAACAAGAATTATCAAATTTTTCAAGAAATATTAAGAAATAAGGATCAAATATCATACGTCTCTCAATCAGACTGCTGATTTATATCGCTCTCTTTGTGTTTTTCTAAATATCAAAAGACTCCTTTCCATTATTAGTTGTTAATGTTGTGTTCATGTTTGTCTAACTCTGTGATCGAGTCTCTATCAATTTTAGTGTCGCTCTCTACCATCCTTTCTCAATTTTTGTTTATACTACTTTTTTCTTATTAGGACCATACATTTTATCTACTCTCTTTCCTATAGACAAAAAAGATTTGTACATTATTTTTTTCCTATCTATATTAATTTCAGATTCTAAGTGCATTTACTTATTATTTTCCGTACAAGGATATCATCAACATAACCTCAGTTGTAATTTATTTTATATTTGCTCAACTAACTTTATCGGTTACGTAAACAATTAAATAATTACTACGAACTATTCTAAAGGAGTATCTTCAAAATATGTAATGAGAGTTACTCCGTAACTCATACAAATTGCAACTTGTTTTGAAAAATTTAACTCGTCAATAAAGCCATCAATGTCATACATAAAATAATGTTAATAGACTATTTTATTTAAATTCTCAAAACTCTGATTCTCAATTCTCAAAGATTAGCATTTTTACAAACAAGTGGTAAATTGCAATTTATTACAAAACTTTGCAATGTTGTAAAAGAACAATTGTTAGAATTCCTAGAACACTTGGAATTTCTGGAATTCAAATATATTCCCCTTTATTAATAAAGGACAAAATAAACGCTTTGGGAACACCTTTTGTGAGACATTCCTTAACTTAAGACAAGTGTTCGAAGTTTTGAAGCATTCCTACGATATAAATTTATTGAGCAAGACTTCAGCAGATAGGTACATAATATATGGAAGTTATACTATAGTATAGTAGTAATTTATAGACCGAAATATTTCTAACAGGAGTTTAGCGTTAAATAGTTGGGATCGAATTATACTCAATTACAGGAAACATATACATCATCTAAACAATGTTGCATAATTAAAAATATCCAAAGTATCCAAATAACCATTCATTAAAACTACATTTTCTTTAATATTTTGGACTTTGAAAAAGTTGTGATGTAATGACTGTTCCCAATACCTAACATAGCCATTTTCATTTAAAGTCTAAAATGTATTTTCATGTTTATAAATCAGTAAACCAAATATAAATATTTTTCGTCCATGAAAACAATGGATGTCGGTAATAACGTTTTCCAAATTTACACTTCAATCAATTTTTAATAAAATAGGTAAGCAGTATCAATCAACTCAGTTAAATATTGGTCAATTAGAAATAATTTTACTTGTTTTCTACAATTGTTTAAATATATATATGTGATTATTGTTCAAATAATTTAACATATTAAATAAAACTGATATTCTAAAAACATGCCTGGATATTCAATATTCGTTGTAAAATAATAAAACAATCAATAAAAAGTTACAAAATTGAGAGACTAAGACGTGAAACAGAATATATAAGAGAGAGGTAATAATTGAAGTTTATTTAATATCACCCATAGAAAACTAATTATTTAAATAATTATTTTTCTTATGATATATCTGTAATTATAGTGACGTCAAAGTATTCTTATAATAGATTCTTACACTTTTCAAGATATATTTTGAGAAATAGTGTTTTGAGCAACTCATTGCAAACATGTCATACATGTGCAACTCATTCCCAGTGTACAAACACATCTACACAGACATCAGATTTTTTTTTAGAAAAAACTACTTTTTCGCACTCAGAAAACTTAAAATGGATATTTAGCCCAACTTGTACATTTTTTTCCCCAGACCAATCACAATACTTTTTCTATACACATATTAAATATGGGAAAAAGTAAAACTAACATAATTAATAAAACATGGAGAAGAAACAAAAATTATAGATTCTATATGCAAAATTTAAACATAAAAGAAATCAACACTATTCAATTTTTAGAATTTCAAAAGTTGAATTTCATCTATTTTAGTTTGTAAATAAGTTCACTAAAATTGTTTAAGTTGTGTGTGTTTTTTTTTTTTTTTTTTTTTTTTTTTCCTAACTAAAATCAAAATATAAGCAATTAAAAGAAATAAGCGCTCTACTGCTTAAGTACAATCAAGAAATATATTTTGCCAATTTGATAACGAATGTGTAGCTCCAAAAGGTACAACCTTGAGAAAAGAGTCTATAAAAATTAGAGTTAGAAATTAGATAACTTTAAGAAATAAATTAGTGTGATTGTTTTCTTTAAAGAAAGGGTAGTAAATAAGTGGAAAATTGGAACTTTTGTTTTCTTGTATGTGGCTGATGTGTAGATAACAAAAATAATCCGGGTATCATTTAATAAAGAATTACTCAGTTTAAATTTAGTTAAAACAGTGTATAAATAAAGAAATTAGGTCATTACGTCAAGCAGTACAGTTGCAAGTACCACTCAAAATCTAGGGGTGGTCTAAGCATCAATTATTTTAATGATATCTTAAATTACCTAGATCTATATAAATAAAGCAAGGTGCAAGTAGCACACAACAAGAGAAAGAATTATACACACAGCTAGCTGGTTACGAAGTGGTGTCCAAGTACTTGTAGGTGTGCAAATACTTATATGTATACAAGTAATTGTAAATGTTTAAATTCTTGTATGTGTGCAACCCTACTGTCGATAATCGTTACTTATATTATATTGATTACACTATTATTCGGTACTGCTTAAAAATGCAACGTGTGCGTTATGAAGTTATTTAAATTTAAAATATAACAACTTCTTTGAGTAATCTATATTCACAAATCTGTTGCAAAACATATCCGTTGTACCTAGATAAAATGTATGCTTTGTCATATTTAATTGTTATGAATTTGACTTACTTCTTTAATATCTGACGCTGAGCCCTGTTGTACGAAATCATTCTGAATATGATAATCACTAACGATGAGGTCGTCATTTATTATATTTTTGTCCGTTATAACTCCTTTATTTGTTACAACGTTATCTGAAGCTAAGCTCTGCTGTATGAAGTTAACCTGATCCTCATATATTACAAAGAATGAAATCAGAATTGATAATATTGTTCTCAGTTATAGCTTCTCCATTTGTAGCAGCCTCTACAAAAGAACAAAAAGTTTCTGCACTAGATTAATATGGAAATAAATAATTCCATATCTTTTCATGAATATTTTAAAATAAGTAATACTATTATCCTTATAAACATATAAAAATTAGGTAGTGTCTGTAGGTGTGTGCGTTTGTTATTTGCTAAACAACACAAAACCTACAAGATCGACCCAACTGAAATTTTGTATGAAGGATGTTAGTTTACTAGAATAAGACATATGCTTATGTCCATTTTAAACAGTCCCTCAGATCTCAGGCTCATTGGCCTAAGTTAGAGATCCCGTTATTCATATGAATGAAAGATTTGTTTATATGTTACATGTGGTTTATCTTAATTTATTTCATTTAAATACATATTTCTATACATTTACAACAGCTATTGCAAGAAATATTGTTTCTATAGTCTATACATTGTAACTCATTCTGTTAAAGAATTAATAACTATGGCTACTAAACCAAATGAATTCGCCTGCCATGAGGTGAATGAGGGAACAGAAATTGCCCGTCATGAGGTGGTACCCTTAAGTTTCAAATCATATTTTATTTTATCTGCATAAAATTAAAGAATAAACATTTTACTGGAAAAAAAAACAATTAGAATAATAACTAACAAAATATTGCTGATTCAGTAGGAAATACTTTTTAAAAATATTAAAATTCTGTCATTATTGAATATTGGTCCAAAATTTGTATTAATGGACAAAATATCGGACTGAGCACATAAAGACGTTGACATGCCACTGTTTGTATTCTCTCTATTTAATTCTGTTATTATTATAATAATACAATAAGCTGCCATTTACAAAAATTCTTCATGTTTAATGTTATTACACAGTAATAATCTGATACCTCTATACTGCTATTAGAACATTCAATAGTAGAATTTCCCCAGTACTTAAAATAACTTACTAGGTGACACATTCCCTGAATCCAAAGTAATATTGCACAATGTGTTACAAAAGTAGTTTTTTAATAAGGTAGCTGTACCACATAGGCTGCCCTTAAGGATGATTTTTCCATTGATATAATAGGATTAAAGTTCTTGTTCGTTACCAGTTGTGAATAAAAAAGGATTTCATTAGACAACTACCGAAATTCTTAAATATAATTTTAATTTATTAAATATATTTATTTTAACTTATTTTTAAATTATAAAAAAATATTTATTTAACCATTATTAAGTATTGTTAATCTACAACCAACGGAAACAGTTATATTTTTTTCCAGGATAGACTACATTGAGTATGATGGTGGTTAGTTGAACTTTGGAATTGAATTAGTAAATCATTTCGGTATCAATTTCAAAGAAACTTTAAAAAAAAAATTATTTCATTCTCAAAAAAAAAATGCGGAACCTTTTAAATGAGGTATTTTAAAAATAGGCAAAATCACTAATTAATTTCACTTCCATCACCTTTGTAATTCGGATGGGCGTGTGGGTCAGTTTTGTTGCACTGCAGAAATAGTTGGAACAGATAATCCACTTTTATTTCTCCAGCGTAAATCAATTTCTTTCGAGCGGGAATCTGCAGAAATTTCTGCACCTTTAAGAAAAAATTAAGTTGTTCTCACTAGTCTCATATAATTGATAAAGCCTAATAAGAAATAAAAATTGAATTAGTACTAAATATAAAAATTATATTAAAAGTATACATGGTATTCATTTTACAAAAAGACAAACTAAGGAGGGGTTATTTTGTAAAAACCAAGCCTTAAGCCCTTTGAGAAATGCCGAAGGCAGTTACAGTCGCTTTGAGCGGCTTCGGAGAATTGCAATAAGTAGAAAACGGCCTCCATCAACAGAGACACGCTCCCTTTCACACACGAACAAACACATACGGTAAGTTTATGTGCCTTGGGTGATCTCTATGTCAGTAGAAAGCGCAGAAGTTCACGCTAGGTTTTATTTGCTATTTTACTACGAATTTTAATATAGTAAAATTCTCAAGGCTTAACAAAATTTATGTCCAGGTCTACAGTTAGTCTAAACAAAAGTACAGTATTCACATAATCGTCATTCTTCATCTTACCAATATTAGGGGCCTACCATGTTTTATTTAGTGTATACAATATGTCAGAATTTCTTGTGTTTCAGTGTACAATATTTCAAGGAGTCATCCATTTCATTCACACACAAAATTGTAGCTCAGTATATTTATTAGCTATATAAAATTGAGTTTCATCAAATTATAGGTTGTTAAAATTTTTATTGATCAATACATAGCACAAAATTTAAAAGCTTGATTTTTATTTTATAACTGATATGATAAAACAGTAACAGTTTTTACTGCTTCTAAAGGAAAGCTCACTTGAGATGGTGCTCCATTATATTTGGGTCATTCTAAGTAAAAATATCACAAAAACTGATTGGGGGGGGGGTTCATAAAAATGATAACTTTTTAGGGAGAGTAGAAAAAAGTTTTTCTGAAATAGACATTAAAAGACAGATATGAAAATAACCAACATCTGTACACGAAGATTTTCAAGGACATTCGCCCCTTATCGGCATGTACACTACAAAAACAAAATATCGTTATTTCTTTTAAGAGGTCGAATGTTTTCTGCAACTTTAATCGCTGTCTGAAGGTTTAGATCTTTCTAACTCTTAATGAAATAAATAAGTTTTGTACAGTAAAACGTGTTTTAATTTAAATTGTTTATGACAACATCTAAGTCACTCCATTCAAAAACCAATTGTTGGTACTGAGGTGTTTTTTTTCAAGTAATACATTTTATATGTTCAACCAATATTATATTTTTAAAACAAGAAATAAATATTTATCCAAAAAAAATAAAATGAAACAATGTCACCTAATCAGGTAATAGTGGTCTGAATGACTTGTCATGTCCTTAAAGTGTTAATTGCTGGTAAATTGACAACAATAGAAAATCCAAACTTTTCTTACTTTTGAATTGGCAGAGGAAATGCTACTTAACTTATAAAACAAGTCTAAGATATATATATTTTTGATAGATAACCTTAGAACATATTCATATCTGTAAACTCCTACATTGCAATCAGTTCAATGTCTTCTTGGAATTGAGACTGAGCACTGCCAAAACTGTAATGCACTGAATCAAGATTTGTATCCTTTTAATCTCACCACTAGTGTGCACACTAATCTTAATAGGCTTTAATATCTTATCATCAGAATCTTTTAGGTGACCTATCAGATCTGTACAACACATGGTAGTTTATTATTTCTGTTTGATTTATAGATAATAAAATTGTAAAACTTAGTATAAAGCTTTTTTAATAAGAGGATTTTACATTTTAGGTGAAATTCACAGTTTAATCAGTTGGTTTCACTGTTACCTAAATTGACGGATTACTCCCAGTTTCACGATTGAGTCACCACCCTGTAAATTGTATTGTTATCTTAGCCTATATGAAACGCAAATTAAATAATGCCAAAAAAGTGTCTATCAAGTCAATGGTCACCAAATGTAGAGGAGGTCTATTAATGAGATTTGGTGGAACCAAACAGGCTTAGCCGCTTTTATTTTAACTCAAATAGGCTACTACCAATGACTACATAAATACTATAAGACACGACATGGCCATGTTAAATATTCTACGCTTATTCTTGAGTTGACCAATACCCGCTAGGGTGTGGAGCTGTCGCTCTTTGCTAGAGAATCTGAAGTTGATGTGACTGGCGCTAGGTGGCTCTACGGTCAAACAATGTTTCAGTTGCGCACTGATGCCACATATGGGACCAGAGATGCGAGGGAAGGTCGAGAATCGCTTATCTCAGCGCACGAACTGACAACACTGACTATGCTGTGTCAACAGTTGTACAGTCTCAACCAAGTGGGATGCGTACAGTCAAGCACCTGCTGCTAGCGCTTTCTGATAGCTGTGTGTCAAACTTGTGACGAACAGCACCCGTAAAGCGTAGACTATTTCCCTATCCTATGTCGTGTCTTATAGTATTTATGTAGTCATTGCTACTACAGAGAGTTAGGTAAGCGCTAAAAATGCTAAAACATTACCATCAAAATATATATTTTGGTATTTATTTTAAATTACACTAATTCGTTAGGTACTATAAAATATATTTTGGCAACCAATTAATTATCCAAAAAAAACTTATATGCTTGAAAGAAATAATATACATTTCGTGACGTTTTATAAACAATCTTAAAAAAGGATCCTGCGGTAAAATGGAGGACTTTTTATTCAAACTAGGACTTTTCAGAACTTGGAAGACCTGTTGATGCCGTGAAAAAAGATATTTTTATATATTTAGCAGCCCTACCCTAAAGATAATCGCGGCTCTGGTGGAAATGATTGTTTACTTTACGGTGATACATTCAATCTAATTATGCCTATGTTATTTACAAGTAGGTAAGACCACCTAATTTGGATAAAAAAAAAAAATCTGTGATATACCAAATAACCATTAAAAAAAGGTGAATTAAATTAAGTATAATTAATTAGTAACTGCATGCATGGCAATAATATCATAGTTTATAAGCAAATATTTAAGCGTAACACTTAATTACATCGTACCTGATTAAAACATAAGAATAGTTAAAATTGAAACTTACTTGGTATCAACTGAAAAATTGTTCTCACTCTGCTAAAAATGGTGACTTCAAAGGAGAACGCACTCTTACCACCACTTCTCGTCTTGATATTCTACAGAGAAGTTGTAATAACAAAAGCGATCTGGCAATACAGCAAATAAAAGACAAGATGCCGCCAAAGCCAAGAAGGAGACTACAATGACAGTGGAACAGAATTAAACGTACTAGTAGCTTCTTTGAAAGAAGAAAATAACTAAGCTGAAAGCAGAAATTTCAATTTATAAAAAGACTTAGAGAAACTACAGATGAGTTAAAAAGTTAAAAATTGAGAATAATTTATTTAGAGTCAATTTTTAAATTGTAAATTGTAATACGTAAATTTGTAAAATGTAAATTGTAAATATTTTATTATTTTAATTTATTTTTTGTATGACATAATATGTTTTAGCTATTGACTGAATAAAAACTTTATTATATGTGAATTTGTATATATTATAAACATTTGAATAATAAATTCATACATCAATTCGAAAGTATACTAATCAATCACTTGTCTTAGAAAAACTTTATTAGTGATTAGACTGTTGTTGATACAATAGTAACAGTTTCGAATAATGGAAACAGATTATACTAATTCAAATTATTGACCAATCAAAAAAGATTTATTAAAACTTTATTGATGATTCTACATTATCATCGTTTAGTTAAATATGTGATTTATAATTTTACATGAATGATTTTAAAACATTTAACGGACTATGAACAATTTTATAATCCCTTGCTAAGAAAAAACATAAAATCTGTTAAATATTTCCAAATTGTATGTTGTACCATATACCAAGTGTCCTAAAAGTCCCACCCTCCTATTATTTTTTTTTTATAAATGGAAATAGACAGATTTGCTTTGGGGAAAGTTTAGATAACCAAAGGAGGAGTTTTTGAAGTATCAAAATTTTTAACCCTTACCCACAAAATGGGGTAGTTTGGGGGTAAGTCAAGAATTTTAAATAGCAACCCTTATAGAGTGATACCTCATTTTAAAGGCATTTTAAAAATAAGAATATTGACGTAAACTAGAGGTCTCTTAAGTTCATCCTATCCAACATAGCGACCAATCGAATTGTGAATGTTAACCTACAAACTCCGGTTGTTTTTATTACATTACAAACTGCTCTATGTTGGTAAAATGATGGTAAGAGCCTTACCTTGTTTTTTTTTAAAGCTCAGATTAAGTTCTTGAAATGGCTACCATTTACTTCTTGGCAGAAATAGATTCTGGATGTTGTACATTTCGTAACATTTCCGGTGTAATTATTAACGTAAAATTCACAATTCGATTGGTCGCTATGTTGGGTAGGATGAACTTAGAGACCTCTGGTTTGCGCCATTATTCTTATTTTTAAAATGAGGTATCACTCAATTTAGGTTACTATTTACAATTCTTGACTTACCCCTAAACTAACCCATTTTGAGGGTATGGGTTGAAAATGTTGATACTTCAAAAAACTCCTCCTTTGGTTATCTAAACTTTCCCCAAAGCAAATCTGTCCATTTCCATTAATAAAAAAATAAAAGGGGGTGGTGGTACTTTTAGGACACTTAGTATATATATTTTAACTATTTCTCTTTTTGAAGCGGCCATTAAACAACATGAGTACGACGTTCAACAATAGCCCATATTGTGCAGCGTTAATTAATCTGCATACTGTGACGAGCAAAACGATTTTCAACTATAATAAAATTAGAGTTACTAAAATTGCTAGAAACATAGGGTAACCTAATAAATAACTAGCACAGTGTGTGTAATAATAACTCAAGTAGTCGGAATAATTTTAATCAAACATATCATGTAAGCTAGGATTTTTTTTAAAACATAATATAATATAATCTCATTTTGTGCAGATTGACAACCTGTATAGACTGTACGCAAAGTCTCGTATGTGAAACTTATCGGTAAAAGTGAAATAAATTTGTGAAACGCTTCTAAATATCATCCGCAGTAGGGGGAAAATAGCGTTGTTTAAATTTGAAGCCAGTTTCATATTTTTATTCAACATTTATTGCATATATATTACGTAATAACTTTAGGTTTTCAATTTACTTGACACACAGTATTTTTTTTTTTATGCTAAGCTAAAGTGTTACAATTTGAAATTATACATCCTATATTTGAAATTAATTTTGAGCTTGAAAATTAAATTGCTTTTGCATTTGATTTTATCCATATCGATTTAGATACTGTTCATATTTCAATAACTGAATTCTAATGTATTTAGCTACTAATACTTTTAGTCCTTATACATCAAAGTTTGTTTCAACATTATATTTAAATCACTGCAAACAAAACAAAAAACCAACAATGTTAACTCCTAATTTTTTAAAATCGCAAATATACCATAGTATTAAATCGTTAAGCAATTTTTAAGAACATAACTTTAAAAAAAACATAAATGTTCATCAACCTCTTCTAGGCATTTAGTTTAAACTATCGTTATTTTGTTGGTTGCACGAAAACATTACATTTTTGGTGCAATAGAAATTTTTATTTTTTTAAAATTTCCGACTAAAATTTCACATTATTAAAATAGTCTGAAGCTATTGATTCAAAAGATCCCCATTATTGTAATAATTTACGAATTGGAAATAATTGTGAAAAATAATATATAGGCTATATTATAAGAAAAACATGTTTTTTCCCTTTATTTGACGACAAATTAAATATATTTCTATGAAAACCTCACCATTATTTAATGTGTGAATATTTATTTTCAAGGTCGTATGTTAAGAATTATCTATATTAAATATGAAATCACAATTATACGTCATAGCAGAGACGTAGTTGTATCTGTGGAATGAGGGAGGGGAGTTCACACATAAATATTGGAAACACGTTTCGATGTCTCTAAGGATTCGGAATAATAAGATCCTAAGATCCTGTATTTCGACAAAGTACTTCTTTTAGTGAATTTACGTCACTGTAAGGAAGGGGAGAATTCGGGTAGAGGTGGAGAAAATTTATGTAATAGGAGAGATAAAAATATGTTGAATAAAGGGATTCCGACAACGTTTTCGAATATTATGTATAAAATGAACAAACACATTAGGACGATTCACGCAATTTACTTTTATTTCGATCAGTGTGGTAATTATTTATTATTATTATTAAGAGAAACATAATATACATAATGGTTACATTTCTTATTTATATCACTATTACCATGAAGCTAATGAAAATTGCAAAAGAGTGTGGGCATAATGCGTTTAAAATTTGATCAAATATTTTTTGTGAATTTGGCACTTTCATTTTATTTATATTTTTCATTTAGCGGATATCTAATGTAAAATTTTCTGGACATTGTGATATTCCTGACGTAACACTGACACCGGAAACTATGCATTCCAAGAAGTTCCTTAACCCTAATAAAAAGAGAGGGAAGGTAGTGCTAAATCTAAGCAGAAGAGAGCTAAAACTCCTCTGTGGTATACTAACAGGATATATCCATTGCAGGTATCACTTAAATAAGATGGGCCTGGTGGATGATGACACTTGCAGGTACTGTGGTGAAGAGGTGGAACGCATGGAACACATCATCTTGGAGTGTCCGGCCTTATATCTAAAAAGACATAAATTTCTAGAATTTATCTTAATTTCGGAAGAAGAATTACTAAACCTCCCGACCATGGGTTTGATCAATTTTGTCAAAGACATAGATCTCTCCTGAGTCCAACAAGAGGGGGGGGGGGGCACAAAAGATCTAAAGGTCGCAGTGCAGGAGGCGTTTTTTTAAAAAACACTCTCCCCAGTCTTAATAATAATTTTAAAAAATGCATTTTATTTTGATTCCAACCACAAGAGTACACTTTTCAAAATTTTAAACTATGGAGTTTCTGGGCATTACCATAATCATTTGAATAAGGTGAATGAATATTTTCTTATACCACCTCACAGATTTGTGGTCACTAGAGTAGTAGGCCATCATTTGATCGCTGCGATCCACCCTCTTCAAATTTGTACTTTGTCCAAAGGCTTTCCCCGTTGGACGTTGCGTCGATTTGATGAGAGATCCACATCGTTGCTATGCTCTGTTGGAAGATAAGACACGATCATCTTATCTTTCCACTTGTCCACCATAATATCCTCGGAGTAGCATGAAATCGGGCGAGCGGGAATTCCCTTGCGTAGCACTGAAAGTGGTAAGACGTCACTAAATTTTGTGTAAAATATGATATGAATATAGAAGAAGAAATAAAAGGAAAAGTATTGAAATGAAATAATATGAGATTAAACAAATTAGACAGGAGGAGATGAGATGAAACTAAATAAAATTATGCTAGGGTAACTATTAAATCATACAATATTTACTTAGAAATACTACTACACCCATCCTATCCAATATTAAGAGGAATGGTTCTTTCATTTATTTTATTTACATCTCAATGTGTCCGTTGGACCGTAGACCCATTAATCTTTACCTTTTAAAAACATAAATTTTCAATTACATGCTTAGAAAGGCACAATAAAATACATATTTTTGGTATTTATTTTTAACAGTAAAATATTGTATACTACTGAAATATAAAAAATAGTTCTTTCTCATTTTTCAATAAGGTAATTATTAATCTTACTCGGTGAAATAAATGATTGCTATTTTTTCATATATTAATATAAGAAATATTTCGTTATAGTCCTATTATTGAAAACCGTTAGTTTAGTTTTGCTGGCTTAAACAAGAAAATTGTGTAAATGATTGATTATGTATATAATCACTACTTTATGTGCCTAAATACTATCCGAGTAAACTTGTAAGGTCTTACTATTATTAAATAAACTTTTTTTTTAAATATGTCTAACTGCTTAAATAAAGTGGGCATGAGTATTTTCTAGTTAAAAATACAGAATTTTATTCACATTTCTGGTTTAGATTACAATTAAACTTACAAAATCCAAAATGGCACTTATTTATAAATTAAACGTAACAATTAATTTTTTTTAAGACAAAAGGGGAAAATTTAGTTTCTAACTATACCGTCTCAAACATTTGCTAACATAGAAACACACTGTGTAAGTTTGTCGATTAAGAAGCAATTTCCTGATTCAATGTACAATTTCCCAACTGTATTTCCCTCCGTAGTTGTCTGAATTATATGAAAATACAGTAATAATAATTTGACAAGAATATGATTACAATAAAGACAATTCCTTACACTATTAATGAATATAAGTTTATAAAGTTGTCGCCAATCCGAATACTGATTATAATATAATAACAATTATTTCACTTACCGTATCCATTATTCTGATTTACCGTTGCATTACTTACTATACGGCAGCCGTTTCGGCTATTCAGCCATTTCGTACTCGGCAATCAAAACAAAAAAATCTGCCGAAAAATTTTGAATAAAATGAGATTAAAATCTTATACATTAAGAAACGCCCATCAAATTAACGACTTACTTAGAATTAACTTCAGTTTTGCACGGTATGGAGGTAAAATCATTGTTTAAATAAATGAACCGAAGAATTAAACCTATCCTTATTGTTATAATTAAGACTCTCGATAAAAAATATGTAGGTAATTTAATTGACAAAAAATAATCACACACAGATAAATTTTAATGTAACTATAAATTTTATCCCAGAATAATGAACTTAACAAAAACAGTATTTGACAAGCAAGAAACGGAGTTATTGTAAAAAAAGGCCTTAAATATAATATTTTTGCTAGATTGGACGATTGAAAGGAAGTTCTTATACGTCTGTGAAGTTGGCCCAACCATGGTAGCCCAACCGCTTCAAAATAGTGACAATCGTTAGTTTTGCGTTAGTTTCGGTTAGTTCTCCTAAATTAAACGTTAGTTTCGCCTTGGTAGTCGTCTAAAACGGATGTTAATTATGGTTGGGCTCGTGTGAAGTTGGCCCAACCAACTATTAAAAATTGATTTTTTTATTACGTGAATCAGTTCCTTTACGTTAGTTTCGAATAGTTCTGACAAAGAAATAGTTAGTTTCGCATTCCTAACGAGTTTTATATGAGACAAAAGGGTTGGGCTACCTTCACGCCATATACAACTCGTTAGAAATGCGAAACTAACGATTTCTTTGTCAGAACTATTCGAAACTAACGTAAAGAGACTGATACACGTAATAAAAAATTCAATTTTTAATTTTGGTTGGGCTCGTGTGAAGTTGGCCCAACCATAAGTAACATCCGTTTTAGACGACTACCAAGGCGAAACTAACGTTTAATTAAGGAGAACTAACCGAAACTAACGATTGGCATGGTTTTAATAAAATTTGTTTCCGTGCAATTCTCAAAAAGCGTGAAGTTAGCCCAACCCTTTTGTCTCATATAAAACTCGTTAGGAATGCGAAACTAACGATTTCTTTGTCAGAACTAATCGAAACTAACGTAAAGGAACTGATTCACGTAATAAAAAAATCAATTTTTAATAGTTGGTTGGGCCAACTTCACACGAGCCCAACCATAATTAACATCCGTTTTAGACGACTACCAAGGCGAAACTAACGTTTAATTTAGGAGAACTAACCGAAACTAACGCAAAACTAACGATTGGCACTATTCTGAAGCGGTTGGGCTACCATGGTTGGGCCAACTTCACAGACATAGTTCACATGACTTATTGACACAGAGTCACAATCATTGCCCAGAGATAAAGAAGTCTCCACTAGGATTCTTATCAGTGATCAAATATATACAGCTGTCATGAACAGTTCAAATATACCCATCCACCTAAATAAACATCAAGAACATAGAGTAGCGTCATCAATATGTAATATATGACAACAACTTGACTATCGCAAAGGATGATAAAGGGAACCCTACTGTAATCATTTATAAGGATGTTTACATAGACAAAACTCTAAGCTTCTTTATATAAATATATTCAAATCTGACCCCCAACAGTATATACAGGGTGTCTTGCAACCAAATGAATAAACTTTGTCACGCTATTCAGCATGTCAAAAGAAACAAAAAAATGTAATATAACATGTGTCCTATCTCATTCCGTTTTCGGTCTATCTGTCCGTATGTGTTTTTTTAAAACTTTAATATCTTTGAAACTATTTGAGGGGAAAATCATGATACTTGGTATGATTGTTACTGTAGGTAGTTTATAAATGCCAATAAAATTTCGTTTTCGTACAACTTTCCGTTTCAAGATGGCGGCAGTTCAAAATATTCAAAGTTAAATAGATAATAAACTACAAATGTTATCAAAAAATGTTGACACAATAAAGTTAGACAATTTTAAGACAAATAAAATGATGTGTAATTTATTCTTATTGACTGAAGTATAACTAAGAACATTACATTTTGGTTAACATGGGTTACCATGGTTATTGAAACGTCCATTAGAAAAGAACAAACAAACCAGATGATTTCAACAAATCAGCTTGTTTTAACAAAACAGCCGATTACAAGTAAATAGCTGAATCCAAGTAAACAACCTACTCATTGTTGTACAAAATCTTGAGCTACATAGTGCTCTCTGTTTGTAGTGTAAGTGTAGTAATTGTTTAACATGATGAACCGTTTTACATTTCAAGAATATGCTGACATACATTTTATGTATGGTGTTGCTCGGGGTAATTCAAGATTAGCTAGTAGATTGTATGCAGAACGTTTCCCACATAGACGGGCTTTGAAGAATCCTCATGCGATTGTTCAACGTAAGTTTCAAAACAAATTCTCTGTCAATATTAGGGCTGCCAGAAAAAAAAAAAAAAAAAAGAAAAAAAAAGGCCATTAATGCTAGCAATCACTTATTAAATCGAGAGGACAAAAAATACAACAAGATGATAAATCCGTATGCCTCTATTTTAACATCTCTGCCTAAAAGAGATAAAGCTGAAATTCCGATGTCAATTTCAGAAACGCTCCGTTGTACTGAATATTCAAAACATTAGACAATATTAACAGGAACAACATAAAGTTCAAAAAGTATTATAGCCTGAAAAACAATCAAGATTTAATCTCGAAAATCAAAGACACGCATATAAAATCTGGCTCTAATTTTGTGTCATTTGATAAATCATTTGCACACCAATGTTCCTATCAAAGAAACCATCTCAACAAGATAAACAAAACAATGTCAAATGATAAAATAGCAGAACTATTGGATCTACTCAACATCTGTTTATCTCAGAGTTATTTTAAATTCAACAATGAAATCATGGGGTGCCCATTATCTAGTATTTTTAAATCACTTAGAAAACAATAAAATCATTTCGAATAAGAACATAGGCCTATATCAAAAACATCATTTATTTCCACATATATTGACGATATCATTGTTTTGTATCAGTGAACAGAACGACAGATATGCAATTCGCAATAAACTTGGAAAACATACATTTTTTTGTTAAAATTTACCACCGAAATAGAAACCAACTATAGTATTAATTATTTGCATCTCACAATAACAAAATCTAACCACAAACACATTTTCAAAATATGCTGAAATCATACCCATACAGACCATACTATCCACTCCACCTCTAACCATACTACTTCACCTAAAATGGCAGCGTTTAATACTTTCATTCATTGATTACGCAATATATACCCAAGTCAAAGGCAGACTTTCATGAAGAATTAGAAATATTAAAGTATATTGTTACACAAAATCGTTACAGCCCGTTAATCGTCAACAAGCTGTACAATAAACAGGAAAGGAGAAATAAAATTAAAAACCTGTGTGATTTAAAATTGAAGAAATTCTTTATATACACTTGATTCATTTGAACATGTATTTAGAAACATACTCAACAAACAACAATGTAAAAATTAACTACAGAACAACCAATAGTTATATATATATATATATATATAAACGTAACAGGAACATATGAGTTATCATGCAATGACTGTCTAAAGAAATATATAGGACAGACAGGGAGGTGGTACAGGAAAAGATTCAAAGAACACATTCCATCTGCCCTACGACCTGCACATTTTACAAAACCGGAATTCAAATTTGCTGAACGCTTCTTCCAGACACCACAAATATTCCTGCACGGATAAGTAGCTTAAAATTTTGTACCACTGTAAAAAGGGCAGATTCATAAATTGGTTGGAAGAGTTAGAAATATATTGAAATTTTAAAAATAAGAGCAACATATTACTGAATGAAAAATTCAATTTTAATTCTAACGCATTATGTGACAATATACCCCCTCCACCGACTAGTGTAGCCGATCATCGAATTTTCGGGGTGGGGGGGGGGAACGATTAAACAAATGGAATTGACTGTACATGATAAAAGTATATTCGTGTTTTAAATACATCTCTCTTGTGTTTACGTTATTTTTGATGTGCATTGATTAAGTATTTAATAATTGATAAAGGATTATCTTGCAAAAATTTGATTCTTAAACTTGAAAATGGCTGAATAGCCGAAACGACCGCCGTATTGAAATACAACGGTAAATCAGAATACTGGAGACTGTAAGTGAAATAATTGTAACGAGTGATTCAAATTATATTTTCTTTAACAAATATTTACTGAAATGAAGATAAACTTTGCAAGGATCTCTCTCAATTTATAAACTAAATATTTTTCTTTTCACCCCCCCCCCCACTCCTCTCGTTCCAGCACATCAAAATAAACCCCTCATGAAATATTTTGAAGCCAGTTCCGCTTATTCACTCTCTTCTTTATTGTTTATTTGATTGCAAATGAAAATATATCGCAAGTTTAGATGTGTCATTATTGCCTGTTTTTATTTCATGTTCCAATTTAACTTACTTAGCGCGAATATTATTTATAATTTGTGTATTATAAAATTTTTTTATAGTTTGTGTATAATTTTTTTTTAAAACAGGGTGGGTAGATATAGTGGAAGATATTTGAGACTTTAAATACATTTTACTCCCTTAGAATACAAATGACGATGTATATACTGCTTTGTAGATTCTAACTCATCTTGTCGTAATAAAGAATTTGCAATATATTAAAACAAAAGAATTATATTATTCCAAGATCTCTTTGGACAGTTAGCCTATTCTTATTAATTCAATTTTGTAAGTATTTTTCCGTTACAACTAAACAACCAAATGACAATAAAACTAATTGAAACAATTTATGAGATAATTTTAATAAGTATGATACTTGACTGCTAAGAGATAATTTGTAGATAATTAGAACCCTCTGCAAATAATGTTAAGTAGGGATTTCGGTTGGACACGCGTTTCGAGTTTCATCCATACAAAGTCATCCTTGTACAAGAGTTAATCGACAATGATTCTGAGAAACGAATTCAATTTTGTGAAGTCATATCAGAAATAATAAACAATAGAACCATTTATATAAACGACATTCTGTTCTATAAAGAAGATAGTTTTAAGTTAAATGGTACTGTGAACAAGCACATCATGCATTATAGGACGCAGGAAAACCCGGATTGGTTTCGCGAAGAACACTCTTTGGTTTTTGGCTTTGTGAACACTTACAATTTTAAAAAGGATACAAGACTTACTATGCCTATAGGGGCTATTATGAATTAAAACTCTTAGTAAGACATAACAAAACATTAATTTTTTTTTGGTATCCAGGTCATCGTAATTCAATAAAAGTTGACTTACATTCTTATGTGTCTGTCACGTGACTTTCTTTTTCTACTATGACGCGTTTCGGAGATTTACTTCATCATTAGAATCATTATCATTGTTACGAGCTCGTCAAACATTTAATAAAACCATGGGCGTCATCACCAGTTCATTATTGGGGGGGGGGGACATATGCCGGGGATCTGGGGGTATGGAATTTTTTAAAAATTAAACTTCTCAAAACATCGTTTTTATGCATTTATTTATGCGTTTGTAACAGAAATGTAATGTTAAAAACCCTAGTAAAGACAAAGCCCGATGTTTACCTTTTAAGGTTTTAAGAAATCATTCGTTTTTAGAAAAAAAAAATTTTTACATCTCAAATATTGGGGGGACGCGTCCCCCCCGGCGATGACGCCCATGAATAAAACAATGTCTTTTAAACTATCCGCAACCAAGAAAATAGACTCCAAATTTTCAGAACAACTAATTAACTCCAAACTTAACTTTACAGACATTAAACAAATATTTAAAAATCCTACATCACTGTAATAAATACCCATTCATGAATGCAGTAAAGGAGTTCCACATATACAAATTGCAAAAACACAATCCTGATAATCTACTCAACAATAAGTTATAATTTGGGATACAGTCCCAGCATGTCACGATCCAGTAAGACTACAAGGGTGAATATAACCTCTTAATATTCGACAGAACTATTAAGCTAAAGTTACCTTTAATGTATGGAGCCGAGTTGTTTAGAAACGCATATTACTGTATTAAATTTTCTATTTCAATTTATAAAATAAATTAAAACATGTAGATAAAACATGACTGTACATAAAGCAACTTTGCTTTGTGTTTAAGTATAAAAAACAACTTGTACATTCTTTTTAAGAATTACTGTTGCAGTTATATTAAATTTGGCTTAAATTTTATTAAAAAAACGCAGGAAAAGACTTTCTTACACAATAAATCTGAAAACAGAGTGAAGGGGAAAAAAAGTTTTATTTTATCAGTTTGGATTTAAAATTGCTTATCAAAATTAGTTTGTTATTGAAGAGTCTCGTTAGAGAATTTATTGTTCATTTTCGTTTTTTTGTTACTAAAGTTACTTCAATAATCGTTTACATGTACCTTGTGATATTATACTTCAATATTCACCAACATTTGAAGGAAATCAGAAAAATCGATTTTTTGAAATGAGGTCTTTTGAAAAAGTACATTTATCTATTATAAAGTATTATCACAATAGTTCCCGAACGGCATTCAATAACAGGTGTTTTTTTTTCTTTTGTGGAATGAATTTTGCAATAACTGAAACTACTCGTATTTAAAAAAATACTAATAATTCTTTTCTTAAGTAAATTAATTTGTACGGTTATTTCTAAATATATTTTTTGTGTGAAAAAAATATATACATAAAGAATAAAAAAACACAAATTTATGATATAAAAAAATATTTTATTTGTAATTGAATCGAGAACCAGAGTAAAATTAAGTTTTAGGCATATACTTTAAATAAATTTCACAAATGAGAAATGCATTTACTACGTTGCACAACGCCCATAATTGATTAAAAAGTTTTTGAAAAAGTCAAAAGGTGTTAATTAAAATCGAATATTTATGTTTATACTTAAACCTAGTGACATGATTCACTTTTTTTTGTATAAATAAAAATACAACTTCACCAGATATAGCCTATTTGTGATTATTAATTGACTGCAATTTTTTATTAAATTTGAAAAAGTAAACATTTTTTTATAAATCAATAAAGCTGCAATTACAATTGAGATGTATTTTCCAGTATAAAACAAGTCACTAGCGATATCACGTATAGAACGGATGCATGTGTAACACAATTATATGATTACAAGTTATATTCTAATTATACTAAAAGATTCAGCTACCTCCGCTGCCATACTACAAGATTTACTAAGATAGTTTCTGACTCCTGAGTTAATTGTAATCACATGTAATCAATGTTTATTAGTTTTATGTATTGTTTCATAAAAGAATAAATTTTAGTTTATAAAAATTGGGGGTTACAAATTTAAAAAAAAATCAATTCCCTATTTTAATTAAATTTAGCATTTTTAATCAAATTGATTTCCATGTAATTTTCGAGCTTACCAAAAAATGGGGATTTTCTCATTAAAACTTATTTGTACCCCAAACGGTTCAAAAAAGATATTTGTTATGGAACATCCTGTATTTTATGGTTTTTTTTCAGGTGTAAAACAATATTTAAGAATGTTTTATTCTTGAATATTTTATTTATTTATTAGTCGTTTAGGAATTAATAGGCCTTTAAATATCAGAAAAATAAAAGTTTGATTGGCCTACAAAAATAATTGATTCCCACATAAAATGTTACAATAACTACTTTATTGAGCTTTCAATAATTGTCAACATAAATTGTGTGTTAAATACAGGACATAAAATTAATAAACAAATATTGCAAATGTTATCCAGATCTGTTATTATTAGGAATGTTCGATAAGTGTCATTTAAAAAAAAGCTCAAATTTGAAAAAAGAATAACTCCTCATTATAAAAATTTAGGGTTACAAATTTTTTTTAAATCACTATTTTTAATAAAATTTAGCACTTATACCAAAATTGATTTCCATGTAATTTTTGAGCTTACAAAAATAAGGGGTTTTTCCCATTATAACTTTTTTGTACCTCCAACGGTTCAAAAGTTAGCTATTGCAACATTTTATGTGGGAATCAATTATTTGTAGGCTTATCAAACATTTAATTTTCTGAGCTTTAAATGCCTTTAATTCCTAAAACGGCTAAAGATTAAAAAAATACCCTAAAATAAAGCATTCTTAAATATTATTTTACACCTGAAAAAACCATAAAATACAAATTTACCGTAACAAATTTCAAAGTTGGCCGCCATATTGAAAAATGACAGAAATTTTTAACATTTTACAAAATGGATTTTTAAACTTCATTGCAAAGAAAGGAAGGTTCTCAATTTAAAGTATACAATCTTATTTATTATTCAAAAGTTAGCTATTGTAACATTTTAGGTGGGACATCCAGTACCCTATTTCAAATAGTTTAAAATAGTGCAAAGATCTCAAAGTACTGGCGTGGACAGAAGGCGTTTTACAAAAACAATGCTTTAATCTGTTAAATATAACTTTTGTCTGACATTGTTTTCTATCTGTATCTTCTTATTAACATAATGAGTCTGTAGCTTTCAACATATAATATATAAGATCATATAAAAAAAATGTATGAATAAATAAATAATGAATAATTTCCATATTCAATTAATGTTACAAACATTTGTATCTTGTAATATTAATATAATTTATTATTATTATTATTTTTTTTTTTAAATTTTAACTTAAATCAACAATGCAATAGATTTAATCAACAAATGTGATTGACAATAGGATGTTTTAATATTTCATCCTACCAAATCTGGAGTTTACATTGCATTAGGTTATAAGAAATAAAATATTGAGCAAATTTAATATGAGGTCGTATATTATTGGTAAAGCACTTATAACTTTAATATCCCTATATATTTAAATAATATGGATAATATGAGAAGTATTTTCTATGTACCTCAATATGCAAATAGTATGGCTGGATATCCTCGTGCATACAATGCGGATACAGAACTCTATACAAAAAGGATTTTGCGAAGGAATTTAACATTTCAAAGATGGATTTTCAATGGTATTGACTGCAGATGGGTTTCACATCATTTATTGCCTTATATTATATTGAAATGAGTTCCCATTGTTCACAGAAGGAAATCCACGACGATTGTATGCAACATGACTTTGTTAAATAAGTAAAAAAAGTCATTTTATTGTACATTGCATAATATTGAAATAGATGTGTAGAAAATGAGACAACAAAATTGTATATTTTATTATCTGCATTATTTCTTCTTTCATTATTTCAAAAATAAATATTTCATTAACCATTTAAAATTCAAATAATACTGTTATCAACAACAATATTTGTGTTGAATACATTTCCGTCATGTGACTATTTGGTTGTGATGAATTTAACACGTCCCGGGACCGTAATCTCATTATCAAGTTATTCACTGTCATGTACTCATAAATTCACTAAAACACAACATTAAAACGCTAAAATACACAACAGCTACACTCTAAAAGCATTTTAAAGTTTGTTATCGTCGGGCAAATATTCGGTGCACACCGTCGCGTGGTCCATGATATACTACTTATCATTAATTTATATGTAACTAAATAAAAGGTTTTGCATGATAGCTGAGGGCTGTATCATACGGGTCATTACCGTGAAATGACAGCTGATCATTTAATATAGTGGTTGTATTATTTTTTAAATTCTTTATAAATTTCAAATTTTTTCGGTAGCGTTCATAAGTCTTCCCTTTATGCAAATATGAAGGGGAGAGAAATTTGTGTCAAAATTTGTGTATGAATGATTAGAGTCTATTAGATGTTGAGCAAAATTTGAATTCGTCTTACACATGTTATCGTGCGGCACCACTCTGTCTGTCCAAAATAAAACCTGTTGCAATCGTTGCACTTAAGCCCTTCGCAGACAGACGCGGTACAGGACTCGGGACAAACCGAGCGATACTGAACTCGGGAAAATATCGCCTGTTTACCGAACTGTACGTTCACACACGCGCTGCACTCGGACGTTCGGGTTTCGGTAAAAATAACAATATCACTTCATTAAAAACTAATAAAACGTTAATTTATATGAATTTAATATTTTTATTGTTGTCATGCGTGACTTTACAAATTTTTTTCACGAAATTGTCTAATATTTTTAGAAGGAATTTTATATATACTCACAGAGGCTTATCATGTTCGGCCTCGTCCATAACGAGCGACAAAAGCAATGCTTCTTCTTCTAAATTCTGATTCATATTTAAAAAAGTAAACTAAATAATCAAACTACACTACATTCATAAACTTTGGATGCGGTAAAAAAAGGTGTAAAATACTGACTTCCGTCTCGATTTCCGAGCGGTCTACCGACTAGATTCGGTAGGCCGAATTACCGACGCGATCTACCGATTGCGATAATATCGTATTCCTCGGTATACCGCTGCTGTGTGAACGTTTTCATTTACCTCTATGCAATAACCTATCGTGCCGAATCGTACCGAGCCCTGTATCGCGTCTGTCTGTGAAGGCCTTTTAATTCTGTACACAACAGTCTGTCGGCATCAATTGTTTGTGTGGCAATATCCCCTGAACACTGGTGAGAAAAGTGATGTTTATTTTATGTTTTAAAAATTTACTTTTAAACTTTTTTGGACAATATTGGAGTAAACGACGGAAAGAAATATGTTATTTTCTTTTTTCCACGAGTGGGATTTTGTTGTCATTATACTTGAGCGATTTTTAATTTAATTTTTATTATGTTATATATATTTATATAAAAAGGAAATTTTCAGGGCACAATGTTGGCAAACGTTATATCACATTTTCATTCATGCAACAACAAAACAAACAAAAAGAAACAAAAATATGAAATATACATATCGTTCGTTCATTATGACTTCTATAATTTCGAGCCAACGAGTTATGTATGAATTATGGAGGATCATTTAAGGATGAAAAAGCCTAATGAACTACAGAAGACAAAACTTCAATGTATGGGCGTCACGTCAAAAGAGGAATAGAGTGTAATCTAACGTCAAAGCGTTAGAAACGTCAATTCTAAGCACAATGATACAATACAGTTCAAAGACGATATTAAATTCTTTGTAAGAAATGATCATATTATTAACAATAGTGAGACAATATATTTTGATTCTAAATGAATATATTTGACCTAGAGAGGTTAATCAAACATCAATATATGGAAAACTCACGGTTGTCAGTTTAATTTTATAAAGTTAAATTAATTATGGAGATTCGAATTAGTTGAAATCTTCGCAATTATGATTTTTTTTTAAATATATAATAAGAGAAACTAAATAAAAAATTATAACTATTTAAATTTATAAATAATAACTATATTTTATATATTATTAAGGACATCCCAAAAGTATTTATTAAAATAAATGTTCCTTGAATGATTACGTATGAAAGATTTTTAACCTCGTATTCAATTATAATCATATTTAAACATATACTTAATCTAAATGTAAATTATAAGTTATTGGAAACATCTGATAAATTCGATCATAATTGATTTCTTATAAAAATTTATTTATATATAAAAGGACACACTTGTAAAGATGATTTCAACCCAAGATACTTCTTCTGTTGTGTCATTTTGTCTTACAAATATTTTTAGTTTTGAGATGCATATCCTAAATAGAACTACATTAATTATCTTAAAATCTGTGTTTTACCGTTGAATATAAAGCAGAACCAACAAACAAACTTGTGGTAAATCAGTTTAGTATCTTTGTTGTATTTCTAATACAATTTATGACATAATTGTAAGAATTAGATTTCTAATAAAAGTCATTAAACATTAGTGAAATACTTTTAATGTTTAATACTTTTCTATCATGATAAATATTTAATCGAGTAACCTCTAAACAGCAAATAAGTATACAATTACATAAATATCTATAATATAACCCTATCTTAGAATAATGAAATTTACTAATGAAAATTACTTACAAATAGTTGATTTTATACGATATTTGCAAGTTACTTAATTTATAGTTATGTTGTTTATATAATTATATATTTTAAGTTTTATAAAACATAATAACGAGTTCAGCCAATGAATACCGTATATGTTTCTGTGTTATTATTTAAAAATAATACAGAATCATTTATCTACGTCATAAGGATCAAGTCAAACCTTTAAGAATAAACTTTATGTTAAGAAAATCCCAAGGAAAAGGGTGAATCATTAAACTCAAAACATTAAAGCTAACTTTTATCTCGCTTTCGCAATAAAGGAAGGCTTTAAAGAAACTTTTCAAATTATTCATCTTGTATTATTCCAGTAAGCAGACGAAATCTTACCTTACTTTTGAAATGTAACATGTTTTAAAAGGGAGGTTTAAAATATACAGATTAGGTAAGAGGAAGCTGAAAAAAAAAGTTTCATAAATTATCAATAAATGGAAGAATTGCAACAAATATTTGAATTGTATAGAATTCACTGAATGAACATTTAAACAATTTGAAAATTCAGGTCTAGTTAACGATTAATATGATTTTGTTTCGACTCAATTCGTAATAAAATTTGTATAATGACCTACTTCCAGTCTTCTTACCATGTAAAATTAAACATTCTCTAATGGCAGTTATGCATTATTTCTACGGCGTTATAAATTATTCATAGAATCTTATAAGGCCGTAAATTGTGTCAACTACGTCATATGAAGTGTATTATTTGCATTATTTTAATGATATGACGACTATTGTAAATAGCTGATTTATTTTGTGTAAACATTCTTCTCACTCGCTAATTCCTTTCTCTCTCCTTCTTTTCTCCATCCAGTTTAAATTCTCTGAAACTCAAATTCAGAATTATATCCGTCTTACTTTATTTGTATACATTGTTATCCATTTTTGTATTTTCTCTTACTATTATCACCCCCCCCCCCGGCAACTTTTGTTTATATTTTACTTCTGTTAAATTTTAAAGACTTCAGAAAGTTTTAGCATCATTTCCTACAATTAATGTTTTTATTATCTTAGCAATTATTTTATAGACGTTCTGTACTTTTCTATCAATTTATTTGAAAGCACACGTTTAGGATGCCAATTATCAAGAACTTAATTATGTTTCGCTTCTTATTAGAAACACAGTCTTAACATAAATATTCACACCGTGTAATGATTGTTTACCCACTAATATTTTTAATTAGCACTAACTTACATTATTCTCTCTCTCACAGGTTCACTTCTAATTCGGAGGGAGATTAGATCTATAACTTGTCTCATCCTCCTCTATCATGTTTCTTAAGACCACCATTTGTTTTCATCCAACCCTGATTCTACTAGTATTGGAGGCGTTATTTTAAATGCTCTTCTTTCTTTTCCAAGAGGATTTTCAATTTTCAAACATAAAGAAAAATTAAAGTTGTATTCCTTTTTTTTTCCAAATCACCAAAATTCTATATTTGACATGGAATACAAAACATTGCAAAATAAATACTTTTTCTTTTACTCAAATAATAAACACGTATAAATTGACAGTTATAGCTATATTTATTGAATATTTTAACGTTTAACTGTAACTCGTAATACCCTTGGATATGAACTATGTCACCAATAAAAAAAATACAAGGCAGCAATTGAATAAATAATTAACATTGAAATGGAGTACAACTACTATTTGTAAAACCTATAATTATCTGAAGTTGATCCATTAAACAGTTATAGTATTTCATCCATGAAGTATGAAATTAAAATAATATTAAGGCCTTAGAAAATGGTTGAGATTAAAATTTAAAATATATGTACATGTGTTAACGTCACCACCAAGGGAACTAGTTCACCCGACTAGTTTCCCACAATCTACACGGCAAAACCTGCCAGCACTCAGCCAACACAACAAACATCAATTCCCCGGCCGTAAACGGCTAATCTCACAATACAAAACCCGCACTCGCTACTCGTCTCTGATTGGCCGACAGCTCACGTCGAGCAATTAAAAGTCCGCGGCCACAACAATGGCAATCCGCGACACAACTCCGAACCAACCTCACGTCGGGATTGGTTCGCTTCTCGGGAGAACTTAACAATGGACAGCTCATTGTCTAGGAACCAACCAATCCTAGGCAAGCTAGAAATTGTATAAGTACTCATGTTCCAAGGACAAAATCATGACTTGTCAACTAGGAGACCAACTACAAGCATCAAGAAAACATCACTTCACAACACCTACACAACACATCTCCTGACGCGAGATTAGCAGGGACCATCTCTCCCACGGCCTTCTTACGCAAGGCCAAGAGACCCCTCGCTAACACAATTCACCGGGACATCTCTCACATCGGTCTTCTTACGCAAGACCGAGAGACCCCACAACCAACTCACACCAGACACAACGAAGACAACTCGCAAGCTCCACTCCACACTTTTGCTGCCACCTGCCACATTCCAACATCCTTCAACCAATACACGTTTTGGAATCATTTCACTTCAAACCCTCATTTTCACTCCTCACCTTCTCTTCGCTACACAACAACGCCTCTTCGAGAATCGCCCCGTTGCCTCCCGTACGGGAAATTAAAGGGAGAAATCCCGGCAACGGCAGCAACTTGCTTCACCCTAGTCGCCTCCTGAAAAGGAAATTGTAGGTGCTTTGGCGCCGGCGATTACGGGTGAACATCCACCATAGAGGCCAGTTAATATCCTATCTCCAAACACCTAACCTAAGTCCAACTGGTCCTTTTCAGGGCCAGCACACTTCTTTATTTTTTCCGTTATTTTTCAACATTCCTCGCCCTAAGCACTCGAATCCTTCCCGAATAGCAAATCCTTACTCTGTCATTATTTACCAGTCGCCTCCCGGCTCGGCTACCTCTACTTCAGGGCCAACTTCACGTTCCCTACACCCTTTTTCACCTCATCACAACCTGACCCTACGTCACATGGACAATAGTTAAAAATAAATTCAATTACATATTATATTATTAATGACTAAAGGATTTATTGTAGGTGGGCAAATATTTATCGGATTTAAAAATATAAAGAAAAACAATTCCTATTTTAATAACGAAAATATTTGGTCTATTTTGTAATATTCGTTATTCCTTTTCAAAAATATAGATTTCGAACTATTCATTTCTACCCTCTCTGTAAAAATTTAACACATTTTGTAGGTTGTAATTTGAGTCCATATAGACAGTTAATGATTTCCACGAAACATGTCGCTCAAATCCAAGCTTCTTGTTTTCTTTTTATTATGTTATTTTAAGTGAATGCATTTATTTATATGTTAATTTTATGCAATACAAATAAAGTTTCTAGGATCTAATAGTAATATTCCTAATAGTAATAAAATAATAAAATAATAATAATAATAAATATTAACAGTCTATTATTTCTAATAATAATAATAATATCATAATAATCTAATAGTAATAATAATAATAATAATAATAATAATCCTGTTTCTAATTATTTACAAGTAATTGAGGCGTAACTTGGCAATGTAAATAATTTATTTTATAAATTAATGTACTACTTTTTGATCTTTTACATATTAAGTTTAAATTTTCTCCAAACTGGTTGCAAATAAGCTATATTCTATTAATAATGTTATCAGAATACCTATCAATAGTCTGGTTTACCTATTGTCTGGTATTTATTTTTAATTCCAATTTGTTGACATAGTTAATGGAATAATTAGTTTGATTCAAAAGTTATTTAAATGTAATGTTTTTGTTTTTTTTTTAGTCGATGTTTTATACAATATTGAATAGAGAGAAAAAAAATTAGTTTTTAGATTTTTAAAAACACTGCCGTCCAAATCTCAGTTACCATTTATATTTTTATATTTTGTTTTTCATCATGTAATAGAGCTAATAAATCGTACAAAATAAAACACTCAAATTACAATATAATGTTCAATTTTCCGATATTTAGATAAATATACAAAACTTAATAAAGCTCTACAACTCTCTCTGTGAAAGTTTCTTACAAAAAGAAGTAAAGTTATATCACATTAGATCAATTATTCTGGTTAAACAAAATCAAAGTTTTTTCAATGTAATTCTGAGCAATTACTTGGTCAACCCCAAACTTTTTCATATTTTACTACGGTCATAAGGATGTTCTCAGAAAGCAAGAAACATATAATTCAAGGCCCGCAAGGCCATCGTACAGATTGCCGAGCGATAAGAAGGTTCAAAGTCACTTCAATAAACGTACGGAAGGTTTGGCCAGGTGGTTATATATATATATATAACAACCTGGCCAAACCTTTCGTGACATATAATAATACAGCCCTACATATTTACAGCAAAGAAAACATTATTTTTTATTCTTATGAAACAAAACACCATTTTATTGGCCACCTTGCTGAGTTCATGTTCAAACGGAAACATAAGGATTACAAACAAAGACTACACCATTTGTTTCGGGCTATCGGTGAAGTTTACAACGGGGAACCATCGCAACAGAACACTGATCCAGTTGCCGCTAACTCGGATGAGGACGTTGAACCCGGCGATTACTGAGGTAATTTCTATTTGTATATAGCATATATTAACTTTCCGGGGCCTAAATTATGTTTTTTTTAGTTTCACATACATCTCTACATTATCGTCGTAAAATATGA
The DNA here is from genome assembly GCA_963513935.1 of Aphrophora alni. Lineage (NCBI taxonomy): Eukaryota > Metazoa > Arthropoda > Insecta > Hemiptera > Aphrophoridae > Aphrophora > Aphrophora alni. The sequence goes on along the minus strand of OY740765.1, from coordinate 165,275,458 downwards.
AAAAGTTTAGGGTTGACCAAGTAATTGCTCAGAATTACCCTTATTTCAGTATAAATTAGTGAAATAAAAACTTTCTTAAAAAAAATTATTGTTCTTTGTTTACAAATTTTATTAAATTCCACAAAATCACGGTATGAGATATTTCCCCGAGACTCTTTTGTTCTGAAAATAGACATTACCAGCATTTCATTTTATTTATATTTATTGATTTATCTAAAAAAAAATTTAAAAAAATCATAATAAGTCAAGTATTACATACTTATTCACGTATAGTGAATACAACTAGTTAAAGAAGTTAAAAGTCGTTCAAACACGTGTGTGAAAAAACCCACCTTTTTATGGTTTTCTTAATACTGTTTTTGTATCCACACATTGCAAGCTTTTACAGCAATTTACGGACAACTTCAATTCTAGTATGACACATTTTGACAAATACATTACTATTTTTATCTTGCAAGACATTTTAACATGTTCCTTAAAACATACAAAATCTTTACAATAAGAAGTAACTTATATAGTGAGAAATTATAACTGGATGCGTAAGTAATAGTTTTTCTTTGCCCGGTTACTTTTTGAAGGATTACTAGAGCCCAATATATGGAGTTATTTTCAAGGTGAAAGTCTTTTCAAATTATGCCATAATTAAGACGGAAGTTAGATCTTTGGGTTGTGTGATGTGTTTAAATTACTGTCTTATACTTGTTTAAAATAAAACTTTTGTCCTATTTTCAATAAAACCGATTTAAAGGTACAGCGTGTTATGAAAAATTTGATATGAATTACCTAAAGAAATCTACCATAACGATGAAGCTTGTTACTTTTGGCATTTTTATGTCGAGGGAATTCTCTAAAAGCACAGTGCGTTCCGCGTCTATGAACCCGCCACTAGGTGATAAGTGTTCCTAGAAACAGATTTTTTCGACAATGAACTTGAACTTAGATTTTACAGGATAGGTTCTGAGATAGGCACATTTTAGTCAAATAATAACCTCCCTCCATAAGAAATTGCGCTTGTTTGTGTGAGTTTTGGCGTAAATTTAACTCTTCCAAACAGTTGAAGAATTTAAATTTTACTTTGAAAAATAAAATGTTGCCTAAAAGCCTGGTGAGCACTTAGGCTAAAATACTTACACCGAAAGAGACTATTTAGGATAATTTAGGTAATTATATAGCAGAGTAGCCTCACTTCAAAATCAATTTTTATGGGTTTATTCGTCAAATAAATGTTGGAAAAATATTTTATTATCGAAAAAAAGTGTCGGAAAGATGATTACATAATATAATAACACAAGTTGTTTTTTCGTGAAAAAATTAACTCTGTGTTATCTTTCATACTCATGACATTCACTTCAATAAACGTACGGAAGGTTTGGCCAGGTGGTTATATATATATATATATATATATATATATATATATATATATATAATATATATATATATATATATATATATATATATATATATATATATAGCAACCTGGCCAAACCTTTCGTGACATATAATAATACAGCCCTACATATTTACAACAAAGAAAACATTATTTATTCTTATGAAGTAAGGTATGTAGTAGAGGATAAAAAAAATAAAAGAAGGAAAATACGGCGCCACCTTAACCTCCTAAGACCCAGAGGTGAACTAGTTTATAGGCTTAATAGCCTGATGTACTTTTAAAAGTACAAATCGACACTTTTTTTCGATGGTAAAATATTTTTCCAACATTTATTTGACGAATAAAACCCATAAAAATTGATTTTGAAGTGAGGCTACTCTGCTATATAATTACCATAATTTATATCCAAAAACCTTTACAACATAAAAATTTTGTACCCAAATTCATAAAACATATATAACATAATTGAAGGAGATACCATGATTTCGTAGCTGCCTCTGCCTTTTGTGACTCTTGTTTGTCCAGCGGAACTTTGAACGTACTTATCTTTCTCCTTCCTCCATTCCTATCCTCTCAGTCCTTCAATAAGAATGGCAGTACTACTAAAATTGGAAGTCATTAGGCATGAGCAGCTCCATCATATCAAAAAGTACAGGATCCACCATTAAAAATGTCCAGTTACCATGGCAACGATGGCTTGTTCTAAAAAGGGAAATTTTCTTTGTGGCTCATGGTCCCCCTCCGGATTTTGCGGATTCTGCCATTGTCGCCAACCGTTCACCTTAACGAACTTATTGCGAATAGTGACGTTGTATTGGAAATGCTATCGGTAAAGTAGAAAAGCAGTAACAAAATTGGCAAGATGCTTTAATTTTGAAGGTCAAATATCGTGAAGAATTTTGAATCCGCAAAAACTAATGAAAACAAATTGCTTAGAATGATATAGAATATATAGATATGTAGTAGAATGATCTACTTGAATAATGCGTTAATAAATGAGTTAATTTCCGAAGGAGCAGACAATTTAAGAATTGCCACTAAGATCATTAAATTATTATTATTAATGTAAAAATAACAAAACAAATCTATTTTTAAAAGTATAACTAGTGTTGTGGTACAGTACCTTGAAAATGTCCTGAGAGTCGATTGTATTCTTCTGTCTGTTGACGTACTGGTTACACATTCACAGTCAAAATTGTAATAAGTTCACAACAGTTTGTAATGCTAGCATTTATTCTTCATTGCACTTGACACTTCCAAAGTAGAATGAAACATAGATGATAATAATTGCAATAGTATATGACATAAAAAACTAAAAATGGAGACCTTCAACTACAATTAGTCGCATGGCGATGCTTGTTAAAATAAAACTCACTTCTCACAATACAATAAATAATAAGGCTCGCGATTGAATACGTTGCTATTGATGTCCAATATTAACAAAACTAAAGATATGTAATTAATATGCAAAGCGGTGGCCACAAGGCCAAGAAAAGGCGATGCACGTGGTTTTAAGAAACTGCGTGTTGACGAGTCTGCCGACCTATGACAACTAACCAACTGACTTCTGGTCGAGCCTGCCTATCACTTACTGATAAGCGCGCTTCCATTTGGACAGAGCAAACAACAGCTGTTTCTATTTATTATCTTTGACTTACCGCCAGCAATCCTTGTTTAATTATTTTTTTCAGTTTATATTGTCATATATCTCATTACACTACACGTGTTTCGGACATTATCGTCCATCGTCGGGTGATAACACTTAGTTAAAACATTCAACACAAAATACAAGTATCCACATAACATTCACGCACAAGAAACAAAATATTTTCTTTTTTCAAGGATTGCTGGCGGTAAGTCAAAGATAATAAATAGTTATTCAAGCATATCCGGTTACTCTAGACTCTAGACTATCATTATAACAACTGTTTTCTTTATCTGAATTAGGACTGAACACTACTTTTATGACGATATGTTGGTTTAATATGTGATAAACTATTACCATTCGGGGTATTATCTCATGTCACAGAACCATGACTAAATAACTGCAACATTGAAGGCAGACTGAACCGTTTTGCAAACCATAGTTTATTGTAATATTTAAAAAAAGTTATAATTGTAATTTTCATATTTGACAAGAAAAATAGATCCAGTACAGATACTGAATGCCAAGATAATAATTTAGAGTCCGTTTTTATACAGTTGTCATTGATACCATCCCTTTAGAACAAGTCCACAAATTCATCTTTATATTTAGGTGTATTTATTTTAATTCACCATTTATGAAGTTAATTTTCAGTTACATGAAAACTAAAAAAAATGGCAATTTGATGCTGCCAAATGCATACCAAGGATGGAGTGTTGCGATTAACATTACAGATAAAACTTAGAAATATTTTTGATCAACATCCTAATATGAGTTCTAAGCTTGATTGATCAATAGATCTTACCAATGAAGAGCTTTGGAGAAGATATTGATAAAAGTGATCACTAATCAGAATTCATATAGAGTTTAAAATATTAAGACAAAATTGTACTAAACACGATAATTACATAAGTGGAAAGACCTTATTATGAAATCCGCAAGGAGGTAGAATACCTAAATCACCCCAAAATTACCTGATAGGAAACTGTAGGAAAGTAAATTAAGAATGAAGTCAATACTAGAACAAAAATATAGAGGATATCCCAAAGACACATCGTTTGACATCCTTTGTTGACGTAATAGCTGTATTTTTGGTAAAGGAAGGAAGTACGTAAAGGAAGTCATAACCAGTTACATAAAATTTTCTTGGAGATTTGTAATAAATTATAAGCTAGGAACATCAACTAAAGCGAAAAATACAAATTTACGAAACAGGTAAGCTTCCTTATATTAATATACAACACCTTTCTGGTTATTTATTACCATGTGAGGTAATTTTTTAAAGTTATATCCATGAAATCCTCATCACCATAGATGCACGCATATGTTAAATCAGTGAAAATAAGACAAACCATTATATACTCAAAACTGACTTTTCACCGATTAATTAATTTAAAATTTACATATATTTTGTTGTGTTTTATATACTAACCCACATAACTCTGGGTATACACAATTTGTACGAAATAAATCATTTCTTAAAACACTAAACTGAACTTATACATTCCTAACAAAAGACAGTTAATATTGAGTGATAACAGACTGAAGATGATATTTTGTACTGACGTTTATTAATGACACAAGGTTTGTCTGAAATTGATTACCAAACTTTGGCAGAAGGGATAGGCTGACTTAAGAATTAAATGAACTGTAATAAATCTGTGTTAATATCATGCACATGGAAATTATTAGTAACTTTGCTAAATATTAGCCTGATATCACTTCCCGGATAAAGTTCATGATTTAGGATTAGAATTGTTGTTTTTACCTGTAACTACCAGGTACGTTTTGAAATATAAAACTTATAAAAATAAAAAGCTGTTAAGGAAATTATTATTTTTTATGTTATGTACAAAATCGAAAATGAGGCAAAGCCTTGGTTTAAAAAAAGTGTTTAGTAGTAAAAAAAGAATACATTTTCCCCTAATTTTAAAACATATTATATAGTACCTTAATAATTTATTATTAATTCAATCAAAGCCGGTGAAAACAATTCATTATTACGACAACAAAAATGTAATCACTTCACCGGACCACACACAAAACTACAAAAATGAGAAATATTAAACAATCGGACTGTGTTTTTAATTACGATATTTCATTTAAAATGTTAGAAAGTCGAGATGAGATAAATTTTAGATATATATCGACAGAATAACGTTTATCCCGAAGTTGTCTCAATTTGGACTCAAAGGCATCAGAATTAAATTGGATCGACATCATAATACTTTAAATTACTTCTGAAGTAAAATTACAGTAAAATTAATTCTAATTATTAAATAAATATATTAGTAAGAGATAATGTAGTGTTACAGGTTAGAAAAAAATGGAGTGAGGAATTGATATGTAGTGGGATTGAATAACACAGTTTGTGAAATAGAGTTAGTAATCGAATAATAGTAAGGTTTATTTTTTAATTTTTTTTTTATATTTTTATTTTTTGAATCGTAAGAAAAAGCAAGGTTATGTAAAATGTACACATCGTAATTAGTTTTCGAAACAAGTGTAATATATATATATATATATATATATATATATATATATATATATATATGCAATCAAGCGGGGGAAATGTGTGAAAAGTAAAGATATCTACTGGTAGAGAAACGGAAATTCCAAAGAGAGAATATGATGGAAATTCTAAGCAACAGAAATAGATGGAATGTATGCTGTGTGATAACTATACAATATATATATATAAGAATAAATAGAGGATAGAAGAAACATTCATGTTTATATCGGGAGTAGGACAGAAGAATAAGTCGCAAGAGAAAGTGTGACCATATAATTAACGTTAATGAAACAGCAAGATATCCCTCACCTCGTTAGGTTTAGTACCTCAGAGTTAAGAAATTTATCAGATGGCATTTAATTAGATCCACTTACCCTACTGAAAACTTGTTTGATTAAACTAAGTATTTTTAACACTTACTTCCTTAATTCTTGTATTTAAACACACTCTCATCTAATATTAGTTTACCGCTCATACAAATATTAGGAAGGTTTTATTTGAATTGATTTTTGTTTTTATTTTTATACTATTACATAAAACCATGCTTTACTTATTTGTATAATCGGACCTCTAAAAAAAGGTGTAAAAATTATTAACTCTGAACCATTTTTATAAGATATACTCCAATACACGCAATCATGTTAAGGTCGTTTCTCTTAGATTACTTAAGCTAACTCTAGGGTGTTGTAAAGACATTGCTGATGTTAGTGTCTATGACATTGTACATAGTCTCTCCTGTTTCAGTCAGTTTAATTTGTTGTAGTGTTTTTATTTAAAATGACAACTATTGAACTATGTAGGTTTAGATTGATACATCTTTCGACCTTCAGATAAATAAATTTTATGAACGATAATACAATGCAAACTTTAATATAGTGTCAACAACATCGTTTGCACCTAATTTGATACCCAACTTAGTAGCTGATACAGATTAAGGGTAGTGTTTTTTCGAAGACACAGTTGTAATATTTCTAAAATGTTGTAAGGAATTTCGTGCAAATATTTAAGTAATTCAGTACAGGAAATAAATAACAACCGAAGAAGTTGTGAGCACTAAAGCTGTAAAGAAAAAAAAAGTTTTTCTATATAAAGCAGACTAACATATTAAACTGTACCTACTATAAAACTTTCAAAACTAAAATAGTTAAAAAATTTCCAGCATACTAAAGAAAGAACTATAAATAATAAAATATTTATTCATGAAAACACTTCACGTAATATGCCAAAACTAATTCTGACGGTTCATATTTATTTTATCATCTGTTTTTGTAAAGTGCAAAGCTATTTAATCGTTAAATAGGTTCTAGTTCACTCGATTTCAGTTAACTGGATTTCCCTTAATTACACCGACGTTGTGTATGACCGGGACGAAAGTAAGTTTACAATTGCATTAGTATCCTAACAATAACTGCAGTAAACCATTTTAAAATCTAATTTGCGCTAAATCATTTTCAATAATTTGGTCAAACGGGAACATTTAATGGGCGCAGGGTTTAATTCTCGGGTTAATTGTGTTACAATTTAACATTAATACATATTCTAAATCTCTCTCTCTCTCTCTCTCTCTCTCTCTCTCTCTCTCTCTCTCTCTCTCTCTCTCTCTCTCTCTCTCTCTCTCTCTCTCTCTCTCTCTCTCTCTCTCTCTCTCTCTCTCTCTCAAACTCCTAATTCTCAGTCTTCCTTCCTCTATATCACTTTCAACTTGTAACCTTTCAATTCACTGTTTCTATGTCTCTCTATCTCTATATATTTTTTTCACCTTCTCTCTTACAAGCACAAGTTTATCTCCTTCCTTCCTTCCTTTGCAATTCCTTGATGTTTGTTCGCCCTGCCATTACGTTTCTCTTTCTATTGCTTCTATCTCTTCCATCTTAAATTTTCTTTTTCATGAATCTCGTAATAGACGCTGTATCAACCTAACTGTGGTTAGGAATGGTCATAGAAAGAATATATGGATGTTATTGTTGAATGTTATTCAAAATAAAAACAGATTGTCCAGTCTTACGTATGTCTTCATACACCCTGTCTGAGAAATTCCTATCGATTACCAGATTCAAGGCTTTATCTACTCTATATTTTTTGTATAGTTCCATTACTCTCTCTTGTTATATATGGTCAAGTGGGGGTTTCTATTATTGATCAATAAAATAAAACTAATATAAAAATACGGCGTGCTAAATAAGTCCCGTGACGTGTTAATATTTTGCTAACCATTACAGATAGAGCTCCAAAGCTTTGCACGTTGTTAATGGACACCAAAACCTATATTAGTACGTATTCAATGGACCGCTACCTTACCAGGAGGACGGTTCAAAAGGAATAAGTAGGAAATCTTAAATGAGAGCATAGGTTGGTTAGAATTAAAGGCCTTTATGAGTAGAGCACAATGCCGCAAACCCTACCTCAAAAGGTTCACCCAAGCATATATATATATATATTGGAGGTAGTAGCAAGAAACATGGAAGCTACAAACGCATAGAGAATGCTTATTCAAAACTTGTTTTCTAAAATTATGTTTACAAAATCTCTGTTAGGAAATTTTACAGTGCTTATAAATTTATTTGGAATTTATTGGAAAACTTGGTAATGGTGGAAAAGACTAATGTTTTTAATTCCTATAAGCTTTGGCAGCTTTGAAAATATAACATGTGGTCGATTATTAACAAAGGAAATATTAAACGCTTTTGTGTCACCTTCAGTAAGACATTCCTTAACTTAAGACAAGTGTTCAAAGTTTTGATAATTCCCGCGTTACATTTTTTTCTGAAAAACTTCAGCAGAGAGGTTCATAATTTGTGGAAGTTCTAGTTTAGTATATTAATCATTTTAGAGACTGAAAAAAGAGGAATTTATTAAATCTTATTTAATTTTAAGTAAAATAATTAGGATTGAATACTACTTATATGAAACACATGGGTCTTCTTAATACAAGTCACAAAATTGATAATATTCAAAATATACAAATAACCAAACATTAAAACCATATTTTGTCTAATATGTTTGACCGTATTGGTTCTGTATGTAATAAAATTTTCTGTAATATAGCCTTATTTATTTAACGTCTAAAAATAACACAAAATAAAATGATAGTATCACTTATCAAAGTAAAAATGAATTTACTGAACGCATATTTAAATAATTTGCAATAATTGAAGAGTAAATTAAATAAAATTCTATATATTTTTGTTTCTCAATTTTATTGACTCAGTTCTTCGTTCCATTTGTCTACTTCCATATTCAAGTGACCTACTTTCCATGTCTTTATACAGCTCTACCGGGTAAAATGAAATGTCCACTAATGATATGTATGCATTATACCCACGGCATTATAAATTATACATGGTCTATTAAAAAGCTTAATTTGTTTTATTTCCTTCTAAGAAATGCATTATTTTAACGACAATGTTACTATTGTAAATTTGTAATTTATTCTCTCTTTTCCTTATCGAAATGCGAGCTTGAATTTAAGTAATGTAACAATTTAGTTTACTTTCACATATTATAATTCACTTATATTACTTTCATTGTAAAGCACAAGCACAAAGTATATATAATAAAGTACTATACCTTAATTTTCCGTCAGTGAACCTCTTTTTCTTTAATCTTGACGCGTTTCGAGATTTTTATCCCATCATCAGAAATTCCCTCTATGGATGGAGGTCGTCAAAACGTTAAATACACAAACACATACACATAACACACAACACATTTAAAAAACACAGTCTGTAGATGCGCATCTTACGGCTCCCGGATATGCACTGGTTGTCCGTTGTTAAACAACACACAAAAACTATATCAAATGTAGATGGGATAAAAATCTCGAAACGCGTCAAGATTAAAGAAAAAGAGGTTCACTGACGGAAAATTAAGGTATAGTACTTTATTATATATATTAGTGACCTGGATACTGGAAAAATGAATTCATTACAAAGTATATATTTTATATCATAACTAAATCTTTACATATAACAGTTAAATGGAATGTTTATATCTAAAAACTGTCTAAGTTTTTAAAACTACGAACCTTGAAGTTTTATTTGTTTGACCTTGGTTTACAGAGTCAAAAATAAAATATTGTTTTTTAATTAAAATAAAATAATATTGTTTACATAATTGTATTGTAAACATTTTTTTCTACAAAGATATGTAAATTTTATTTAATTAAAATAAAAATTTCCTAACTTCATATACATGAAAGAATTATTAAGTTTTATAATTCATACAACTTTTGAAAAGTTAAGTATTGACCTTGTTGTAGTTTCATACAAAACGTGAAGTTTAATTTTATTATTTGAATAAAGATTTTCTCTCACCCTAAGTAAAGATTTGTATTAGAAAAGTTACATAATATCCACGCTTCCAATTACACCGTCAAGTTAAGTAGGACTGAAAACAATTTCAAAAGGAAGACAGGATACTTTCTTTTGCTTTTTTAAACACACGTTAAAAGTTTTATTAAAAAATACAAACTGGAAATCTCTGTAGGGCAGATCATTACTTAAACATACCAAACATGTAAATCCTGTATTTAAAAAATCGTTCAATTAATTTCGTTACCATAAAACTGTCCATGGTAATTATGGGTTATCACTCTAAAAGTAAAAACAAATTATGGAAGAAGTTGTATTTGGTAAGATTTCATATTGAAATCGCCGTAGTGAGGCGTTTATTTTTTAAGGGATAAGTCACAAGTGTGATATTAAGGCAATTATTGACTCATATTTATTATTATTTAATGTAACGGTTTATTCTGCAACAGTTTAGGATACATTATTGTCTCAGCTTTCCAGAAACATGGCTACATTTTAATGGTATCTGTATTCCTACCTGTAATTTATGTATTAGCATTTCAGCGTGTTATATACTGTTTTAATGACTATTAGGTATAGGATAACAAGGGAGTAGATATCTCCAGTTTAAACTTAATATTGGCTGAATAGCCGAAACGCCCGTCGTTTACAACTGAAAAACATAATAGATTGTCAACTTCGATAAGTAGACATTATATTAAATTGAACGTGTAGGTTTAAGAAAAAGTTATTACAAAATTTGTGCACAGTTTGTTTTATTTCCATATCAACATTTTTTCACAATATTGAAAATTAATTTCATAAAAATTGGAACAATCAAAACCTGTATTAAATGTTGAGCTTGACTTATGAGAAAAATTATACAGTATAACAAACACACAAAACACAATTCTCATAAAAAATACGCCTAAATATCAGACGCGTTTCAACGACAAGGTCGTCCTCTTTAATGATACACGAGCTACTCTGTTGTGGCTTGAAAAATCAAGTTGTGGTTTGATTGTTGTAGCTCGTGTATCACTGAAGAGGACGACCTTGTCGTTGAAACGCGTCTGATATTTAGGCGTATTTTTTATGAGAATTGTGTTCTGTGTGTTTGTTATACTGTAATCAAAACCTGGACTTAAACAGTTGAAGGTTATTAACCTTTTTAATGTTATACAAGGAATTCACAATAACTAAGTACCGTTCAATCGTTAGAGGTAAGGGGTGTGCCAGATTGAAAGTTGAATTCGGTTTTCATAGAAAATCCACCCTCTGAGTAAAAATCAAAGATTTATAGAATAATTCATTACTTAAGAAAAGATACATTTCATTATGTTTCTTTCACACTTATACTAATAACTGAGCTTTCATTTAAGATTTCCTACTTACTCCTTGTGGGTTGTCTCCTTGGTAATGTAGCGGTCCACCGAATACGTAATACAATAGGTTTCGGTGTCCATTAACAATGTTACTTGGGCATGACACTAGACGCAAAGTTGCGATGGAAGGTACATGTTAAAAAGAAACGTAATGAACTAAATCTCAAACTAAGGAAAATGCATTATCTTCTTGGGCGGCTTTCAGAGCTGCCAGTGCACAATAAACTACAGTATTAGTTTATTACCAAGTACCAAAACCTATCTGGACATATGGTGTGCAACTTTGGGGCTGCGCAAAAAGAAGCAACATTAAAATTATTCAAACATATCAAAATAAAGTACTGAAAGGCGTTGTTAATGCCCCATGGTACATACGCAATGATGATCTCCATAAGGATTTACAAATTGCTACAGTTTATGAAGAGTTTCGGCGATTTGCTAGGAAGCATGAAGAAAGATTGCTTAAGCACCATAACATCGAGATGCTACAATTTCTCGACAATTCAGTTCAAGTTCGGCGGTTGGACAGGATAAAACTGTTTGATTTGGCCTAAGGCAAGACTAATATGTGAATAACACAAGAACAAGTGATTTTGTGTATTGGAGTGCGTCGTAGGATGTGCAGCCAACAAACGCTTTCATTTAAAAAAAAAGGAAAAAAAAGAAATTAACAATGTGCAAACTTTGTAGCTCTATCTGTAATGGTTAAAAGAAACATTAAGCCATTAAGAGTCCCGGGACACGCTGTATTATCTCCAATTTTTAATTCGCATAGTTTAAAATATTTATAAAAATACATCAGAATTTATTGGGAAACTATGTAACGATGAAAAAAACCAAATGTTTGAAATTCATAGAAGAATTGGGAGCTCAGAAATTCTAATATTTTCTCTTTTATTAGCAGACGATATATTTAATGCTTTGGAGACACATTCAGTAAGACATTCCTTAATTTAAGACAAGTGTTTAAAGTTCTGAATCCTTCCTGTGATATTAAATTTATTGCTCAAAACTTTAGCAGAAGGGTTCATAATTTATGGAAGTTCTAAGTTTAGCATACAATTAATTTAGAGACGGAAATATATCTAACAGGAATTTAGAGTATAATAGATGGAATCGAACTTTAATTAATTAGAGGAAACACTAAAACAACAAAATAATAAAAATAAATTAAAACCACATTTCCTTTAACGGACGTTGCAATGGTTTCGTATGTAGTCAAATAATACTAACATTTTAATATGTACAAATCTGCAAAATCATATATCTTGGCTACATTTAAACTAAATTATGAATATAGAATGAATAATATGAAATAAATTATTTAAATATGAATAAATTAACGTCCAATCAATTTTTCAAAAACCGAGATTTTTAATTTATAATTCAGAGATTATTTTACGGTTACAAAACAAATGAAAACGTCACAGCGACTACACGAAATACAGCTAAAAACCGAGAATATCACTTATAAAGAACTGTGAAGCCTACAAACTCGAAATTTGTCAAGTATGTTCCTCTTGACCTCTAGGTACTACGCTAAGAAATCTATTTTGAAAAGTTTAACGCCTAACCGCTACAAAACGCGAAAAACTATCTATTTTCCACCGCAAAAAAGTCAAACTTGACATCTGAATACACTTGTATCCCTCTTGGCTTCTATATCCTTGTTAAGAAAGTGTTTTGAAAACTTAAACAGCTATAAAACGTTTTAACAGTTAAATACTGTTAGCCTACTATAACTACTCCAAAGCTGAAAACCCTACATACTTAAAACTTGTTTCGCTTTGAATATATACCTTAAGAAAGGATTATACAAACTTCGATGATAACTGTGAAAAAATGTAAAAATCACTAAAGTTCATGACTATCACTTCCAGAACTATACGGCTTAATATATATATAATTACAGGTGTTTTACCTCGTCTAACATCGAAAAACGTCAAATAACCGTTACAATCATCGACTATTACTTGAACAAATGTTAAACGAATAATTTTTCCCAACTGTACGATACCAGGAACTCTGATGTTGATATTTTAAAAATTTGTTTACGTTTCTTAAGACTTCTGATGAGTTGAGTACATTTTCCATCTAACCTATAACCACGACGAGGCGCCTATATTCCTATTTAATTAATTACAAATGAAGTACTTATGTTACCTCACCTAAATACATAAAACACGTTTTCTCCCGCACAATGTTGTCTGTCAGTTCTATCATCAGACCAGGTTGTTAAGAGAATCCTTTCTCACCCACCCCTCCAACACCACGTGGTCAGTTATTCCTCCTGAGACAGTGTTGGTGTTGAATTGTGCTGCAAAATAATGTCACAGGATACGTATAACAGTGTTTCATTGTCTCCTATTATTGTGTTTCTTATATTGATTACAATTGTTAGATTAAATTGTATTTGAATTCAACCCGGAAGAATTTCATTTAAATTTCAAGAAGAAGTTTTATTGGTCAATATTCTTACAGTTCTCATTGCCTTTTTCCATATGCTCTTACTTATCATTTTTTATTCTTCCTTATCACTATTTAATCTGAGGAGGAACACCACTAACACTTTCAGCCCATATTTTACTTTAAGACTACTATCATTTAGATACCAATTCATTTTAGCCCATGCGGCAAACGGTTTTAATATTAAACTAATAAGTTGTTTTAAATATTTTAATTTTATTGTTATAAGAATAAAGACTTAACTGACAATAACCATAAACGCTTATATCAACATTCGATTTTTAAAATTATTCACAACATTTAATACTTTCTTAGAATTTACTCTTATATATAGGGTAAAAATTATATACTTTTGACATTTTCTAAATGTTAATTTTACTGAAGATTTAAAAGTCGTTGGTTGTATTCACCAACATGCATTGTATTGCTCTGACTTGGTGGTAAACTTGATGTAATAGGTAGGTCGCTCTTGGGAGAAAACTGTATCATTTAGCCACTTACATCAACACTACCATAATATTAGAAAGGATGCGTGAGGAGGCTTGCCCAGAGGAAAGTGAATCACTGATTTAATTTCCCAAATCTTTTCAATTTGTCTCACCAGATTAGCCTTATTATTATTTAATCTAATTATACGTTTAACTTAATAGTACCAGGAAAGCCGATCTCCGATCGGGTTAATGTCTCATCTACAAAAATGTGGGCATGTTATTAGTTATTTGGTTTGGTTATAAGTACAATAATTATCTCTCATTATGATTTTTTTTTAAATATATTTTAAAACTTTTTTGTAGAATTTTTTTTGTTTTAATGTATTCATCAATTCTATTGAAAAGGATGTTGGAATAGGTATGCTCGCTAAATAAATTTACAAAAAAATTGTACAGAATAGGTATTTTATTAATAAGAAACATATAAAATAAATATGAATATTTATAAAATTATTCAACATAATTGTTTTTAAAATAACTGATTCATTATTAAAATTTTTCTTTTATAAAATCAAAATCTTAAAATGCAAATAATAAAACATATGAAACATAAGTTGTTGTTTTTTTTAATACTAAAAAATAATGTGAAAATTTTCTAATGCTGAATCAATGGCTTCCAAATTTTCAAGGTGAAAATCTTCGCCTTGGTACAAAACAGGTTCGATATTAATATATCCGTTATTTAATACTTCCGTCCAAACAACGTTTCGTGTATAACCATGTATTTGACCATTATTTTCTGTTGGTAACATTCGCTATGTTTAGTTTCGTTACCTGTGTAGTTCTAGATTCAACTTCGGTCGATATGACACTTTATCCTCACACAAAAAAAAAGACATCTAGCTCCTTCAGCGTTTCTCTCAGAAGTAACACAATAAAACGTTACGGTATTTTAAGCTTACCGGTTACAACTGCATTGTTTTGAGTCGTCCATTCTTATTGGGCGGTGAATCCGTTGTCAAGGCAACGAGTTTGTTTTTGAGTGTTGGTTTACTTTATAATAGGCCAAATTATATTTTGGTATTTGAACAGAAAAATCAGCCAGTGAATTATTTATTCAATAATGATATAATTATGGATATGATAAAGAGATATTATTAAAAACGTTATTATTTACATAAACACACTACAAATAACTTCTCTGCATCTGGATAATTAGTTTAAATACAAGTTACATATTAACTTATTTGGGATTATTTAATTCCTGCTGCCAGCTGATTGCAAATACTGTTATCATGAAATGCCGTGTATTTTTACTGTGTATTTTTCGAATCGTGAAAACTCATAGAAAATGATTTTTCTCGAAATTTTGACAAAGTCCATTGGATTCCTGATGTTGAAAACCCTTTATATACAAAATACGGAGAAAATCGTTAGAGTCGTTTTTGAGATAAAATGACTGGAAATAGGTACATACATACATACAATTCCTTGCTCGTTTAATAGAATAAGATATGTTAATGCTAATTGTAACTTACGTAATTAGGGACTACACTTATATTAACATTGCACCAAGCCAAATTTGATTCGGCCTAATCAATCATTTCACTTAATTAATAGTGAATGCGCGCCGGCTGAAACTCCATTGGGCTTAAGAGTCCATGTTGAGTTTTCGAGCCTACGGTAAATAATAGATATAAAACGGCTTACACACTACCTCACTCACTGCTCAGATGAAACCTGTCCATTTATACGCAACAATGACAAACAAACTTAAAAATTAAGTAGTTATGTTGTAATAAAATACAATAAGACATAAAATGTATTTATTTAACACACAAAACATATTCGACAAAATAACACCATTTATATTCAGAAATTCAGAAAAAAATAGTATTTTTGTTGTTGTATAAAAAAAAAGTGATTCTTAATTTAATTATCTAAATATTAACTAATTTTTGTTTTGCTTCAAAAATGTACATATAAAACAAATGAGTTCACACGTAAAATGAAAATTATACTTTTAAATGTTTAATGATAATATTTATCTTTTATAAAGCAGAGCCAACTTGTACAGTTAAGCAAACGTTTATATAAGATAAAGCTGTTTTTATTATGTACGTTTTACTCCACCTGCCACAAAATTCCGCAGGGGTTATATCTTCAAATAAAGCAGGATTTAAAATACACATTTTTCTTAATAGTCAGAGGGTGTTTCTTCCATAAGAGTGACACAATCTACCTTAAGTGATACATTTGTGTTCATGCCTCTCGCCTGATTTTAACACCTAATACTTGTAAATTCCTACCAGTAAAAACTGCAACATATTCAATCCAATTTGGTTTAATTGTCTGTCAGTTTTTATGTTTATTAATACTGTTAAAACGTAATATAATTATTCGGAAATCGCAAGACTATATCGTGTGGGATTTAAAAAAAAACACTGGTCTTAACTTGATTTCAACATCGTAACTTCAATTGTCAAAACTACAATATATTATGAGATATACAATAGATACAATTAAAAAGAAGATTGAAAAATTGTCGATATTATTGAACATTAAAAAGTGTTGTTTTAGTAAGGATGCATTAAATTAATATTATTACGTAGCTAGCCTGTCAAACTGGTAGTTATTGAAATAAGTTTTACATACACCCAATTCTAAAATTAGTATTATTAATAGTTTATAAGTATCGGTTAAACGGTAAGGAATTGTTATTTTAATTGATCATATTTTTATTTTATATAATGGGATATAGGTTATATTATAATTAGATTCAGATTTTAGGACTGAACTAATGGCAATTCACGACACTGTATGATGTACATGAGACAACAATAAATTCACTATGCTGTATGATGTAGATGAGACATAACAATAAATTCACAACACTGAATGATATAGATGAGACAACAATTAATTCACGACGCTGAATGATATAGATGAGACATAACAATTAATTCACGATGCTGTATGATGTAGATGAGACAGCAATTAATTCACTATGCTGTATGATGTAGATGAGACATAACAATAAATTCACAACACTGAATGATATAGATGAGACAACAATAAATTCACTATGCTGTATGATGTAGATGAGACATAACAATAAATTCACAACACTGAATGATATAGATGAGACAACAATTAATTCACGATTCTGTATGATGTAGATGAGACATAACAATTAATTCACGACGCTGAATGATATAGATGAGACATAACAATTAATTCACTATGCTGTATGATGTAGATGAGACATAACAATAAATTCACGATTCTGTATGATGTAGATAAGACATAACAATTAATTCACGACGCTGAATGATATAGATGAGACAACAATTAATTCACTATGCTGTATGATGTAGATGAGACATAACAATAAATTCACAACACTGAATGATATAGATGAGACAACAATAAATTCACAACACTGAATGATATAGATGAGACAACAATTAATTCACGACGCTGAATAATATAGATGAGACCTAACAAATAATTCGTGACACTGTATGATATACGTGAGACTTAACAGTTAATTAACGGTACTATGATGTAGATGTAACACAACATTTATCTCACGATGCTGTATGATGTAGATATGACAATAATTCTTTCACAACGCTGTATGTTGTAGATGAGACATAACAAATAATTCACGACGCTGTATGATGTAGATGAGACATAACAATTAATAAAAAAGAACAAAGTGAAAATAGAAAATCACTTTGTTGTTTCAAAAGATTAACTTTAGAAAGAGGAGAAAATTACACTAACATTTTACTTTGTAAATGCCGCATCCAATATTAAGTTGAGAGAAGATTTCATATTTCTTCACTTCTCTATGTTACAGAAATAAAACTTTTTACAAAACTTCATAATTTATTTACAAGACAGTAGAAAATTTAATACGTAGAACAAAGTATTTTTCGTTTGTTTAAAATGAAAATTAGTTTTCATCTCTCCATAGGTATAAACTGGCTCTGTTTTGTGACTCTTTAGGTGTAAATAATAATATAGTCTATGGAAATGACACTTGTGATACAATAGTGCATGTTAAATAAGTCCCGGGACAACTTAATATTTTTTAACTATTGCAGATAGAGCTACAAAGCTTTGCACATTGTTAAAGGACACCAAAACCTATTTTAGTATGTATTCAGTGGACCGCTAACTTTCCAGGGGGACGCTCCACAAGGAGTAAGTTGGAAATCTTAACTGAGAGCATAGGTCGAGTTGTACATTGAATTAAAGCCCTTTGTGAGTAGAACACAGTGCATCAAACCAGATCTCAAAAGGTCCGCCCTAATTAACATAGCGCGGGTTTAAAGTTTATATTGAAACAAACAAAGTGGATTAACCATGATAAGCCTAAAATAGAAAGTTGTTTGTGACTGATAGTGGGTATCTCTGCAAACAGGAAACATACTTACTTTAGGTAGTTGTTATTAGAAGCAACCTACTCGTTAGTGAAGACAGACCATAACAGTTTTTCGTTTCATTTGTTTTTGAGTTGAAAATTTACTCCTTGAGGGCCGTTCCCCATAAGAGGTAAAGAGCTTTTTTGTCTTAAGCCAAATATTTATTTGGGAAGTTTTCATTTCATAACCTCTACCTAGTGAACGTTATTTAGCTGTTTTTAACATACCTGACGTTGTAGCTAATACGAACTTTAAACCAACGCTATTTTAGTTAGGGTGAACCTTTTGAGGTCGGGTTGTGGCATTTTGTTCTACTCATGAAGGCCTTTAATTCGATGGAAAACATGACCATTAACAATGAGCAAAGCTTTGTATCTCTATCTGCACTGGCAAAAAATAATATAAAGCCATCCGGAGACTTATTTAACACAATGTATATCTCAATTTACTACCTAGCGTAAACTTGTTTTGTATTAGTTATTTCCCTTTTTGAATATCATGAATTATAAACACCTTAATTCTAATTCAAGTTGTTGCAATTCTAATTTTCTTTATATCAATTAAATGGTCACTGCCATCTCTCTCAGAGGTACAATATTAAACTTCACACATCATCACAAACTATCAAATTATAATTCTTAAATAACTTCGATTCTTCCAATTTACCCTTTTTGTCGAAAGTCTTAACCATTATAGTAGAATGTTTATTTTTAATGTAGTCTTGTTAAATTAAGTTACGTAACGATTATAACATTTATAACAAATTAAAACTAAATTATGTCAAAAACTATTTTCTTTGACAGCGTTGCCAAATAATAAGGAAAATTATTTTTATACAAATAAAACACACACAATGTCTTTTGTGAAATTCTTCATTTATTAGGTCTAGCCGACCATGGTTTCCCAAGTTACGGCATTGACGAGGCTTATACAAAGGCTAAATAACCTAAGAAGAAAATATTGTACACGCTCAGAGACCAAGCCCACAAGTCCCGTTACTTGACAATGGAACCTGTAGCCGGGAAACCCAGTAAGTCATAAACAATTTTATAGATGCTTTGACAAAGGTTGAAGTAGTGAGAAAATGACAAGAATTCTGTTTCATCGTTTAAAACTAAATTAACATTGTTACAAGAAAGTCTATTAACTTTTAATATTTATAAAATATTAAATTTTTACCCCTTGACGCTAACATGGAGATATTCACATTTAATACTAGAATAAAAATCAGTTAAGGCATGATTTTTTAAATGACTTGTAAAACTGGAATCATTACAACCTCAACACCAACTCCTTTCATGTTCAGTTAGTCTACACTTAAATCTATGACTTGTTTGACCAACATACATATTCATTTATTATACATTTTATCATTTAAACATTGTGGGAGATCATTATGTATAATTTAAATCTAAGAGAGGCTAAATAAGTTTTCGTTTCATTTACATTTTAAAACTATCATTTCAATGAAATACCATTAAAGGTTATTTTAATCAAAAATATTTGTAACTATTATCATATTGTTCTCGATAAGTATAAATAACTGAGAAAAACAGCTGATGTTTTCCATGGAAAACAGTTAGTGGAGTAGTGGAAGCTTGATTACATAGTGTAGTGGAGTAGTGGTATTTCTAATCATAGAACATGTGGAACAACTGTTTGAAACATATTTACCCTAATGTATAAGACCCTTTGATTCACCATTACAATTTAGCATTTCCTACAAGATACAACAGACAAATTTCGACATTTCGTTTAGAGAATCTTCTGGTATTAAATTGTGTGATTGTGCTGGGTAAGTACTTTAATGGCCCCATCAACTTGTTTTTGTTATCGAACACCATATTATTACTTGTGAACCTGGGTAATATAGACTACCAAAATCGTTGACTCTGAAAACCAGAGAATGTCAAATTGTAGGTAATTGTACAGTAGGGCTATAACTGCCTCAACATTTATTACTTACTCCCCAAGGTAACTACAGTAATTCATTACATGAGGGATGTATATTTTACATCTAGAAGGTAGGAAAATTTTAAAACTTTTATTTCAATGAAATACCATTTAAAGTTTACTTTAATCAAAAATATGTTTAAGTACTACCATAAATTATTGTTTATGATAAATATAAATAACTAAGAAAACAGCTGATATTTTCTATGGAAAACAGTTAGTGGAGTAGTGGAAGCTAGATTACATAGTGTAGTGGTGGAGTAGTGATTTACTTATTCAGAGAACATGTGTAACAACAAGGTAACTACAGTAATTAATTGCATGAGGGATGCTGTCAAAGGAAGTTTTTGACAAAAATTAATATAAATGAAATAGCTTTAAATTGTGTAACATTAATTAATTCGTAATTTGTTTCTATAATTTTAATATTAATTGCTATATTTTGAAGTTACGCAATAATACTAGAATATTTTTATTATGACTGAAAAACTATTTTCGTCCATTAATAAAATTACACTATCTCGAAACAAATAAAGGATGATAAAATGTAGAAATTTCGTCATTAACTCTAGTAACATGTGTTTTTATAAACATTGGTTTGATGTTTTCAGAGGGAAATAGATCACTGATGCAGACGGACAGATAGTCATAACAAAATGTTTCGGAACACAGGATGAATCAAGTTTAATAACAATATTTTATCCCTAGTGGATCTCTGAACAGTAACTCTCGCTTCTTGCAGATTAAATAAATAGTTGAAGTTAACTCAACGTGATTATTTTGTAGAGAGCTATGAAACAAAATAAATCCACAGAGAAAATCAAGCAATAAACTAAATAACAATATTTTATCCCTAGTGGATCTCTGAACAGTGACTCTCGCTTCTTGCAGATTAAATAAATAGTTGAAGTTAACTCAACGTGATTATTTTGTAGAGAGCTATGAAACAAAATAAACCCACAGAGAAAATCAAGCAATAAACTAAATAACAATATTTTATCCCTAGTGGATCTCTGAACAGTGACTCTTGCTTCTTGCAGATTAAATAAATAGTTGAAGTTAACTCAACGTGATTATTTTGTAGAGAGCTATGAAACAAAATAAACCCACAGAGAAAATCAAGCAATAAACTAAATAACAATATTTTATCCCTAGTGGATCTCTGAACAGTGACTCTTGCTTCTTGTAGATTAAATAAATAGTTGAAGTTAACTGAACGTGATTATTTTGTAGAGAGCTATGAAACAAAAAATTGTTCAGAGAAAATCAAGCAATAAACTAAATAACAATATTTTATCCCTAGTGGATCTCTGAACAGTAACTCTCGCTTCTTGCAGATTAAATAAATCGTTCAAGTTAACTGAACGTGATTATTTTGTAGAGAGCTATGAAACAAAATATTGTTCAGAGAAAATCAAGCAATAAACTAAACAACAATATTTTATCCCTAGTGGATCTCTGAACAGTGACTCTCGCTTCTTGCAGATTAAATAAATCGTTGAAGTTAACTCAACGTGATTATTTTGTAGAGAGCTATGAAGCAAAATAAATTCACAGAGAAAATCAAGCAATAAAATAAATAACAATATTTTATCCCTAGTGGATCTCTGAACAGTAACTCTCGCTTCTTGCAGATTAAATAAATAGTTGAAGTTAACTCAACGTGATTATTTTGTAGAGAGCTATGAAACAAAATAAATCCACAGAGAAAATCAAGCAATAAACTAAATAACAATATTTTATCCCTAGTGGATCTCTGAACAGTAACTCTCGCTTCTTGCAGATTAAATAAATAGTTGAAGTTAACTCAACGTGATTATTTTGTAGAGAGCTATGAAACAAAATAAATTCACAGAGAAAATCAAGCAATAAAAATAAATGTAATGTTTACTTTAAAACACTAAACTGAAGTCCAACTTTAGTTGAATGCTAACTAAGTGAGTTTTCTTTCCTCTTTCATTTTAATAAAGCAATCTTCGTGATATCAGTGGTGTTTAAAATAATACTGTATATTTATGTAATTAAATGGTTTAAACTGATAACGACACTTTCCCGTGAGCAGTATTTCCTTGTATGACAGATGGTTCAATCTCATTGAAAGAAAAACGTTTACCCTACTGATTGTATTTGACTGTAATTTATGTTAGACTAGATATTACAGCAATATTTGTAATCATTATTTTTATAACTGAGAGAGGGTTTCTGACTTCCTTTAGAAGTATTGCGCGTGTATTTGTAAGCTTGAATAATGTTGGTAAACTTTCCTCACGGCCTTGTTTTCCTCGAGGGAGAATATATTTAGTCCATATTTGGGGGATACAACCAAACTCTTAGATTTGTCTCGAATTTCTAACCGGAAAATACACAACTTTTCAAAAGCAGTTATTGTTGCTAAATATCAATAATAGTGCAATAAATATCAGTGCAAGTCTTAACATTATCCTGTTTCCGGTAATTATATAGCAGAGCTGCCTCACTTCAAAATCAATTTTTAAAGGTTTTATTCATCAAATAAATGTTGGAAAAATATTTTATTATCGAAAAAAAGGGTCGGAAAGATGATTACATAATATAATTACACAAGAAAATCTTAATCAGAGTCAAATTCTGCTGCAAATTCAGTAGAAGAGGAATTTATTGAATTTAAATGTATTTCACTCGTAATTCGCCATAAATGATGAAAACGAGTATTATACTCATTGTACTTTCTCTTAAACATAAATTCGGCTATATGGCCATGGAAATGTTGTTTTGAATTTCCATATCGCGGCACATTTCCTCGCACCTCCCTCCATTGACGTTCAATTGTCTGCGTATGTGCTTCAGTGTACGCATATTATGTAGGGCTGTATTATTATATGTCACGAAAGGTTTGGCCAGGTTGCTATATATATATATATACACACCTGGCCAAACCTTCCGTACGTTTATTGAAGTGAATGTCATGAGTATGAAAGATAACACAGAGTTAATTTTTTCACGAAAAAACTACTTGTGTAATTGTATTATTTAATCATCTTTCCGACACTTTTTTTCGATAGTAAAATATTTTTCCAACATTTATTTGACGAATAAAACCCATAAAAATTGATTTTGAAGTGAGGCTACTCTGCTATATAATTACCCTGTTTCCCCTTTAGTGTTAAATTACTAATATTAATGTATATATAATATTCTAAATGTAATAGTAGTTAATTAGATCCGGCATAAAATGGCTAACCCGGTGTGAGTTATCCATAACAATGGTGTGATCCGTTTATTGACTGAGTGAGAGTGCAATTCAGCCACCCCCACACTCTTTTTACGTTGTACTTTTGGCAGTATAAACGATATTTAATGTAGAACAAAATAATATTTGCTTATTACAATTTTCCGACCTCCCTTTCTCACAAATTTGATTATCGAATCTTCGACGGCTGTTGATTACTTTTGTATTTTGTTGTATTCTAGAAATTGTAAACCACAAATACAAAGAAAGTTAAAGCACGGGCAATACGTAACGTTATTAGGTATTAAGTTTCATTATTACAACTAAATCCCCAACGTAAAATCACGTATCTTACTCTAGGTAAGATTTATGTGCTATCAAAGTTATAAAAGTAGTCTTGAGAAATAAATCTCAACTTTTAAAAGTTATAAAGAAACTTTATCAGATGTTAAAACACTTCTTTTCAAGAGATATCTCCTCAGTGAGACGTTTGGGTTACAACGAAATACAATAATTATATTGTGCACAAATTTAACTAATGAAAATGAGTAATACATACAATGAACAAAATCGTGCTACAGACGTCGTTTGTAACAGAATATTGTATTTTCCTTATCGCTTCTCCTGTGTGACAACATAACATAGGTTTGTTATGTTAAGTATAAAACACCTGGTAGAAATGTTGTTCATTCTATCATACAATGTTCACATAAGTATAGCAACAGTTTTTTTCTATTTTAAAATTTGTGCTTGATTTTGTCATTTTTTCAGTCTAGGAATATAATTTTACAGTCTGTGCATATTAAAAATTTGTTTGAACACTTACAATCAAAACATTAAAAATATACCATAATGGTCCCACATATATTATGGGATATTATTACTGACTATATTTTACAATATCTTTGAAACTAATAAAATATAAAATAAAGTAATTAAAATAGTGTTTTAATTTATAATCCTCTCTAATTAAAGAATAAATAAAAAACCATTTTAAAATTCAAACTTTGGCCTGTAGGTGATTAATTTGAAAACTTTAGAGAGAGAAAGAGAGAGAGAGAGAGAGAGAGAGAGAGAGAGAGAGAGAGAGAGAGAGAGAGAGAGAAACCTTGAATTTTATTATTTTTCTTTGTATTTCCGGTTTTAATAGAGTTTTGTACGTGTTATACATTTTGTCATTTCAATCAAAATAACTAAAACCGTAGATAAATTTGTAAAATGTTAAATTGGTTACGGATAATCTTGACAATCTCACTCTATATTTTTTTTTTTAATTCAAATTTTAATGTTTGTGTCTAACTATTAATATTGTAAAGGGAGGAAGCTAAAAGAATATATCCAATTCCTGATTAAATGTTTCATTTTACGTTTGGAGACAAAAATGTAGTCTACTTTGTAATATTTTCCACCCGATATAACACAAATTCCAATGCAAATTTATGTAAATGAGGGATATATATATATATATATATAAATTATGTAATTAATTAGTATTTAGTTTTACACTAATTTTTTTCTAATGTAATATTATGAAAATAGAGAACAGTATTTCATATCAAAAGTTATTTTTCATCCCTCCAATTGACTGTTTTGTGTGTAGAAGCTCTGAGTCATTTCATATACTCTTTAAAATTTTAAACTTACTTTATCTTGCCTTATCGTTTATCGTTTATTGTATTTTATTATTATATTTTTTGAGTGTAACTTTCAAATTTTGCAGGAATATTTTAAATACAATTGTTTTATTAAAAAATCTTTACACAAATTATAGAATTGGAACTTAGCTAAAAAATCAAAAATATAGTTTAGGATAATATTATAAGATGAAAAAATGTAGATACCATATTTGTATGTATATATGACAGGTTGAACGATACCTGAAAAATAATTAAATTACAATTTTGTTTAATAAATAATTTCTAAATATCTTTAAAATCTCACCAAAAAATTATACAACACACGGAAAAGTTTGGTTAACCTATTTAAATTATCTGTTAAAAGAGAATTCAATTACCTTTGATTTTTGTTTGCTAAAGTATAAAAATTGAACATCAAACCAATGTTCTAAAATCATGAAAATTAAAATGATAAATACAAATTTTATAATAATACGATATTTCATTGAGAACTCAAAATAATAATAGTAATAAATCGAAAGATTTGTCAGAGATTAATTAAAAAACGAATGCCTTTAAAATAATTACTGTAGACAATTACCAATATGTTAAAACTCAGATGAGATGCACATGTGTTCAGGATAGGATCAGGTTTCATCAACACATGCGTCAAGTTTAGAACTAAATGTTCCCGGGGAAATTAGGAATCTACTCTTAAAGTCTTGAGAATTCACCTCTGTTAATTCTAGTGTAATGGACTACAAATTCTTTATAAATGATAAAATCCAATTGGAAGCCAGTCCGAGATATATAACCAATGAAGTAAATATTAAAAAGGAAGCTAATTCAAATTTATTAACCTCGTTAAGAAAAGGGTCTGTGAGACGCTTAAAAATTCAGCCAATAAACTTGTTATCAAATGAAATCATAATAGCCCTATCTCTAATCAAATCAAGATAAACTATAATTTTAAATTGTATACTTACTAACGACAATACCTTCATTACTTGAACAAATATGTAAACAATTTTGAATGATTGAACATTCAATAGGGAAATTATATATAATTAAAGATTGAGGGAGCTGTGCACAAATAATGCAGTGTTCTCTATAGAAATATGAATTCAAATAATTGTTACATAAATTACACATTGTAAATACCAAAAGCGATATTGACTCTTAACATCAATTCAAAAATAAAAAACGTTAACAAATATGACAATAGTGGAATCTACAAGCTCGAGTGTAACGACTGCGATAAAGTTTACATAGGCCAGACTGGCAGATCATTTACAAAACGATTTAAAGAACATTTACCTACTCACAAAAACCCCCTCTCCTGACATAAATCTAATTATGCCGAACATTTGATCAACACAAACCACACATACACAGATATCAGCACCAACATGACCATTATTCACAACGAGAAGAAGGGCCGTCATCTCATCGTATTGGAAGAATATAATATAAATATACACTTCCCAGAAGAGAAACCCCGGCTCACTCCTTAATGATAAATTGAACTTTGCAGCTAACCCTATCTACGACCTAATGTCTGATCTTTAAACAAACACAGCTGACATTGAGAATCCATTATTCTACCTTCACTTCAGTCTCCGTTCAGAAACACAGAAACTATACCGCGGCCACGCCAGTATAAAGTTCGTATGACGTTTGACGAAGAGTTAACCTCAGATAGATTTTATATTGTTTTTTGTGTCGTGTTTTCGTGTGTGTTCAGTGTCGTTATGTGTTTTATTTAAGTGTTAAGCCTACACCTGACGAAGCCGGCTGTGAACGGCGAAACAGAGCTGTAGTGTTTCTACAAAATATCAGCAATTCGTAAAAAGCGAATAGACTTTATAGTCTACATAAGATTATAAAGAATATAATTGACTCTAGTATTCGAATTTTGTTTAAACCCAGGTTAAATATTAAAGTAAATTAAATGACAACAAAAGGAGTTTCACTTTGAAAATCACTCAATTTAAAAAAAATAATAAAGCCTAAGCCAGAGTTGTAATGTGAAATCTAGAAACAAGGCTAAGCCTACAAGTATTAACACTAGGAAAGCTTGCACGATCAAGATTCATCTTGTCTGTGATGACTAATTTTGTAATTATTCATAAATTTAACAATAGCAATCAATGTATTAGTCATTAAGAACCATAAAAGCATAGAAAGAAATTTAAAACAACTAAAACTACAAAAGTTATAACAGGAAGAAGAGAGGAAGAAAATTGAAATTCCAAATAAAATAAAATTGGAAAAAAGTTAAAGGAGTTGTTGAGCAGTAACGAAAGACATATAATAATAAAGTAACAATTAAACTATTAAAAGGGTGGAGGTAGTAAAATGGGGTTTTTTTAAACAATAACAAGCAAAATAATAATAATTTCATAACTTCAATAAACAATAAAAATAACGAGGGAAAAGGTACATAAATATTACTAAACTGATTAGTAATTAATTCAGTAATAAATAAGTTTAAATATTATAATAGAAATGTATATAAAATGTATTGTACAGGATAGGATGGTGCAAACAGTAGGTTATAATCATTTAATTGGGGGGGGGGATTCATCAAAGAAAGAATAGTAATTAAACGCCAACTTGAAAGGAAGATATCTCGAAAACGAAGCGAGATATGAAAAAAGTGTTTAGATAAAATTACTTTATATGGCATAGCGAACAACTTTAGTAAACCAAAAAAACCATATCAGGGGAGAAAAAAATTCTGAAAAACAGAAGTTTCGCCAAAGTGTCATAAGTCCAAAATTACGTCGACTATTACTTCAAATCAAGTTTCTACAGGACCACTGGAAACAGGAGATGAGGGTTCCGAAGACAAAATCAAAATTGGTGAAGAGAATCAAAAAATACAGCGGAAATAACAAAACATGCAATTTCATGTAATTACTTGTAAAGAACGCTGAAATATATTAAAGACAATTATTAATAGAAAATCGTTAAAGATGTTTAGCGAATTTTAAAATATTATCATGGATAAACTAATAATAAAGGAGTATTTCTGGATAAAAGGAGACCCGGTATAATTTCACAAATCGTCGATATTCACTAAATACGCAGAGGGAATTATTTTGGGAAAAGTCAAGTTAAATTGCCACTAGAAAAACCCTCAAACCCGGAGCACCAAATTGTCGGTCGAATGACGGACACTCTTCTACAACATCCGGCAGAACAGGACGCCGCCAGGAGAAGCAGTCACATTTCGAACGTGCAATGTTTTTGGACTTCTATAAACGGAAACAGCAGTAGAACTAGGAAATAGCTGGATCGTCACTGCAGCACCATACGATCTTCATAAGAGTTAAAGGTACCTATATACAATTTTTTTGGAAACAATAAAAGGGGATAAGACATAGAATCATTTAAAAATAATAATTTTTGAGAAATTTAAATTCAGGCTAACTTTTGTTTTGGTCATGCTACTCCCAATAAATAATAGTTACTGTATTTATACGTGAAAATATATGGTTTTGTGTTCTGAGTTATTAAAACTTGTTTGAGAAAATTTTAAAGAATTTTAAATTAAAAGTTCAGGAAATTTAATTTCAAAAATTTTCAAGGGGTTAAAATCACAAATTGAAGAATTTTAACTTTTGTATTAATTTTTGAGAAAACCTAAATGTATGTTAACAGGTTGATATTTTAAAAATTTACGTGTGTGCTCTCTAGGAATATTAATTGTATATACATTTAGACCTAGTATAAGGTTAGAAATTGGAATCTTAACTCTCACAAACTGCACGACACTCGGAAAGAGACGTACAAAATTAAAAATAAAAAGTAAAATAATAGACTAAGTAATAAAAAGTAAATTCATTAAATCTTAAAGCATAACATAAACTAAATACGAGTTTTGCTAAAGGTTAAAGTACACGCAAAACTTGTAGATTCGTCTTGCAAACTGCACTTATTGATCTGTGAATTCAGTTTAGAGTTGGGAAAGAAAGTTGAAAAACTGAACTACGTACAATAGGTTCAGAATCTAAGGACAGTGGCGTGAAGTGTACCCGCGTTGCATCGTGTGTAAAATGGTGTACAAAATTAGATATCACGAATTAAAGTCTATTGGGGTGGAGCTTTACTAAATAAAATACTTTTTTTAATATTAAAAAAAAATTACATACGTTTTAGATAAACTTTCAAGGAAGCTAGAGAAATGAGGGAAATAAGCGAGTGACAAACCTAAATAGGAATAATTGTTTTACGTTTTAAATTAAATAAATTTAATTCGAATTCTTGTGTATACTCAGGTTAGGTCACTTTAAGAAGAACTCGTTAATTTTGTTATCTAGGCACATAATATGCAATAATTTGTTATTATCTAGAACATTTCTACCAGAGAGGAAGTAAATAAGTAAATGGAAGAATTAGTAGATGTTAATAGGGCGACATGAAACTAATTTTACCTGATTTAATAGCCAATGTTTACAAATAAAATAAAATCTTACTTTCTTGATATTAATTTAGGTCTTTATAAATGGCTACAATTTTAAAACAATATTGTTAAGTAATATATTTTAATAAAAAATATGGTACCATAATATTCTATGGCAATCCTAATTTGTGTAAATATTCACTTGTAAATTTCACCAATAGGTTACATAATTCCTCACACTATATTTACATCTGAAGTGTATGAATTTTGAAACAACGAATTTACGATTTTCGTGTATATTTAAGATATTCCCCTCACCAAATTCAGCAATATAGAATAACTTCCGTTTAATTTGGGGCACTTGGTGTTAATGGAAAACATTATACAGTAGTTTGTTTTCATCAAGATCAACTGATACAATGCTAATTTAAAATATTGTACAATCGTGTTCCGTAACAATACAACCAAATAACAACCCAACAAAAATATTTTTTCCGATAGTAAAATTCTGTCATTACGTGTGAATATTAAAAATATCCCGAGGGGCAGTCCATATGAAAGTAGACGAAAATTACTGAATCCAAAAACACAAAATTAAAGAATGTAACAATACATGACATGTGTCGATAATTTTGAGAAATAAGTAATAAAATTATAATAAGAGAATATTCTTTGTTAGTTTTAGAACCTTCAAGAAAGCCATAATGAGAGTTGACATGTCAGGTGTCCGAAATAAATAACTTTATGGAATGGTGGAAGTGTTTATGTTTTTATTTAATTAAGAACATAAAAATAAAAATACACGAATATGTTAAATAAGAAAACACGCTCTCCCACTATCAATGAAAATCGATCGTCACTAACAAAGTTTAATGAATGTTTCTAATTTATGCAATATTCAACTCTATTAAAATGACGTACATATTTTGCATAACAAAGATTTGCATGACATACATTGAATAGGAAAACAACAGTTCTCATTAGTATTGCAGTAGAAACATAAACAACTTTTTTCACATTTTCAAACCACCATGATACAATGAATATATGTTACAATATTTCAACGGAAAATCGTTAAAATCTTTTTAAATGTTCTATAGACAAATTAGAATTTTTTTAAGAATCTCAGTACTCTGTTCAGAATTTTAATGAATTAGGTCTGGGTTCTTGATTAACATAATAAAATAATCACCAGTGGTTCAGTTTTGTACTCAATATTTATTTATTATTTATCTACTCCAAATATCTTAATCATTTAAATTGACTCTTTTATTATTCTAATATCAAATATCGGCCTATCTTATCAACTTAAGGGTTTATCTTAAACACATTGAAATCAAATTACTTTTATTTTGACATTTGAACCCAGAATGAATCCAACTGTTGTTCTTTCATGAATCTATTTTAATTTTGAGACGATTACCAGATTACTATGTACACAGATGTTTTCTCACACCTTTTCCCTTTGGAGACTCTTGGATATTCGACGGCCTCTCTCTCGCTACCTCGGCGATACGTTTCACAAAGACTGGCCGCGTCTATACTTCGTTAGGGGTTATATGCACTCGTGTAATGTGTGTCGGTCATTGTAACTCACAAGGCAAGCATTTCAAAACTTTTTGAATTATTTCGCAACAGCTGGCTCTCATTCTAGTTTTCATATGTTCCTCCTTATTTTAATATATTTATTATATTTTATATTTATTATACTTATTCTATTCTTTATTACAATACATTTAATATACGCAATACATACATAATACTTTACAATAAATACATACAATCATAATATTGACATACTACTGAATTTACACACACACACACACACATATATATATATATATATATATATATATATATATATATATATATATATACTATGATTAATTTTAAGTACCTTATATATTTCATAAAGGGATTAATTTTACCTTCGATTTTAATATTAATTTTAACGCTTATACTTTTTTATACCAGCTAGTATTGTAATTGAATAATATTTCAAGTGAAATTTACATGACCTACACTGGGAATTGAACCCAAGGACCTTTGGCTTTACGCGTCAATGCTCTACCAACCGAGCCATCCTTAGTCGCTTCACAGTATAGGGCTTACACTTCTCACTTGACTTTGATTTTGCTGCAATTTTCGAGCAATCATATCAATTATCTCGTTGTAAACAACATAGAAATTAATATTGACTCAACTTGCAGCCTTTACGTATATATGATTCTATTTTAAGTTAATAACAATTTTGAATGTCTTGTTACATAAAACAACTTGATTTTACGCTGGGTCCATAGATGGTGTTGTAAATTATACACTTGGATTCGATCAAAATTATATCGTTTAAAACAATATAAATTGTGTCACTGAGAACTTTCAAAGTGCTCTAAAAATAGCAGGGTAATTTCATTAAATGAATGAAAAGCACACAAAGTTATAAGATTGTTAAACTTAAAAATAATGAACTCCTACTCTTTGTTTATGTCAATTAAAGCTTAATATGTTTATGTCAAATATAAACAGATTGTCAAACTTAAAATTAATGAATTCCTACTCTTTGTTTATGTTAATTAAAGCTTAATATGTTTATGTATTTTGTTACTATATGATCAAATTGACATCGGTTTGAAATTAATGTGTAAAGTGCAGATTTCATCGAACAGTATATTACAAATAACATAAAAATTCCCATTTTAGGTACTCGTTATATAATGCTTCAGCTAAATATATTACAGGCTCTAATGATTGCCTCTTGCTTGCACAAATACAGGTAATTAGTTGTAAACAGTTGCTAATTGAATGTTGGTTTGGTTATTATTGACTAATTTCCCGTTCGGAGTACTGACCATTAGAATAGACTTGGTTAGTTAAATCCAACCGTTCATTTGTACACAGAATGTAAATGAAACTAAACATTTTATGAGATTTATGTCTTATTGTTTAATTTCATTCCTGGAAAAGATTATTAAATGTACAAACTCGTCTTAGTGCTAGGAATTAGAAGATGGAAAGTGTCCGATACTGACATTGGTGGTAGATCAAGGTTTATAAATACGTACAGTATTTAGATTAAAACAATTGCATGTTTTACAATAAATTAATCTTTTCACTTTATTAACTATAAATTTATCATAATGAAGGTTTAAAGCATATACCCCAAAATCTGCCCATGTGCTAAGTCCAGAGAGTAATTTAATAATAATACCGAATTTAAACTAATAAATAAATATTATTCAGACAATATTGTCATTAAATAATTCATGAATTGATGTAGGGCATTGCGGATCAACCATTGAAGTAGGGCTAATGGTAAATCAACAAACGCTATGTTCTCAATTAATTAAAGAACAATGAATTATTTTGTAATAAAAATTTATACAAAATATTTTAATTTAATCGTCATAACGACCAGATCTGCCTTAATGAACTGACGGATGATTTTTCAAATTATCAAGTAGTCTTCTCATCTTAGCTACAAGTCAAGTTAAGTTCAGTAGTTTTCTATGCTAAGGTTGGCCGCATTTAACTACTCTAGACGAGCCTACTGGTACCCTCACAGTCACCCCCACCTAGAGGAAAGGAAAATAATGTTCGAGAATATTATAGAGAATGCGTAATTTAACGATAAAATCATATAAGGAAAGGGAAGACCGAACCATGTACTGATGGGTCCATTTGTCTGTTTGCGCGGCTTGCTATGGAGCGGCGGGGGAGAGGGGAGTGGTTATCGCTCATTTCCAAAAACATGTGGTCCCGCGCGGCGCGCCGGACGTAGATTATTCACCTGTCTTCAATGTAGCTTCGAGAGCATCAAGTCATTAGCAGAGGAAAAATTCAACCTCATTGGTGTAAAATATTGGGAGAACAAGTGCGAGTATGTAAAAACTATTGGAAATAATTACGCTTCAGCTGAGCCGCGGATCGACGACCTCGTGGATACAATGATTATATCAGTAGGAAACAGCGACAGCAGTGAGGAGGACGATGACGACGATGATATGAGCAGCATTGAAGAGCTGGATTAAAATGTATGTAAACAATCAATAAATTTAATATTGTAAATCAACTTTTAGTATCACAGTTTTTAGATGTTACCTTTGCTATTACTGATATTTTAAAGGACGTAAAACAATAAAATTTGTTTGTAAACATCATGTTTCTATATGCACTACAAATATTGTAAACTGTAATTATGTCTCGCGAAAGGTAGACAAACATAGTTGGGTGAGCTAGCCCTACTTTTACAGAACGGCTAGTAGCGTCAGAGCCGCGCGCACAAACAAATGGACCCATCAGTACATGATTCGGTCTTCCCCTTCCTTATATGATTTTATCGTTAAATTACGCATTCTCTATAATATTCTCCAACATTATTTTACAGGTTGTGATAGATGTGGTAAAGATTTTTTAATTTTCTTAACAAGAATATAACAACTGGGAGCTGAAATGGGTGACTAAAGGAAAAATAAAACAGTTTTCGAGACATTTGACATTAAAGGTTTTAAAGGACCGCCATTTTGAAAATATAAGAAAGAACGTTCTGGTTTTTCAGACAAGTGTAAAAGGTTTTGTAAGAAATATGTATACAAAATTTTAGTTCAAAATATTTTCCAATTCTGAAAATGTTGTGTTTTATAAAAAAAAAAAGCCGGATAACTAAAAAACAAAGCATTTTTGGACCTATGTTCACCGGACATTTTTTCATCGGTATATCATGTAAAATTACTTCCCGGAGTTTGGTCACTTTTAAAAGACAATCTGTAAACATGTTCTTATACATACAGTACTGATAGATTTCTAAACATGAATGATTATATAAACAAAGTTTATATTGAATAGGTGCATTTAACCGATATCAGATCGGATTGACGCCACATCCCGTCCTATTTCTTGGAAATTAATTCTTGTTATTCGCTGAGTGAAATACACGAAGATTTTATAAAATAGATAATTATTACATAGAATATAAAGAAAAGTTCTGTAACTTTTAATATGTTACTCACCGCCAGCAATCCTTTTTTGAAGTTTTTCCTTCAGTACATATATATTACCACTACACGTGAGTACATTGTACAATGTCAGCCCAGAGACATGTTAGACTTCATTTGTGCGCGCGTGTTGTTTGTGTTATGTGTTTTTACTATTGTGTTGAATGTTTTTAATTGTGTTTTGACCACCCGACGATGGACGTAAAAAGTCCGAAACACGTGTAGTGGTAATATATATGTACTGAAGGAAAAACTTCAAAAAATGATTGCTGGCGGTGAGTAACATATTAAAAGTTATTTATAAGCATATCCGCTGAGCTAGATTTCCAATTGTAAAAAGTTCTGTACATACGTTAATATTGGTTTGCAGAATAAATTATAGATATACAGTACTACCACCGAAAAGAAGTAATATGTTATTACTTTATTAATTATATTCATAAAATATTTTGTTATTAAAAACTTCGAATAATTTAATAACATATTTCTGTTAAACTCACCCGTTTTGGATTATTAAATGTACGGAATTGTTGGTTTTTCGTAAGGCTAATTTGGGGTGCATAAAGTTTAAACTCACTTTCCAATATAAAATAAAGTAAAAGCGGTGAAATATTTTTTCAAATTAATATTCACCATAACTGTGGGTCAGTTACTTTTTAATAAGAACTTATTATAATGAGGTTGTATGATAATGGACCCTAGAGGTTAGGATAACAAAACGAAAGCCTCAACAGAACAAAGTTTGCGCTATGGGTGTAATAATGCAAAACTCAATAATTTTTCATCTACCATTTGACTGGGAACTTAAATTAGACAGAATCAACATAATTCAATTAAGAAAATCCTTGTATTTGTGAAAATAATTTCGGTTTTATAGTTCTCTGTGAAGTTATTCATTAATTGAATGATGGTAAAAAGATACCAGTAACAAAAAAGTTTGTAAAATTTAATTTCCTATTTATTTAAAGTTGTACACAGAGGATCAGTAATTGCACATTTCTTTACGATTGAAAATAAATTACATATATTCTAGTTACAATGTGTTTAGTGGGAGGAGCTGTTCTAACTTTATAATTAAACAACGTTCAAGAAAGAAGAATGCAATACTTGATATTTTGAATATTTTCAAGCTATCCAAACATGTACTTCCTAATACCTCCACTTTAAAAGCGTTTTAAATTCGTCTAATTAAAAAAAAAAAAATTATATAACAAGAACAAATGAACGGTAAATATTATATTATGACAAATGAACACCTAAATCCTTAGCAACATTTGACTTGTTTTTGTGTACACTTGTATACTATCTTGCACAAGGTTTTCTTATTAAATAAAATTAACTAAATTTTGTTTTTTCCATATTTACCTTTCAAATTGCGACTGCTTATACTC
Organism: Aphrophora alni; assembly: GCA_963513935.1. Classification (NCBI taxonomy): domain Eukaryota; kingdom Metazoa; phylum Arthropoda; class Insecta; order Hemiptera; family Aphrophoridae; genus Aphrophora; species Aphrophora alni. The sequence continues at coordinate 165,239,340 of OY740765.1, read as the reverse complement.
ATAAAATTTTTTTAAAAACACAAATAGGCCAACAGTTGAATTAATACAGCCTTTAAAACTTAAGTTACTAGTTATTTCCAGAATAAAACAATTACTTTATTAATATACAAATTTAAAATCCAAATATCTTTATGATTACAGGATAATGGAATGTAAATATTGCTGTGACATGAGTTTTTATAAATTGTTTTATGCGGGGTGTATTTTTAAGAGAGTTTGAGTTCGGGAAGGAAATTTGGGTACGGGGGGGATTAACCTGACACGTACCCTCGACTACTCAAATACTACAGCTCAGCTTTATGAGCGATTAAAACTATGTTATTAATTATAATACTTAATATACTAAATTAACTATGCATAATATTAAGGGAATGACTCTATTTAAAACTAGTGGTTTAGGAAACAGTATTAGGCCAAAATGGCCGTTAACTACTTATCACATATTTAATTTTATATTAAATTTGGAGACGCACCGCCGAAAAGCCTGGGCCGTCTGACCCATCCCAAATGGGGCTAATTAGCCATTATTTGGTTGGTGAACAATTTGGGGGAGTACCTGAAATATCGGTTATCCTGTACACTAGAAGACATGCACTTCCTTGAACACATTCGGTCTCTCTTGTGGCTGGTGCACAACTCGTGTTCTAAACTTGATGCGTGATAAATGATATCCCCTAGTTGGGGACATCACTTTCTTTAAAAAAAAAAAAAAAAAAAAAAAATACGATTTTTCTAAAAGATTTGAATTCTACATTTTCATAGTAAATCATACAACATGTATGGTTGTATTTTAAAATGTTAAGTTGCCTCAACAACGGTGAATTACTTCATCATTTCATATTTACATTATTGAATTCACTGTTATGATATATATATATATATATATATATATATATATATATATATATATATATATATATATATATATATTACAGACTAATTATCTTTTTATGATTTTCTTAAAAATTATGCTATTCATAATTCCTTTGCATATCAATTTTGATTTCGATTTCAATATTACTTGAAAAGGTCATTTTACAAAAAGAAATTTCGTTTCCCTTTTTAATTTGTACTGCCCTATGCCTTCAAGTAAAGTTGGGATGTTTTTAAAATAAAAAATAACAATAAAACTTGGAAGGATTAATTATTATTACAGTACCTTAACATTGGCGATAATAACAAGATTATTTGACAATATGTTTCAAATGACAACTTGTAGTATATATTTCCATCTGTCCTTCATAGTTAGTTTCGTTATAAACAAAATCACCAAATAATATTAATTATTTACTGAGAGCAAAGCTCAATGGATTGGATCATTAATTTACGCCCATACACAAAAGTTTATCATGACCAGGTAACAAGTTTTCCTTTATTGTCAAATTACATATACTTACATCTTTTTTACTATTAATCGCATTTTCAAAATACCGTACGCAAAAGAAATAAAACAATCACAAAATATGTGTAACATCATATTGTCTTTGTCAATTAAGGGAAGTCAGATAACTAATTTGTTCAAAAATACAGATTTTTATGTTTTCATATACTTTTTCCTTTGAACTTTGATCTTTAATTTAAGACCACGTTATGATCTCCTGCTGTATTGATTTAGGTAGTAAAGTATTTCAGTTGCTAAGTTTATTGTATACTATATGAATATTATTTCACCTTTTATTTCGAAGTATACAAGAAAGTAATAACACACGGTTTTATACACAAGTGTACAGAAGTATCTGTTCTTTGTCTTATACACAGCTATATACAATTTGAAATTTCGTCTATTGTTGAGTGAAGTTTTGTGAAATAGTTTTTAGTATTAGAGGAGCTACGAAGGGGTGTGTTACTGGAATATGAACAAATAAATTGTCAATATTTATTAAATAACAAACAAAAAAAAAATTCTAAAATTTACTTAGATTTATAAAGAGGAAATTTTGTGTTTTTGTTTGTCAGTCCATTCATCCAGTCTCCAAAATGTAAATTTATATGTTTCTTTTCTCAGGTAAACCCTTTACTAAAGAAGTACAAGATGAAGCCCTGGATCCATTAACTCCATTGATTCGTCCCCTATGGATCCTTAGGACACTGCCTGTCATCATGTCATAGATGAATTCTCTATTTGAGAAGTGATTATAGTGGCACCAGTATTACAGCCCAACACACATCAAAGTGAAGTCTACCTTCCTGCAAGTGTTTGGAACGACGGCATCGACAGTAGCTTCTGAGGAAAGGTTCAAATGGATACATCATTACAAAGTGTAGTTGGATAAAATCACTTTATTTGTTAGAAAACGTAATAACACACGGTTTTAAAGGACAGGATATTTTAGGTTATCTATAGAAGTGAGTAAATAAAAAGCCATCAATTAATGGGTTCACTGAGGTTGGGGGGGGGGGGGCAAAGCGACTAGAATCAAGGCTTACAAATCAGCAACACATAAATCAAGTAAAAATGACCGCCCTAAATTTATTATATAAACTAAAATTTTTTTTATCAATAGATAAAATATAACAATACAATATAAAATTATTGGCAAGAAGCGTTCTTATCGGCGCTGCCTCTCGTTGCCTTGCAGTGTGACACTGTTGTGCAAATGACGAGGGACATGAGTTTTTGTACTTTTCAAAC
>OY740765.1:165069767-165236508 GCA_963513935.1 Aphrophora alni | reverse complement strand
ACTTTCTTTTTAATTTGTATTGTTTACATGAAAAAGTAATAAAGTACAATTATAAACTGGCGTTTCTGTAGATTAATAACAGATTTTATAATATTTACCAGGCCACGGTCCATACAGTTTTCAGAGTGTACTTGTTTCACTTTTTCTATAAACTGCGTCTTTGGTTTAATTCCTATTATATTAAAGGATTTTTTTAATGACTCCTTTGAATATATATATATATATATATATATATATATATATATATATATATATATATATATATTTGACCTTTTTGTAGTGAATTATTTTGGTTAGTTTTTATATATTTAATAATGAATGTGTAGAGATTTGTTTCCCATGTTTTTTCACTCTTTTGTTATAACTTATAATGCTTACACATTAAGTCTGTAAAGCATTTCATTTGAGATTAATGTTTTACCAATAAGTCTATTATAGTAAAGTTAATTATTGCAAGTTGTAACTTTATAAATAAATTAGTTTTTTCCCTGCAACTTAATGCCCAAGGAAAAGTCAAGCAATTGTATCTGGAAAAGATTTATCTTTTTTTGATGTTATGAAAGAATTTTACAACAATTTTAATCTGAACGTTTATTAGATTATAAAGGAATTTCATTAGAAGTTTTAGACTTTATCTTAGTTGAGCAGGAAGTTCAAATAGATAACTTCATACTACACAATATGGCGCGTTATGCTTACATGTTGTACTTTATTTCTTTAGAGTATTTGATTCCTTCAATGTACGAAGTTTAAGACAACCTAGATTTGTTTTTATTAGTCCCTTTGCAAAGCATGAGTGAGATTGTTTTCTTTTTTGATGTAATATTAGTAGGCTACATAATATATTTGTTAAATTATCAATATTTCAATACGATACTTAATTATTGTTTTCCATACTTAAAATTAGTCACTCATCAAACCTTGTTTTATGAAATATCTTTTTAAAAATCGTTTTTATACCTTGACATAGAACATGCTAATTTGCAAAGGATATGAAAAATAACATATATGAGATTTCCTTATAATATCGATAAGATATATTCATACAACACATATCCTTTCAGCGATATATATTATACATCCTGTTTGTGTAGTTTATTTATTTATGAAATGATGTTAAGAAATAAATAGCTACAAACATTATAAATTAGAAAAAGAAAAAAATAATCCTTTAGGTTTAGGGACAGTACGAATATAATTGAATATGATTTTTTTAAATAGACATTATGACAACATCAATGCAATTTCACTAGAAATAGAAATCCCTATATTATGTCTGAGGTAATATAGGACTGTGGATTATTTAAAAAATTAAATTGATAATGTTTCTATTAAAATAAAAAATAATCAGTATAAAACATTGGACTGGTGTTCTTTCACATACAATAATTATTCCTAAGATGGACCTATTCGCTGCTCCCTGAACAACATTGTTAACATATTTATATATTATAAAAAACAACTTTTTTGTTATTTGTTTATGGTTTATATGTCAAGTTTGAATTATTAGCGTATAAAAAAGTCCTCACTGATCTACAAATTTAGGAAGTTATTTTGTAATATTTTCAATATATTTAAATTACGTGAACTATCTACTTTTGTGGTCCTAATTCAATGATAATTGATAGACAACGTGTAAGATTTTATAGAATAAGTAGTTAAATCTAGGATAATTCCGTTTATTGTGAACTTATTATCTACGTATTTACTCTTGACTCGTTTCGGAACTCTACCCCATTATCACTTTGCAATTTCTTAATGTGATGACGACGGTCAACTATGGATTTTCTGATGATGGAATAGAGTTACGAAATGCGTCAGAAGTAAGTACGTAGATAATAAGTACACAATAAACGGAATTACTTTAAATTGTATTACTTATCAATTGTGACTTGTATACAAATAACAATGTAAAATAAAATTTTATAGAATGTTTTTAAAATTATAAAATACAGTTGTTATTTAAAAAAAATTGCATTGTGAATCATTCGGTTGGGTATTTGAATCTTCTTGTTGTAAATAAATGTTACTAAAACAGTTTTATCCGATTGTATTCCCAAATTTTCACTTTCGAATGTACTGAACAAAAATCTTTGGAGATAAAAGCGAACAACCCAACATACAAGAATTGTTAAACATTGGCCAAACATTTTTTCTGACGAATATTTCTAAACGACATGACTGTAACACACGAAGTAAAATTGGGAATGACATCTTTTGAGTAATCTTTTATGGACTCGAGAGATAAAAAATGACGCAACCCTGTATAAAATAAGATTGATTGAATTTTATACGTAAGTACTCCTTACGTAATTTTCTCTTTAGTACATACATGAGAGGACTTAAAGTAATTCCGAAGTAATGATAACATGAAATAGTGTATTTGTCTTGGTTTTTGAAATCAGTAAACATATATACTCAATCTGAGTCAATAACATTGACATCAATCAACATTGACAGATCGGCAGATGTAAGCAATATAATCAATAATCAGATTGAATCAAAGGAGATCGGTTTGTTATTCTTCAAGTAAAGTTTGACATGTATAGAGAGATTTTGAGACAAGAATAAATTCAAATAGAGAAAAGTGAAATTTTTATTGAAAACAACTCCTAGTTCACCACGTCAATCAGTACCTACATGCACAATATAAAATGGTTGTAATACATTTGCGGCATTATTTTGAAAATTATATAAACCAGACTTCTCACATACTCTTGTAATAAAGTATAAAAAAGCTCACCAAAAAAACAAAAATGGTACCTAATATTGCTTTTGATATCTTTAAACCGATCAGTATTAAAGTTTAATTTGTTATTGAATCAATTTTCTTTCCATTAACACATTATTAAATCAAATTCATATTTTTCAGTTGAAGTTTTTTAACTGAATAGGATAAATAAACTAGTTTGAATTATTAAAGAGTATTGAAGTCGGCCACTTCGATGGTTGTAGTTTGTTCCCATAATGGTTGTAATATGAGTTAAGCAACATATGAACAATTTGACATATTGGCGGGTAAGTGATTTAACAGAAGTCATTTTTATTTTATGAAAATAATAACTAGATAAGGTTAGGTTAGGTTGTGAATAAAGAGTTATCGAATTAGGAGGTAAAGATGAACATGAAGAAGATAACAGGTTTATAGAATAAAACTTGAATACAAATTCTCACAAATAGTAGGCTACGTATATTTATTCAAATTTGTTTCAAAGACAAAGGTCGCCATTTTCAATGACACAAGAGATACAATAACTAACCTATAACTGCATTGAAGATGACGACATTATTGAAACACGTTCGAATAAATAAATGTACTATTTGTAAGAATTTATGTTCAAGTTTATGATATCAAGTATATACCATCTCACAAGTCAAGCTCAATATGTATCTCTAAGATTGAGATTTTGGATTGAAAGTTTCATTGACCTATGAATGTGACAGCTTGTTTCTTGGTTGAAAGATTCAGGCAGGCTGCACACTGGAGAGTTTCGATATTTGTGCTAAATTACGGATCACCATTCCCTTAATTAATTTGTTATCAATATGTTTTGTTAAAATGTGTTAATTTAAACAAATTTATACGTTTTTCTATTCTACTTAGTAGATGTACTTCTATAAATAAAAACTAATATTATTCTTGGTCTAGATAGGATTGGTTTCTTTAAACTGCCGGGGTTCTTTAACTTTAAACTAAATAAATCAGTGGGTCAGTTATCTAATTAATGATTCTTTATTATTTAATACAACTTGACTATTTCTCATAGTTCTCTTATATATTAATTACTATTATTTTAATCTTCTTAAATACTAAGAATCTAGAATGACTCTAATAATTGTTGTGACTCACAGATCTGATTCTGCATCTGTGAAAAAATGACAAGTGTCTTAATACACGAAATTTCCTCAACTTACTTGCTACACTTATGGATGCTCGTCCGAAATCCCAATTCTCCCAGGAAGCTCTTACTCGCCAAGTCCGTCTGGCTATCTTTAAGAATTCCTGCAGCATCTTCCCTTGATCAATCTTGGTCCACTGACCAAGTATCGTCCCACCCAAGGGTTTATATATCTTTGTAACATGATGACGTCCACCTTGTTTGCAAGGTAAGCAATTTCATCACTTTTACAGGTCTGTCACAATAATTGCTGTCATACCAGCTTTTTAAGAAAAAACTTGGACTATATTCATAATTAAAACTATCCTTATTCCTATCAGTCTCTTGTCCAAAATATTTATTAAAAAAAATAATATAAAAACAATATTTAATAAAATGAAATTAACATGCACAAACACTTTTTATTTTGAAACTTAAAAATGCATTTTGTCTAACATAATTAAATTTTGTTACTTGGTTCCATTTTTTTACCGATAAATAAAATGATATTTAAAACAGTCTCTCTAAACATGATAGGAAAAGGGTCAATAAAATCAGGATTTGGTACACAGAACCCTCCCACCATTAATTATGATTACTATTATTTTTGAATTTGTGTTGTTTAAAGAGTATATCTGCACTATAATTATTTTAAAAAACCTCTTAAAATCATTATTAATTATGACTAACACATAACGTTATAAGTTGATTTTAGTACAGTACTTACAAATTTATGCTAAAGACATTCTTAATCTGCGCATAGAAAAGTTTGATCTAATTTCAAATTTAACCTGCAGCTTTTAAAATTTCAGTTGATCTTCAACATTGTATGTGGACGGAAACAGTTATATTAGGCAGTGATTAATTTCGTTTCTGCTGTAGTGAAGCAAATTTATTTTTATATTGCACAAGTAACAAATGATCTAATAGTTACTAACTAATACCTTGATAGGAAGTGGTGAAACAGTCCTAATATAATGGTACTTTTTCCAAGGACGTCTTGGAATATTTACATGTAAGACGTGTAATGTGTAGCGCCACCTAGTATAAAGCATCAATGAATGATTAAGTAAACTTTCATTAACACGTTAGCTGCCACGCCGACCCGATCGGGTCGGCACAGCTCGTCTTGTTAGAAACATCGCCCGACCCGATCGGGTCGGTTGCGGGATTTTATAGGGCCTAAGTAAATCGATCCGTGACGTTTATCAGTAGTCTTTGGGAACTTTTTAAAGAGTTATAATTTGAGTACACAATACTAAAAATGTTATTGAATGTTAATTCCGTCAACACATTTTTTTTATTTCAGTTATATATCATCTGCTAATAAACGATATTTTGCCGACCGATCGGGTCGGCACATTTTATTTTAAAGTTTTACATTATTTTTAGTGCTGAAATATGAATAAAACTTGAATCTATTTGTAATTTTTTTTGTTAGGAATGTAATAAATATAAAACCGTATTTGTCAGAATATTTTTTTAATTTGGCAACACGTTATGTGAAAAAATACAACCTTACAGAAAAACTACCAGAGTTCACAAGGATCTTGCCTATTTATGTAAGTTCTTAAAACAATCTTCGCAAAGAAATGGTTTCCCAGGACACGTTTCACAAAATGTAGTGACCTTTTTGATACCTGATGCTATTTTAAAATTTTAATCTTCCCCTTCGGGACCGGAGTTTATCTTTTCGCCGGCCGGCGTCGGTGAGTCACCGCGATGCGCGACATAGCGATAGCTGCATTACTTATCAGCCAACGGTAAACAATACACATACTTCGTATCAAGACGTTAAATAATAAATACTGCTCTCTAAAATATAATGATTATTGCCGTTTTGGAAGCACGATGCACAATCTTATCTGAAGACATTTTACCTTATTTTAGTAATTTCTTGACAATACTCATAAAAATATTGTTATGATAGGGGGGGGTGTGGCAGGGCCCGTCGAGGATACGGATCCCGGTAAAATTTCCCGAAAAATCCCGGTCAAGGCTCTTGGGCCCCCAGCTCGCGGGCCCTCTCGCACCGCAGGCCCGCTATCGCCGCCACTGCTAAAAATACCGCCGTTTCAGACAAGTGGTGATGTCCAACATGTTTTACTGGCTCGATTTGTCCGTTTTGCAACCTTAGTAGTGCGTACACAATCTTTTCCCTGCAGGTAGTAATGGAGTAGAGATGCTTATTCTTACTTTGAGAGTTGACCCCAACCTCTAAAACGAAATATACGCCAGTATGAAAGTGCGACCAATCGGGTCGGCAAGTTTTTTTGTCAATCTAAATTCGGTGAAAAAAATCGCGGCCGACCCGATAGGTAACAAATTTTTAAACAATTTATTTTAACAGTTTAAAGTATATCTTGTTGTATTAGTGTATTATAAACACAATTAAAGTAAAAATATCAAAAAATAATTAACAGTAAAAGTTGGCATTACGCCGAACATTCGAAAATAGGCCGGTGGCAGCTAACGTGTTAAGTCGAATGATAATAGAGGAGGTGGTGTTTGAAAAACATTGTGTGTCTGACTTATGTAGGGAAATGTTCATAGACTATGAGTCGCACTCGAAATCGGTGTGGACACTTTAACTTCATCTGTATAAAAAGTACGATAAAGAAAAAGAAAACATCACAACAGTCAGAAAATTTGTTCTGATTGAGTATTTATAAACCACAACAGTCAGAACTCTTTGTTATGATAGTGTATTTATAACTTTTTCTGGTTAGTATATGTTGGAAATATGACTAGAAAAGATGCATTTCAGAGAGATTGGCCGGTTTTTGTTAGGAGAGGACATGCTGTTCGTATGGAAATATCTTTAATTTCTTTTATCCTCTTCATATTATTTGTTTGTAACTTCTTCGACTAGTTTTCAAAAAAAGTTTGAAAAATTATGAGCTATTTTTCACATGACAGAACATTTTCATACATTTTTTAAAAAAATTGATAACTCAAGTAATGTTTCAATTTAAAAATAATATTCCGCTTGTTGTATTAGATTCTTTTTTATCCACCAAATGTAGCAGGAAAAGCCGCATGCAATTTATTAACAAAGGTTTATATTTGAGGCTTAAGTAGACTTGAATATAATTTAATATTCTTTGTACAATAAACAGCCTTTACAATAGCAACTGCCATTTCCGTACTTCACGAGAAAATTAAATTCTTGTTACAAAGCCGTTATTAAACTCTGCTTATCTTCCATTTGCTTATTCAGTTCTTTCTTTATGTTTACATACGTTATGCACAACAAGTAAAGTAATAAAAATAATGTTATTTTGACTCACGGCATCTGAAAATTAAATTCAACACATATTAAAATTTATTTGATGTTTTTAAATATTTATTAGTGTCTAAAACAAAACATTGTAAAACAATAGGTTTGTCTTAAGAGAGATAATACGTTGTGACATTTTAGAAAGAAGTAACAAATATAGTTGTGTCAGGAATGATATGTTAAGCCTAGTCAAAAGAAAAGTTTAATGGTCGGAAAAAACTTTGAAATATTGGTATCATGACTACTATAAAACAAATATAGTAAATGGACGCAGTTTACAGTAAATCTATAAAAAGATTATTTCATTGAAGTTAGGTTCATTACATACATGAATTACATAATTGTAATAATGAATTCTTATATAATAAACTACTTGAACATAAAACTGGACCATATGTGTTATAGCTATGTTCAACATACAATGTTTTAAAACATTTATGATTATTACAGTTCCTAAGATTTTTTTTTTCATTGCACATTATTTAACAAGCGACTTTTTCTCACGAGTAAATGTTTTTCTTGGTTTGACAAGTTTATCAGAATATCTGATTGGTTTTTAAAAAAAAGTTGCGCTAGTTTAGTTCTTTTGAAACTAGAATAGTTGCTTTCGAATATATCTCAGAAATTGTTTTGAAGAGATTATTTTTCGCTCAGTAAGTTTTTCGGTGATAGACACTTTATGAGACAAACCGATAAGCTTGTTTCTTGGGGTGTAATTGGAACACATTTCAGAGCTCCATTTAAACGTAATTTATCCACCGGAAAAGAAAATTAAGAAATGTAACTTTATTTTTAACTAAATCCGAAAAAAATTGTCAATGTTGTTTAAGCCGAAATAATTTTATATTTCAGTATTAAATTTGTAAAACTTATCATTTGTTGTAACATGTCGTGCATCTTATTCAATCAAACCTACTGAATATTAAGATCTGTACATATTTCAAGGCAAAACTCTATTTAAAAAAAAACATAACTCTATCTCTAACTCCCTAAAAAACTCTACTTATTGTAGTGGAATTTATTTAACATGATAAATTTTCCTACATCCAAATGTCAATAAGAAATAGTATACCTACACAATTAAACTGAAAACCTAAATAAATAAACAAGTTAAATTGTAAGATAAAATACAGAGCTCGACAAAATGTATTACTTTCATTTCATATTTGATTCAGTTTGAAATAGTATATTTACACAATAACTAATTCTACTTCTAAAGTTATTCTGCATTGTTGACGAGATTTAGAATTCAAATTAAATTGCTTTGTTTTAGTTTGTTCTAAGCTAGTGTGTTCACACAATTAAAAACTTTTCAATGAAACCATAGCATGATTAGATATCTCCGAATAAGTAAATAAAGAGTCGACAAAACTAAAAACCAATGAATTTAAATTATGAAATGAGATGAAATTTTGATCGTGGAGAATCAATGCATACAAGATGTATTTTTTTTACAAATATTTGTTTTGTCAACAACACCCTTTATTTTGTTTTAAGTTCCTTGAGAGGTATGGATCTTAACACAACTGCTTACATTCTTAAGTGGATGGTGTAAGGTTAAAGAAAACACACACCCAACTAACAGGTTAAATCAAACTCCTAGTTGTGAAGCGTAAGAACTTGGACTACAGTTCTTGCCACAACTCCTCTATACTCACAAGTGAATGGTAGTGAAAGAAAGAGAAAAGAAACAACCAAATTGAGTTTAAGCAAATCTCTTAGTTATTTCTAAAGTGTCTAGGATTAAATTATGTTTGATATATCTTCCCTACATTGACAAATATATGAATGAAAAGATGACCAGATAAAAATATCGTCCAAGTTGTAATACAACTATTTTGGGATATATGTTTCTTGTCTTTAACAGACACCCATATGGTAGTGAGAATAAGTGAAATAACTAGAAGAAAAGAGCTCAGATCAAACCTTAGTTTTGCATCGATTGTTTATGGATGCAAAATTCTACCTACAAGTCACATTTATACAAAAGCAAGAAAACATACATAAAGTGGAAAGCGTGACAGGCAAATAAACATTTTTCCACACGTGTTGAAGGATTTAATTAAGATCAAAGATTTATTATTTTACTTGCAGGGTTGCATTTCCTTAACACATTATTATTCATTGTATGAAAATATTTAATAACCAATTATATTTACTCTCGGAAATTCAGTGAAGGTTTTCCTCTTTTTATTCGTTTAAGAGTTTTTAAGGTAACTCGCTTTAAAGGAGCTTTTATAAACTCTCGTATGTTTCGTTCAAAGAAACGCACAATCTTTTAGAACTTGTAGAAATTCATTTTGTTAATATATAATTATTCAGCATTTTACAAAATTACAACATCCACATTGAACCATTCTTGGTAAATATGGTAGAAGTTTTCCTTCTTTTATTAGTTATAATTGTTCTAAATGTAACCTAAAGGTTCTGTTAAGGTTATTTAATAAGTTTCATTCAATTCAACTCTCAAACATTCAATTTTGTAGATCTGTACTTAATGAATACATTATTATTTTAAGGGTTTAACAAAATTAGAAACTAGCCTGATTTCTTTGAAATGAGCTGAAGGTTTTCGTCCTTTTATTTGTTCAAGTATTATAACGCAAAACCTATGGCTTTTGTAACCGTTAGACACGTTTCATTCAATGCAACCCTCAAACCTTCAGTACTTGCAGAGATTCAATTAATGAATACAGTATTATTCATGGTTTTACGAAATTGAAAATAAACTTCCATACAGTCTCGGAGATGATTATTTATAGGTAGAGGGGAAATAAAAGGGATAATGTATACCATTTTGCATTGAATTGATGCTCTGACGAACTTGTTTTCAGATACAAGATTATTTGATTAAGTAATATAGAAATTAAAAAAATATAAAAAATGACATAATTTTCCTTATATATTTATGAATCTTAAAGCTTACAAATCAAGAGTTCCAAAAATAATAAATATAACATTTCAGTTTATATTGAATATTTATTACATCAATATTCAAAGTAAATCCTTGAAATTCGTATTTAATCACAATATTCAAAAGAAGGAGTAAAACACAGACTTTCATATTTTGGCAAATATTTCAACAACAGTGCAAAGAGAGCGGTTGTGTTTGAAGTTTTATTAAAGTCGACAAATAACGAGAAGTTTTAGTAAAAAAACTGATGTATTTGGAACTCATAAGCCTTATCCTTATATTTTTAAAGTTGTTTTAAAAATAATTTTATTTAGTATAATATATTTATTAAAATACAAATATATAGACGATCATCAAATATTAGGCAGTTAAACAAAAACTTATACATAGAAGAATAAGGACAAAAGTAGGAAAGAGGTTTTTTTTGTACTATAAAGAATCAAAATTTGAGTAAGAATTAAATTGCGTTAATGAAGATTTTTTTTTTTTTTTTTTTTATTTATTTATAACACTACAACTAGCTTTATCAGCTAACCAGCAGCTTATTTTCTAACAACAATCGTGACAGTTTATTAGGTTATTTCCCAATGTCAATACCTATGTTCACAGCTCCACACCCACAACTGTGAACTTTAAACCAAGTCAAAAGGCTTCAGTCTTTTAAGGCGTCGCACTAACTCTGCGTTGTCAAGCAGCTGAAGTACTTCAACGTTTTGGTGGTTATGGAGTCGAGACTCATGCTTTTTAGCTTGCTTTTGTATTTCGGCCTCTACCGTTTCGATCTTCAAGTCCCTGTGAATAGTGTCATTGCTGACATACCAAGGAGCTTTCACTAAATTCCTTAATACTTTATTTTGAAAGGTCTGAATAATTTTGATATTAGACTTCTTAGTGCAGCCCCATAGCTGTATACCATATAACCATACCGGTTTTAGCACTTGCTTGTATAGCACTAGTTTGTTATGTACTGATAATTCTGACTTTCTTCCAATCAGCCAATGCATTTTCTTTAATTGAATACCCAGTTGTTCACGTTTCGCGTTAATGAAGATGACAAAAAACTGTGTTGAGGCAAGTGGAATTAAAAATAAGGAAACAATAATCACAGTTTTTGGAATCGGAGCAGTTTTTACTGATTCTTATTAATAGGAAAGTTCCATGTGTAAATTAAAACTGTGCAGCATGTACCTTATATAAAGATAATTGTCTTTTCTTCACATGTTAAGGTGTCATATTAAGGTAATTAGTTGCTACTTATAGAGATAGATGTCTAAACCAGAGTAGAAGCTAAACATTTTGGAATGTCAGTTATGTTATCAAAATAATCTTAAAATCAAGAAGACTTTTGTGTAGTGAGCAATCCTTTGTCTAATATTAAAAACAAAGTTATTTTGGTTTCAAGGGGGGATTAAGAAATCCAAATTTTATTAATAATATGATAATAAATCATGAAACCCAATAAGTTGAAATTGTGACAAAGGCTCTCTGATAAGTAAACCAATAATACAGACAAAACAGCACGGTGGTTCTTCAAAGTAAATAAAAGTTAAATCAAGTCTTCATTAAGTTGACATACCTGGTTGTGTGGAAGTTAGTTCCATAGTTAAGCTAAATGAAATCTATGAAATTATTTTCGTTGGTCGTTAAAACTGGAAAATATTCCGTCTATGAAGTTAACTTGTGTAGGCCTACTTTACTGTGCAATTCCTTCTTTACACGATACTCATCTCACGAAATAGGGCGGGATGTGATGTGAATGCATACTAATATCTAGGTTTGCAATGTAAAGCTTGTTTGCAGAATCCCTTGTGTGTAGAAATCTCTATAAGTACTGTATAAATAAGGACATGTATCCTTGCCATACATATAAGCCACTATATACATTGAAAAGAATAAGTAGAGGATAAAATTGAGTCTTATGTTATCTAGAATATTTATAATATTGGTGAGAAAGCAGTTTGGGGTATCTTATCGATAATGTACAGCCTCGTACTACACTAACGTTATAAATGAGATATTTCGTTAGTCGTTACAATATAAACAGGGTGTAGTAATATAAAATGTTGAGCTTGACTTATGAGAAAAACTAAACAGTATAACAAACAAACAGAACACAATTCTCATAAAAAATACGCCTAAGTATCAGACGCGTTTCAACGACAAGGTCGTCCTCTTCAGTGATACACGAGCTACACCAATCAAACTATAACTTGATTAACTGTAACTATAACTATAAGTTATAGTTTGATTGGTGTAGCTCGTGTATCACTGAAGAGGACGACCTTGTCGTTGAAACGCGTCTGATACTTAGGCGTATTTTTTAGGAGAATTGTGTTCTGTGTGTTTGTTATACTGTTTAGGGTATAGTAACATTTAATGTGCTCGAATATCATAGTTTACAAACAATCTTAACTTGTTTTATCAAATTGGTTTTGTTACCAAAACTATTTTATTAATATACAATAATATTTCAAGTGAAAAATATACGACCTAGACTGGGAATCGAACCCAGGACCTTTGGCTTTACGCGCCAATGCTCTACATGTTGGCGCGGTCCAAAGGTCATGTTAAAGCCAAAGGTCCTGGGTTCGATTCCCAGTCTAGGTCGTATATTTTTCACTTGAAATATTATTGTATATTCAATACTTGCTAGTAAAAACGTATAAGCAGAAAAATCGAATAATTAACAAAATTAATATTATTAATATAAAAATTATTAGAATAAAAAATCCAAAAATTATTATTATTAAAAGATGGTAGATATTATCACGTAATCCTTTTTTGGCCCATAGATCAGTTATAAATAAAACAGTGGTTTGTTAATTAATTTTTAATTTAGTATTAATTTTTATATTCTAACATTTTAAGGACTGCCATTTGATATCACCAAAAAAATCCGTGTCATTTGTGCACTATCCACAAACATAGAGTGAGACTATTTCGTGTACATTTATTACAAGTAGGTACTAGAAGTATTTTATTTTACGTTAAATTCTTTTAATAACATGTGTTTACGATTATGTCCCATAATATTAAAGCATAAGTTTTAAAATTTGAATTACAATCACTAAACTTTAAAATAATATTGTCCTAAACAGTAATCACTAATTAACCAAAAGTGTATTAAAATCTATCTTAACATTTATGCGAATAATCTCTCCAAAGTAAATTACTTAAACTTGAGCACCTTTCTAAGTAGAATTAAATCTCACTATTGTTCACAAATGTATTAAAGGAAAGATTACCTATATATGAGGAATTATAACGAAAACAAAACTTTTTCAAGAGGAATAATTGAAAATTACAATCTTCCAGTCATTAATATGAGAAGCTGCGTTGAGTTAATTTTAAAATTTGCCACTTTAATTTGACGTTGTTATTTCAATTACGCGTCGACTGACTGCATAACTTTTCACATTCTGCTTAGATTAATAATTTTTATAAATATCAAAGACGGATTTTAATATGTTCACCATTAATGATGGAATGCATAAATTTCAATTTAGACTGTTATCGATCATTGAGGTACTTTGTGGAGGATTCAAATAAACATTGTCTAGGTTAGTGTATTATTTTCTAGCTCTAATTATCATTGGTAAATTTATATATTGTGTTTTAAATTAACTAAAGTTAACCTTCAAATCAATTCAAAATAGTAATATTATAAAACAGACTAGTCAACAATAATTTTCAATAAATTATAACTGGAATTTTTGCAAAATTTATTTTAATCCAAATTTATCATTCTCAATCAGTATTATCAAAAACACTGTTAAATTTTAATCTCGAAAATTATACCATTGTCAGAGAATACAGTTTAAAATTCAGTTAACACAAATATGTTATTAATTTTAAAAAATTGATGACCGCATGTTTACACACTGTCCGAATATTCTTTACGATTAGTGTATCATATTTTGTTTAACTATAACAATAAAAAGATTAATTGGTGTTTGGTAAATAAAAAAGGCTTACTGATCTTTTTAAGCACAGTAAATTTCATTATAGACTATTATTATGTGTCTAATCTCTAACTTTACTTCATCTTGTTTATATTGGTAGTTATTTTATTTCTTAGACATCTATCACACCAGGTCGGATACACGGAACTCATTCCTAGTAATTTAGAGATTTCTTGAACAGCAATACTGAGGGTGGATCTCATAATCAATAACTAAGTAGTCATGAGGATAATGGGGTGAGAGTTTTGATGTACAAACCTTAAAACAAATAATCATAATGACAATTACAGTATCTATACAAATAGTTGACCAAGATCATTTCATTGAATGCAAGTTCTTAGTTCACCTATTCCCTTTTTCTCCTTTGTAGTTTTCCAATTACTTGGCGTTCTCCCTGGTAACGTATTCAATAGTATGAATCACTTGATTTTTAAACCCACTATGGAAGCAATTGAAATTCAATTCCAAACCCAGACAACAAAGCAGACCAGTTTTAGAAGTGTATTCGGTTTTCGTGTAAACAGACTGTTTGTATTGAAGTTGAATAAAATACGAAATGAAAGTAATACATTTGGCTGTTTCTTTTTTCCCTGACAGTATTATTTGTATGTTTACAAATGCTTTCCTTGTAATCGTGTTGGCGTACTATTTGTTGATGAAAATACTTTACAGTTAGCGGTAGTAAAAATTCTGAAGTTAACCAAATTGCATATATCTACAAGTAATTTGTTTTGAGATGCATTTTGTGGTACAAAGTCACAAATAAATCTTATAATAATAAACTACTTTGTATGGTCCGTCTTGTGACTACAGTAGATTTGTATGTTATGACAGGTTTCAGAATCGTAACTCCATCATCAGATACCCGTTTAATTGTTTAATAATCTTGTCGTTTCATCATTGTCTGATATTTTTACTGAACCGATTGAACGGTTTGGTTATAATTTGTTGAAACGATAAAAAAGTCTCAGTGGTCTGTTTTTTTCTTCTTTTTTGATCTTATATTATCTCAGCTCGACATGACAATGTTTATTGTAATGCCTTTATATGGGTCTGTTTAATATTAAATCGTCATTGTGTGCTGATGTATTGACTGCTCATGTGGCTAAGCACAGAGGCTTAGGCCAATTTGGGCATTTTTTTTCTATACTTTTAAATATTTTTCTATGTATGAAAATATAAATAAATAATAATTAGTTTTATCAAAATAGACAAACGATTATTATAATTTTTGGTTGATAGAGTTAAATGTTACTATTTATTCAATTTTATTTTTGTATATTTATGACAAATTGATCTTCAGCTTGACAGCCATTCTTTTATAAAGTACACCTCATGTCAAAAAAATAAATAATATTTTTTTTTGTAATTTCAACGCCTTGACTTTATGTATAAACATCCATATATTTCATAAATATGAATAAAACTATGATTTTCATCCAATTTTTCATTATAAGATTGATTTCAGTATTAAAAAAAAAATAGAAATAGGCCCTATGATTCACAGCCTACAAGAGCATCTACAGTTGTTGTGTTATTGTAACTTTAACAAAATATAGGCTTAGTGTCTTTCTCAGATTTATTATGGAAATTTGATAAAATATGAATTTTTGGGCTACTGGAATAACTTCTTTAATTTAATTATTTTCCATTTGTTTAGCCAAAACAACATATAACAATTAGTGTAGTTAACTATGGATTATCTTTAAGTTCATAAATAAAAAGTATTTCTTTCATATATTGTATTCTGCACTACACGTGTCACGTCCGTTACAAAACAATGTCACGCCCGTAACGACAGGAAACTTTTTTTATTTCTCAACAGAAATAAAACAATAAAAACTAGATATTATGGTTATAAAGATTATGTATTAAGCAATAAAGTAATATTTTATTTTATATCCTAACTGTAAATACTTAACAGAATTTTTTATAAGACTTGCCGAACCTCAGTAGACAGGTGAATTTCTTGTCACGTCCGTTACAGCCAATTAAAGTTTAATAATACCTAGACTATTCAATCATGCCACATAAAATTTGGCATACAGTTAAATAACCTTCATTACTTTAGGCTCAGCAAAGAAAATATTTGCTAGTGAATAAGTTTTATCATTTTTTTCTACTGTAAAGTCATCTAATTGTCACGTCCGTTACAAAAGAATGGCTGAAAAGTAACATCATATTATAAATATTTGAATTTTTTAAATAACAATGTGATAACAGAAAGCAAAATAGCTTATAATTCTTAAGCCAGTCCTCAAAATGGAGGTTCACACGCATGTCCTAAAAATATGTTTCTTAAAAACCTTTTGTGAGTATGAGTAATATTAATTTAATTGCAACAATTAAACAATCATTTTAATCTCCATGGAAACCAAATAAAATATTTTAGATATTTATAAATTGTTTTTCTTGTCACTAAATTTAAGAACGTCTACAAAATTAATAAGGAAGCAGTGTACTGACAACATTAGAGCCAGCATACGAGTTGCAGTTGATGGTTTATCTACGGTAAGTAAATCAGTTTTATAGTGATATTTAGAAACCCCAATTTGTAAATGTTTGATGAATAACAATTGATGTATGACTTAAATACGACAAATAATTTATATGTAGCTAACAAAGTACACAATAATTTAAATGTTTGTTTAAATTAAGGTAGAGAATAATACTACGTTCTATAAAATTTGTTTTTCTATTCAAATACGAATTCTATACTAAATAACAACATCTCTATTTATGAATTCGTATTGTAATTTATTTCGAGATTTATAATTAGGGCTTATATGAGGTTTTCCTGGAATTTATTAAAAAAATTCCATAACAGACAGATAGAAAATGTAGAATCCCAACGAATTTTAAATAAGCTAGAAAATGAGCCAAATTACCAATGTAATATATAATTTAATGAGAAATAAATGAAAAGCGATAATTCCTGTAGAAATTGAAGAAGAATTTATTATGGAAATAAATAATATTTATGAACACTTACGCCGTAACAAAATACATAATATGATGAACAAAAAATTTTATAGTAAGGTCTTGTATACTAAAATACTAGAGTATATAAAAAAAATGTGATATTTGCCAAAAAGCCAAATATGTGAATAAATATTAAATTGATGAAAGTAAACCGATGATAACCAAGAGAATAAATAAAATAGTTGCAATAGATTTTCTAGTGGATTTGGAAATGTACGATACCTATACTAGTAATACTAGATCTTTTTTCAAAATATTTTAAATTGTACAGTCAGAATCCCAACCACGCTAAACAGTATCGGTAAAATCATACAATTAAGTTCCAGAGATAGCGATATCAAGTTACAGCTGACGGGTATAGTAAACAAGGAGAAGGAGTTGTACTGATATGCAATGTCCTTATACCAGCAGGTTAATGACCTGAGATAAACAGCTGGGGAATGTTATTCAATTGAGTCTGTCATCATAAGTCCTATCAAAACAAATTTGTATAGAAATGATAAATTAATTAATGAGTGTTAAGTGAGTGCTAAGAATACAGATAAATGAAATATTAAATAAAAATAGTTCCAATTCTTTTTAATGAAGGGGAAGGTATTAAGAGCTTAAAAAAACCACTGGAAATCTGTTTATTCATGAATATTCTTAAATAAATATGTTAGGTTATAGGATCCCAGGAAAGAAATTATCCCCTGTGCAAAAAGGAGGAAATTTGCGTAGCGTCTTGAAAAATGACACAAGTGACAATGATTAAGACTCTGCTCCACCTCCGCCATATTGGATTCATCTCCCATAAGAATATTGATACACTTGAGCAGTTGTACTGATGTCAATTTTCATCTCAGAATTATCGTTAAAAGATAATTTTAAAGATCACGTGAACGCGGATGTTTCCCTTTTTTAGAAATTGGGATATAATCATTAGTGGTTGAACAAATGGAGTGAACTTTTGTAAATCGGTTTTCTATTTTGCTATTTTTTTTGTGAGTCAGTGAATGATATTTAAAAAAGGAAAACACTCAGTGATTTATTATCTATTACAATAAATAATGCCGAAGTGTCTAATTGAAATAAATTTAAATAAACATTTAATTTATTGTGTACTTTGTTAGCTGCATATAAGTTATTTGTCGTATTTAAGTCATAAATCAATTGTTATTCATCAAATATTAACAAATTGGGGTTTCTAAATACCACTATATAACTGATTTACTTACCGTACCACAAAACAGGTAAACCACCTAATGCAACTCTTATGCTGGTCCCAATGCAATAGGTACGCCGCACAGTGCAGGCATTCTAAACATAAAGTTTGCCTTTCCAGTATTACATATATTCAAATAGAAAGGCCAAACCATTTAGTAATTGCAATTCAGTTTGTTATTCCCAGTACACTTTCGCTAGGTAATTAGGGTCATTCTAAAGTCCACTTTATGGAAAGGCCAGGTACTTTCCTGCCCAGTAGTAAACAGTTCAACTGAAAGATCACTTTATCTAAAACATTCTTTGGTGATACTACATAAAAGCAAATTATTGAATAACACAGTAAGTATTTTTCAATGTTGTCTTCATGAACTTGTAATATCCAGTATAGTTTTTTACTACATGATGCTTAAAATAAGTATTTTAAACAGGTTGAAAATTTCTCTTCTTAACTTTGTATAAGCTTTAAAATAAAACTTCCAAAGATTTGGTCTTCCTGTTTATTTATTTTTCTTCCCACATTAACACAACTTGAATTTATATGAGTTTTATCTGCGTCTATAAACACGGAACTCGAAGTAGTTGCATATTTGTTAAACAAATTACTTTTCCTTTTTAATCACACTTCAATTTAATCTCTAGATCCAATGTTTTCTCTGCTTGCTATGTTGTTTCAAAATATTTTTACATACAATACATTATATATTGTTATACCAAAATTTATATAAAATTACACGCTTAAAAACAAACTTTATAGAGTTAATTTTCTATTTAAAAAAACATATAAAGATAGCTCATTCGTTTGTGGGATATGTATTAAACATTTTCTAACTTTTTTTTTTGAGGTCATGTTTATGTATAGTTCAAAATATTAAAAAAACTTGCTATTGTGTAATCCTTAGTTAAATAAAGTTACATTACTTCCGTTGTAAAAACGTGGCGACAATTTATAAAAACTAGACCTGAACGTGACTTTAATGGTGGAAAACATAATAAATCAACGACCCTATATTTTGTAAATGTGTCCGTTATCGCGGAACCGGAAATAGTTGCCCTATGGTTGACCATATTGTTTTCTTTTAACAACATTTCATTTTAATTGCTACGTCCAAAGTATTGTTTTTTCTGTTCCCTGTGTCGTTTCACTAAAAATTAATAATTTAACACGTGATTGAAAAGCATAGTATTTGCAAAATAAACAATACCAAAATTCTGTAATAATTATAAACATGTGATTAAAAAATTGTTTTCAATATATACTGGTTTTCAACATATTCTGAGAATATTTAATTCAGTCGTCTTGTTATTAGAATTTCACAAATAATATGACAAAAACAGGACTTGGTAATGTTTTCACGTAAAAACAATTTAGTTAAAAATAGTTTGTTTTAAATAAATTGTCAAACGAAATACAATTAAATGCCATTATTAAATTCTCAAAATTCATTATAAATTGGTGTATTAATTTTCTTCGTGTTTTATTTTCCTAATCATAATTTCACCTCAAAATCGGCTTAGATTAAAAAGTGAGAGGTATCTGACGTAAAAACATTCATTTCATAAATTCATTTTCAATAAATTATCAAAATATTCTCATTTTTTAATGCTTTTTTTAGTAAAACTAAATAAATATATAATCAATACAAAACAAAACAAAACAAAAAATCCATATATTTTTTACGTTTTGACAATTTAAATTGTCAAAAGTTAAACTCATCCACCAAAATAATTTTCTTTATTACCAATAACTGATTAAGTATTTTAGAAGTGCTGCATAAAACATATTTATTGACTGAACTCTAGTAAAATTTTGACGCACGTAATAAAAGGGAACTGTGAAGTATAATCAGTGATTGGTTGCATTAACACCTGCTAATTAAAAACTGCCGTTACTAAACGCAAAACTAATATTAACGGTGCCATTTCGCTGTGTCATAATATTACCGTTTATCTCACTCTATTTTGATGGAGTATCTGCAGTCATTAGAAGCATTTTCAATATCAGCGATCAGTAATAAATCTTTAATTGAGTTATTTCTTTAAAAAAGTTGTACTTAATAAAATCTGCAACGTTAATTTTTTTAAATTCTCAATGTGAATATAAACATTTAAAATGGTAGATTTTTAAAGTGATATAACATATAACATATGCAAATAACAAAGAAAAACAAAAAATTGTAAACTATTCTGACACAATTGTACGAAGAAAATATAGGCACTTCACGTAGGCTATTAGCCTGTTTTGAAACAACCCTCAAAGGAGAAAAAAGAAACACAAATAATACTTATTAAATTATTATTAATAGTATTACTTAATTCGTGGATTAGAATTATCTATTCTATAGATTCTATAGAATTTGATATTATAGAAACAAAAACATTATTTTTCAAGATAAAAAAGTATGATGTGTTATATATTTTTAGATCAATATTTTTGGGATAAAAATCACTTGGACATAGCAATAGGACGTACTGCGAAAGTGACAATTAGCCGATTCTTAAAATTTACATCCTTAAAATTATCACCAGTTGAGATGTCTATTTTTATATATTTATTACAAAAAATATATAAAATTAGACATTTTCCCGTATCTTTTAATGTCTTCAAAAAGTTAAAATTGTTACATTAGTTATTTCATTTTAAATTCCACTTGAATTTCAAGGCAGAAGTGATATTTTATACTTAATTAAAATACTTGGAAATGCTGTATAGGTGGTATATAGCACAACTTCAATGGAATGTTGACAATGAAGAATATCAACGAAAAATAATTTAACTAATCGGTAATTGTAACATCTGAGAATCATAAACACTATAGAATGTAAACGACGCCGTCATGACGTTCGTTCAATTTTAAAACAGACACTTCAATTTTTATTTACAATTGCAATTATTTGGTAGTTGTTTATGATTTATACAATTTGTAACTATAACTATTGCTACATACAATTAAATAATACGAACAAAGAATAAACACAATTATTGTACACTTGGTATGTATATTGAATATAATTGTATAATACTTATATATTTTACACTTGTGATTTGAATTAATAATCAATTATAATACCATAGTTATTTCTACTTTTAGACATATTTGACATATAAAAGACATACGGTAGTGTTGCCTTGGTGAAGTTGAATTTTTTTTGTACTACTCTTAACTGGACATGTGTCAACTGACGTAACTGTTTTAGTCTTGTATGATTTTGACTTTAAATACTTTTCTTTGCGTTAGTGATTCAACGTAGTGAGCGAGAATGAATTCAGAATACTCATAATTTGTTTTCCGATATTTATGAGTGAGAATAGATTTAAATTTCCTTGGTCCAGTTTGAGGACGTTGTATTGTTTCCATCATTATATGACTTTTATTGTCTCCCGAAGCGAACCTTTCATTTAAATAGTCCGTCATTATTTTGTTTGTAGATTAATTAATTTAGTAGAAGGTAAACATACAATTTTGTCAACTAGTAATAAGTTTTGTGATCACTTGTTGGTTTGGTTTCCATGGCTGCAACAACAACAAAAAACAAATTAAACATTGTTGTCAAGATTACCTTTGTTAAAGATTTATTTATACTCCAGCCAAGAGACAATTATTTACATTTCTGTTTTGAAAATAATATCAAAATTCAATATCCTTACTGTCTAGGCTAGAGCGGTGTTTGTCAATTAATTCTATTAAATAATTGTTTCACTTTAATTGTAAACATTTCAGACTCACTGGAGGTCTAGGATGGATAATTTTCTGGCCTGGGCTGGACGTTCCATTCAATGAGTTCAGCTGCCCAAACTCACTGGAACCCCCCCCCTTAAATAGACAAGCTTACAGTAATTGTATTGACTTTTGTCTTTACCGACTAGCTCCAAATTTAATTTCCCCTTTTTAAATTTAAATCTTTGGAGCGTAGGATCTAGAATTCACACACGTATCTGCAAGTTATGTGTTTAGATTTAATGTTTTTATTTCAAAAATTGACTGTCGGATTTTAATGATATTTTATTTATGACTGATTTTAAGAATGTCTGTAATTATTAATATAAATAAAAATTGACTCTCTCTCTGCTATTTAGGAAATAACTAATTTCAGTTCTTAAATGTTATCGGTTGTCTCAATGACAAAGAAACAACAGATATTCATTTTGATCACGCTTTATATAGCAAAAACATTTTAAACCTTACTAGACTAAACGGTATTTAATTTTAAGCAAAAACAAAAAAAAATGAAATTTGAAAATTATGGAAAAATAGATTAATTTAAAATTTTGTTTTAGAGTTAGTAACTTTTTCTCCAGCCAAACGTCTTCTCTTAGGGTGATTCTAACTAATTTATAATATATATATATATATATTTATTTCTATTATTACTAGATTGTTACTTATTTAGAAGAAAAGTTTTTAATTTATAGTTTTAAATAAGCATTTTGGTTTTTTAAAATAGAATTGCACGATAGTAGTGTTACGTTGATTTATGTTTTAGAAACATAATATAATACTAATTGTAATAACAACTTCTGAGATTTATTAAAAAAAAAACAAAAAAAAAAAAAAAAAAACTCAAAACCTACTATTTTTACCGTTGTTAGTACTCAGCTTTCTCGTTGTCTTGGCTACCTATTAATCCATCCCAACAGACAAAAGAACAACCAAAATTAATTAAGACAATGTGGCGCTCAACTTAAGATATTAATTATGCAATATTGTCTTTTATTATAATTCTGTTTTCCCTAATCAAGATAAATCTTTCCAGCCAAACAACTTATAGTTATTGCTCACACTATTTCTGCTCTGTAGCTAGACAACCCATACAGTGTGTTCCATTATTTTGACGTGTACGTAATACGACTTTTGTATGTTCAGTTTTGTCATTTACTCTTTGCTACCCTAGCAAGAGGTCTGTAGCGAAGTGAGCAGACAGAGAACAGATATAAGACATGATAATAACTACCTTCCAATTTATTAACAAGAATTGTAAAGAATTAATTTTCAGGGATATACTGAGTTGATAATTAACAAATAATTGGATTGATATTTTCTGTCACTCTTTGTTTACCATACTTAAACTTGATGTCACATTTCGAAGTAGCTACACAATTAGTGTAGTTAACTATAGATTATCTTTAAGTTCATAAATAAAAAGTATTTCTTTCATATATTGTATTTCTACACTACACGAGTCACGTCCGTGACGACAGGAAACTTTTTTTTTCTCTCAACAAAAATAAAATAATAAAAACTAGATATTATGGTTATAAAGATTATATATTAAGCAATAAAGTAATATTTTATTTTATACCCTAACTGTAAATACTTAACAGAATTTTTTATAAGACTTGCCGAACCTCAGGAGCCAATTAAAGTTTAATACTACCTACCTAGACTATTCAATCATGCCACATGAAATTTGACATACAGTTAAATAACCTTCATTACTTTAGGCTCAGCAAAGAAAATATTTGCTAGTGAATAATTTTTACCATTTTTTTCTACTGTAAAGTCATCTAATTGTCACGTCCGTTTATATTATTTGTAATAAAGTTTGTATTGTAATAAATACATTAAAAAAAAGAACAATGATATCTTCGTTAATTTAAAAGTTTTATTAATTCAAATGTAAAACGTCTTACTTCTGGACTATTTTTATTCTCACAAGAATTAAATTAAAGCATTGTTACATTTTAAATACTTATCTGATATGAGAGCACATAACTTGTGAAGTAGTTTTAATTGTTCCGTCATGTACTGGTGACATCGTTAAGCCCAACTAATATATATCCACACGACCAAAACTAAACACTATACAAGAGACTCACGATATCAGCTGTATATTTTAATAGTTAGGAGGTGTAAAAGTTGTATATATGTAACCTTCAACCTTAGTATGAAATAGTAAATAATTAATTTGACAATAGGTTAACACGTCATATGGTTTTTTGTTTATTGCAAAGTATAATTTGCTAATGTTTCAATGTGTATACAGCGGAATAACATTAGTGTACGTAGAATGAGAAGGCTATATATTTATCAAAAAGCAAAAATACAAAATTAAGTTAAATTTATTACATTTTATGGTGTGTGTGGAAATTAGTGCAAAAATATAGGATATTAATTACAGCATTCAATGTTCTATTTTACACACAATAACTTATGTCGTAAAAAAGATTTTAATTTAAGAAAATTGGTGTTTCCGATCCTCTTTAATTACACGACGGTAATTATATAGCAGAGTAGCCTCACTTCAAAATCAATTTTTATGGGTTTTATTCGTCAAATAAATGTTGGAAAAATATTTTATTATCGAAAAAAAGTGTTGGAAAGATGATTACATAATTATTAGGCCTATAAACTAGTTCACCTCTGGGTCTTAGGAGGTTAAGGTGGCGCCGTATTGTCCTTGTTTTATTTTTTTATCCTCTACTACATACCTTACTTCATAAGAATAAATAATGTTTTCTTTGCTATAAATATGTAGGGCTGTATTATTATATGTCACGAAAGGTTTGGCCAGGTTGCTATATATATATATATATATATATATATATATATATAACCACCTGGCCAAACCTTCCGTACGTTTATTGAAGTGAATGTCATGAGTATGAAAGATAACACAGAGTTAATTTTTTCACGAAAAAACAACTTGTGTAATTATATTATGTAATCATCTTTCCGACACTTTTTTTCGATAATAAAATATTTTTCAAACATTTATTTGACGAATAAAACCCATAAAAATTGATTTTGAATTGAGGCTACTCTGCTATATAATTACCTACACGACTTCAAAGCCGCTGCCTAAATATTAAAACAAGGAAGAAGTCGCGTTTAATCAGGAAACATAGAACGTATCAAAGCTTTAAAGAAGATTAATGAGATACTCTTAAGTTTATTGCCGCGGCGATTACACAGTTATTAACAACAAAGAACAACCCCATTTCCCACTTTCACCATGTCATTTAGCTTCTCACGTTAGCGTCGATAAGACCCAAGTATACAGCAACGCACAGTGTGCAAATTATGATATTAGGGACAAAATTCACAACCATGTCTCACATTACAACGGAATTTAATCAAACACTCGGTTTCCTCATCAATGGACTCCGCAAATAAAGACTGTTAATTTATTTAGTTGTGTTAGTAAAAATGTAAATTATAAATAAGTTAAAAAAATATAATACAATATCGTACTAATTTACAAATATATTTTCTCTAAAAGTTGAACGAAAAATATCCCTTATAATTGTTACTTGTGATTAAGAAAATGTTAATATTTGAATATACGGGGTGAGTCAGACCACCCGTGCAGTACTTATAGCTGTCTTACAAACTTACTTTAACACTTTTTCATTCTCATTTCCCCCTAATTTGGCTCCACTGAATCCAATGAAATTAATTTCAATTTTGAAAAATGCCCCAAAAGGGCCCTTTTTGGGGGGTAGGGGTGCTTTTTGAGGAATTTTGAAATGTAAACATGGGTTGTGTGATACATCATTTTAAAGGTCTAATTACCTTGAACATTTTGGCGCAATCAAAAGTTAATTATCTTTAACCGTATGTACAGGGTGTACCAAAACGTATTGAAATTGGACTTTAAAATAAAATACCGTGTTATCCTAACTACAATACGGAACAGCACCAGATTTTTGTCCAAGCTTATTATTGAGCTATTCTTTAAGAAAACGTGTGGTACGGGCATTTTTCACTGGATTTTGAATATTTTAAAAATGCTCAAAATTGAAGAATTTAAAAAAGCCTAAAACTCAAAATTCTTAAATAGCAACTTATAGCAAATGTTATATCAAGTAAAAGGTCTTTTAAAAACAAACATTTTTTGTATTTTATTTTTTTATCTATCTCTTACTGTTAAAAAATGGCAGCCAAAAAACTTAATTATGCCAGTTAACAAAATGTAACAAATTACTTTTATTTGAACAAAAAGGTGTTTATGATTAAATAAACAGTCTCTGTTATGTAATAAGAAAACAATTCAACTTGGTTTTTATTTTTCAATGTTTTAAAGATAAACATGGACAACTACTACCAAAGTATTGAGCCACATACAAAGTATTGAGTACTGCACGGGTGGTCTGACTCACCCCGTATAAACGTCCAAAGACTTGGGGTTCAATCAGTGGACTAATATTATTCGTAAGTACATGTTTTATTTTAAATTTCACATTAATTTTTTTTATAGTTAGAATGACAAATTTGTATACAAATATATTGTACCCACCGGATATTTCACTCAGTGGTGGACTACCTGAATCTGTAGACTATATTTTGAGATGTAGGCTTGCTGTTGTTGTTTTGTTTCTTATATATTTATATGTGTAATGTATGTTTTTGTTATAAAGTTACTTTTTGGAAAACTACTTTCTTTGTAAGTTGTATAGAATAACTGTTTTTTTTTGTTTTTTTTTTACCAAACAAGAAAATAATAAAATAATAATAATTGAAACTATAAATGGTGGCGTAAAAAGCAAAAATACCATTTTTCAAAACAAAAGTACATACAAATATGCGTTTCATATATTTTTTTCCTAAATAGGAGCAAAGTAAGTTAAGGCATTTGCTTAGCGTAGCGTCTGGTGTGTTTCGTAGTAATGAAATAAGTAGACAATATTCAGTTTTGAAGTGAATATTATGGGGTGTACTTCAAATTTACTAATAAATATACATTTTGTGAACTTTGAAAAATGAAAGATATTGTGTTTTTTTTAGGGTTATGTAAGCCTGAGGATTACAATTTCTCTGAGTCTAAGCGTATTGATTTTATTAAGATTTGTTATCTGTGTACATCAATCATATCGCCTTACGTATATATATATATATATATATATATATATATATATATATATATATATATTGAATAACTCGAAACATAAGAGTAGTTGGTTGCACGAGGAAAGCATTTAAAAACAATAATTTTATCAAAAGCAGCTCAAGCGATAAAAATGTTAGATTTCGAGAAAACGTAGCTTCTTAGGGCCTTAAAAATGTGTTGATCAAAAAACGTTGTTCCGGTAGTTAAAAAACCATATGATTCTATAAAGAAACAGTCATTATAAAACCTAACTTAGCGTGATGTATTCTAACAATTGAAGTACAAAACTATTTGAATATAATGAACTAGACGCTAGTGGCAAATTCCAGACCGTGAACATTGCGCTAAACCGAACTGAATCAATAACAGCCACTAGCAAGAATATAGTCTGACTTACTTATCAATATAACTTGGTTACATTTAAATTATTACTGATATTCAATACATGTTTCAAATATTATTAAAATATGCGATGACAAATTTTGAGAATTTAAAATTAAATCTTATTTTTAATTTAAATACAATGGTATTATTTGATGTAGACATAAATAAATAAAATCCCCTTTTAAATCCCCTTTTAAAACAAACATACATTCCTGACATCTGAACAAATTTCATTATCAATATAGATAACATTTGCATGATAATGAAAGTACTTATCCAAACCGATATAGAAAATCTCAAGCGACTAAAATTTATGTGCTTGAATAGTTACAAAAAAAGAGAATAAACATTAACAGTTCTTATATTCAATTTATATTAAATACAAATTATTGCACTAATTACAAGATTATTGCACAATCAAGGCAAAGTTATTCATTATTTAAACATTTTTAATATCCACTCATATTTTTTTAATAATACCTATATATTTAAGGGATATACAATATTTTCTTCCTATTTACTCCAATTATGAAAAAACTAGAAATATTAAAATATTATATACAATGTGTGCATAAATGAAATTAGTTTTAAAGGTAATATTTTTGTACAGTCATAGTTTTAAATATTTATGATAAAAACGAGTATACAATAATGCAATACATTATACAGTACAGGAGTAATAAATATCTTACAGGATTCAACGATTTAAAATAATAAAAACTTATAACGTAAATATATATAGCCTATATATATATTTTTTATCTAAAGAACGCTTATTTATTATAGTTTAGCCGAAGAAATTGTTTTCAAACATTTATTTCTGACAGAAACAAAAATTAGTATTCTACAAGCTTTGTATTACATAATTAGGTTTTTCCTTTACACTTTTCAATGTTATTAAAAATCAAGCAAAGTTTAATAAACATGAACTGTTTGTATTATATCTCATTGGATTTGATTTATATCCAAAACTATGAAATTTTATATGTCTATGAAGTATAAGCAGCAAGATCGATATTCACTGATATTTTATTCTTCTTTTATAAACAAGTAATAAAAGAAAATAATAAATTAAAACAGTCATCCAAATTATGTTTTTATGTAGCTATAAATTTCCCTAATTATTAATTGGAACAGAACTATGGTTTTAATTTCCCTTTTTTTTGACATATCTACCAATTTCAAATATTTGATTACACATGTAACTTGCATTTATAGGTAATTTCATTATAACTCGTTTCATATTTAATGAAATATTTTATAAGGTATTACAATTTATTGTTTCTTTTAATTTGTTAATTGTACTAGTAAAAGAGTAAAAACTATGGAGTGTAATTACACAATTTTTTATATCTCAGTGTAGACATTTCTTTTCGTCATACATTTTATATGTTTAGTGAATAACAGCTGAGTCGATTGCTTTGATCAAATATTATGACAGGACGAAAACAAACAACGACCCTCAAACAAACACATACTTTATAAAAATCGATAGAAGTATTTTAAGTTCGGTAGATTTACAATAGTGAAAGTTACTACAACATTTTCAAAATATTGTAATTAATAACTTCAAGTCTTAACTACAAGAAACTAATTTAGTACTTGATTTAAATAAAATAAATATTTCATTTAAAATTATTCGTTCTCTATAAAACCTATGTCATGTTTGTTGTACAACGAAACTATTTTATTCAACATAAAAGTAGCAAACTCTGATCTTTTATTCATATTTGTATTTTTGAAGAAGTTGAATTTTGTACGCATGAAGATGGATTTTTTTTGTAAAACTTTGTGAAGTCTACTTATTGGTATTTCTAACTCAAGACTTCGACGAGGGAGGGATTATTTGGGACTTCTAATACAAGATAGTCTTAGGTTTTCTACTGTTTGGTGGTCTACCAGGGCTACTTTGCTTTTTAACTGACCCAGTGTTTATGAATTGCTTACTCCAACGCCGAATGTTATTTTTGTGAGGTGGAGGTTTATTAAATGTTCACTAAAATCACTGATTTTAATTCACTTAACAACATTACACATTTAGCTTTTTCTCGATCAGAAAACATGACTTGAAAAAGAAAATACAACCTTGAAGTTTATTTAAAAAATAAAGGTTAGCAATTATCACAAAAATCAACAAGCTGTGTAATAAATGTAAATCAAACAGGTTTTGCTACAGGACGCAATGGTATCAATATGAATTTTTTCATTTGTCTCATAACAGTTTTATGGGCAGTTATAATCATATGAAAACCCAGTATTTAATTTTCCAAACGAATTGTCTTTTTATATTTTAGTTTTTTTTTAAATAGAGCACTGATGTGTGAATGCCATATATGTGTATATAAAAAATGTAGTTTTAACAGTTTAACGGTTCCACCAACCTCTGAAGTCATGTGGCTTAGGTAGCAGAACTTTCAAACTATAACTTACTATTTTTTTTAATAAGTCAAATTAATTTTTCTCTCTGCTACTTTTCACCATCACTTCATTTCTGTTCTATCAATTATTACATAACCTATTTTTACCGCCTGTGTCTAAAAGTCAATAATAATTATTTCAATGTATGTGGAACTGTCAGAAACTAAGACGACATCTTTATTGAGTTTTCATTACAAACGTCCAACTGGATCAGATGGATGTTCCTGAAACAACTAATATTGTCTTGTTGGTTACTACTTACCTTCATTTAATGAATGTATCAGACGATTTTTTAAATCAGTGAATTTCGCTAGATATTACTTGAACTGTAGTAATGTAAAACATAGTGTATTGATCTGGTCAGTTCATGACAGCCTTGTCCTACTAAAACTAAAACTATTTATAAATTTATATCGGAAAATAAAAGTTTTCTGCAATAATCGATTACTCTGACGTAATAGGAAGAGAATCACTTTTGTTTCTTTTGAAATAATTTAACAGACTTTGATTCTTTTACTAAAATATTTATACATTAAGTACTGCAAAACGTCCAAGCCACAGATTTTTAGGACAGCAGAAAGACAAACACAATGTTCTACATATTTTAACTCCATAACTCAATTACCGTATATATATATATATATATATATATATATATATATATATATACACCATGAGTCCATAAAGTCCCAACCCCTTATTATTTTTTTTATTAACGGAAATAGACAGGTTTGTTTGGGGTAAGTTTATATAACAAAAGGAGGAGTTTTTTGAAGTGTCAAAATTTTTAACCCTTACCCCCAAAATAGGGTAGTTAGGGGTAAGTCTTGTTTTTTAAATAGCAACTCCTATTGAGTGATACCTCAATTTAAAGGTCTTTTCAAAATAAGAATAATGGCGCAAACTAGAGGTCTCTAAGTTCATCCTATCCAACATAGCGACCAATCGAATTTTGAATGTTAACCTACAAACTCCGGTTGTTTTTATTACATTACAAACTGCTCTATGTTGGTAAAATAATGGTAAGAGACTTATCTTGTTTTTTTAACTCATATTAATTTCTTGAAATGGCTACCATTTACTTTTTGGCAGAAATAGATTCTGGACTCAAAAGCTTGTTGTACATTTCGTAACATTTCCGTTCTAATTATTAACGTAAAATTCACAATTCGATTGGTTGCTATGTTGGTTAGGATGAACTTAGGGACCTATGGTTTGCGCCATTGTTTTTATTTTGTAAAGACCTTTAAAATGAGGTATCACTCAATAGGGATTGCTATTTAAAATTCTTGACATACCCCCAAACTACCACATTTTGGGGGTAAGGGTTGAACATTTTGATACTTTCAAAATCTCCTCCTTTGGTTATCTAAACTTTCCCCAAAGCAAATCTGTATATTTCAATTAATAAAAAACAATAATAGGGGGGGGGACTTTATGGACACATGGTATATATATATAACGATCTGAAACCTCAACATTCTCTTAAAGAAAATGCTCGGCGATCTACACACTGTATTCTATAAATTATACTCCATAATTCAATTACTGGATGTACATTTATAATGATTTGCAACCTGAATATTAAAAGAAATGCTCGGCGATCTACAGAGCTGGTTATTATTACAATAGTGCTTTTTAAGAAGTGTAAAGTGTAGGTCGCCCTTGGCTGAAAACTGTAACATTTAGTCACTTATAAGTGGTTACATCAACACTACCATAATATTAGGAAGGATGCGTGAAGAGGCTTGCCCAGAGGAACATGAATCACCGATTTAATTTTCCAACTCTTTTTCGATTTGTCTCACCAGACTAAGCCTTATATTTACTTAATCTAATACGTGTAAATGCTAATTGTAACTTACGTAATTAGGGACTACACTTATGTTAACATGGCAGCAGAACAATAATGTGATTCGACCTAACGTCGATGTAAATTAATACATCACTTAATTAATATGGAAAGCGCACCGGCTCAAACTCATTTGCCCATTTGCTCAAACTTAAGACCCATTATTCGTACTTAAGTGTTCATATTGAGTTTTCGAGCCTACTTTTAAATAACCAAATGGCTAACAGACAATCGTACTCACTCGATTGTTACAAACACGTCAAATAAATTAAAATTTATTTTGCGTGTTAAAGCTGCAAATATGTTAGCGCAAATTACACTAATGATTAAAACCAACCATTCATAAGACACAGTTTTACTTTCCTAACAAATAACAAGGTAAATATTGTGAAGGATAAACACGTCTGAAATGTAATAAAGAAATATAAAGGCTATTCGTCATTATATTACACCGGAAATATTATTTATATTTTCTACTTCGTAATTGACAATGCCTGGTTTGGAATTCAAGGAAAAGGAAACGCGACCTTCTTATCCTGAATATCAAAAGCCTGAGAGATACTAACGACCGCCATTCCAAGTCACCGCATTCAGATTGGAATAATGAATGAACACTCAAAGTGAGTTCACTTCAGCAACTAGATTCAGAAACTTATGAGTGTCAGGTTACTGAATCCAGGATAGGTCATGGTCTATAAATTTAATGATGTCATTGTGCAGTGTTAAATTATTTTATCATCCTATTTCAGGGATATATTTTTACGTTATAATAAAAATTACTGGAACAATAAATATATAAGGAAAAAATCAATAAATATAATAAACAATTGTGGCATGTTGTATGGTTTAAAAGAAGAGCAAACGGCGTTTTTTATCTTAATGGAAGCTTACAAGGTTAAATAAAGTTCTTTTTTTTACAGATAATTTTAGTATATTTATCAAAATATTGAATTACATGTATTTACAATTTAGGAAAAATTAGTTTATTTCGCAAATAATACAATTAATTGAAGGGAAAATTAGAAAGAGAGAGAAAATTGTTTCCTCTTATTCTCACATACTTTCTCCAAATAAGAAATATACATATATCAGACTATGTACTAATATTGTAATAAGCGTCAGGATGTTAATATTTGAAACTAATACCCTTCTATTGCGTTGAATATGGTGCCATTAACAAAGTCTTGGTTCCGAAGTTATTCTGTGTTTGACTTTGAAAATCTCCCACAGTCAGAAACGAATTATATCATTTACTTTATCTCTCAAAATCTAGTTTTGTAAAACATTTATAAGACGTTGGTTTTTTACAATATTTTAGTTAATTTTATCTATTGATATAACATTGTAGTTCTTAATCATCTATTCGCTGATTTCAATAAAACTACCGTAGATATTTTATTAACTCTATACAAAATAGTTTACATTATTTCTATATCTATTTTACAAAATAAAAAATCTGTCTCTTATGTCAAGACATTAATAAAAACAACAATCTATTATATATCTTTTAAAAACAAAAGATTTTTTTTTTTAAATATATTTTTTAGGCATTAATAATTAAACATACCAAAATAAAATCATAACAAAATGAAAATATGATAAATTTATAACTAATTACATATATTTGTTTCATTATATCCAGAATATGTTGCTTACATCCAGACAAAATTGTACTCCAGCACCCATTTAAAATTGAACACGTAAGTCATCATTACGTGACGATATTTGATTTTCAAGTACAGGTATGTATAAACCATAAAAAAAAAGGATGAAGAGCATTACTTTAAATTTTAAAATAAATAAAACCTAAGTAATACAAGTAGGACCACAACAAAAATAATTTGTACATTTTACATTCAGTATAAACTGAAATAAGAATATGAGTATTCTATTTAATTAATGGACAGCATTTTAGTTGAGAATCTTTTTATATTCCTTTATTTTTAATTTTATAAAGTTTTTTTTTCAGTCTGATACATTTTCGAACACATTCAACAAATTTTAAATCACTAATAAACACTTTATCAGTTTTAGACCTTCCACCTCTACCCTGTTGCAAACCAAATATTTTCTGTAAACAAATAAACACCTTGAAGTTGAGCTGCAAATAAACACCTGTATTATACCTCTTTAGTTGAGCTGGGCATTTTAGAAGAGAGATTAGCATCCTTTTTTATATTTGTACTAGTCACACAGTATCTGAATACTTCTTTAAAAATTCTATATTTTCGAGGTACATTTAAAATTACTAAATAAAGTAAGATTAACATAATCACATATGTTTTCTTTCATTTTTTTGTGAAACTTAAAAATTTAAAAATTCAACAAATGTGCAAAATCATAAGTAAATCATTATCATTCAGGTGAAATTGAAATTTATATACATATCGCATTTTCAAAATGACTTTATTACATCGTGTTAATTCATTTTAGTCAAATACAATAAACTCATAATTAATTAATTTATAAAACTTGCCATTTTCGAAACAGGAACATAAAAGATATAAAACTGTGCCTATTCACCATTACAAAAAACTGATACTTAAATAATTCCAAATAATAAAACCAGCAACCATCCCTTTTAAAAAGTGAAACAAAGTATAAACGGCAACCCACTCTTTTCATTATAATTATGAATTTTAAAACGTTATTTAGTTTACACAGGTAATTCATTTCCTACACATTACCACCTATACGTGATAAATTTCAAGCTGTTATAATTTTAGTTAGAAGATTCAAAATGTAAAAATTAAATATAACATGTATTGATGAAAATAAAACTGAACCGCTATAATGAAATTTCTATCCACCGTTTTTTTTTAATCAATTAAATGACTAAATTTTAATTTATTACGTATTAGTTAATCAAACAATAATTAAATACAAATTATCTCCACAATACTCAAAAGGTAGTAGTTGAAGTATAGTAATCATTAGATATGTGGTAACGTTATAATAAACTGTTCTTTTTTTTTTTTTTTTTTTTTCAATTTAATTTATTTTACAAACATAATTCATCAAAAGGTAAAAAGAATTAAGTACACAACACTTACAAATTCTCTTTAAAATAATTAACTATCCAGAAATATTGCATAGACATCATAATATGAGTTATAACACATTCTTAAACTTAAATTATTTGTTATTCACAGAACATACTGTGACAAAATAATTGGCTAAGAATTGCTTCAAAATGAAGTCATTTTAAATGGCAAATATCTTAAACTTTCCCAAAGTAATATAAAAAAAGTATGTTAACGAAACATTAAAATTTAAAAATAATACTAGTAAAACATTTTTCTAGCATGGTAATATATAGATATTGAAAATCATGATATTATAATGTAAGATCAATATAAACGGTAATGACTTTAATTTATGTAACGGTCACCTCAGCAACGAGATGAAACAACTTATGAGAATCAAGTTACTGCGTTATATATATATATATATATATATATATATATATACACACACAAGTAAATTTTTCAACATTGAAATTAGGCATCTTTGCAGTTTACAGTTATATATATACTGGGTGTTTCAGACCACATGGACACTATCTGTAGCGCCTAAACGAAACCAGATAAACATTTCCTTCCAATTAGAACCCCCCCTTTTCGACTCCAAGGAATATAGGAAAATTATTTTCGACGCTCCTCAATGACCCAAAAGGGCTCTTTTGGGGGGGCAGGGTAGTGTTTTTGGAAAATTTTCATATAGAAACATAGGTCGTGTGATACCTCATTTTAAAGGTCTCTCTTTTCTGAACATTTTGGAGCAAAAAAACTTTTGTTATCTTTTCATTACTGTACAGGATGTTACGAAATATTTTTTTTACAATTATTCAATGGTGCAAGCTAGAACCAAACTTTCAATACAAAAAATGTTTGTTTTCAAAAGGTCTCTCGAATGGTTCAATTTTCAAACTATTTGAATTTTTTTACTTTTTTTCTCTATAAAAGTTATTAAAGTTTGAAATTTATTAAAAATTTGAAAACTACATAGAAGTCCATACTACCCCATATCTCCTGAAAGGGTGTGTTCTTGTAAAACTAGGGGGAAAAATTGGTTGCCGTATCTTTGTTAGGGAGCTGGCAGTCACATTTCATATTTCGTCACAACCTGTACAGTAATGAAAACATAACACTTTTGTTTGCTCCAAAATGTTCAGAAAAGAGAGACCTTTAAAATGAGGTATCACACGACCTATGTTTCTATTTGAAAATTTTCCAAAAACACCACCCTGCCGGGGAAAAGTGCCCTTTTGGGTCATTGAGGAACGTCGAAAATAATTTTCCTGAATTCCTTGAAGTCGAAAGGGGGGGGGGTTCTAATTGGAAAGAAATTTATATTTGGTTTCGTTTAGGCGCTACAGATAGTGTCCATGTGGTCTGAAACACCCGGTATATATAATTATATATAGGGTCGACATAGACTATGAATAAGAAGGTGTTAGGAAATTGAGTGAATGAAACGTGAAGAGGCGTGACAAGAAAAGACAAAGACTCGTGAAATAAAAAGACACCATAACAAATGTAAAATAAACTTTGAACTGTAATCTGATACTTTTTACTTTTTAAAGGAGCAAAGAATAACTTAACTCCTAAAACAATAACTTTTTTATGTTTCAATTTATGTGAAATAAAACCCATGCAACTTTATTATTGTTACAAAACTCATCATCTTTATTACCCAATAAATAGTCAAAAACTAGTTTGTTTTGAACATATATTTTCCTAAAACGATCTCGACCAATAAAACAGTTTTAATGTTTAACTGTTGTTTTATAATAAAAGGTTA
Source organism: Aphrophora alni (assembly GCA_963513935.1). Lineage (NCBI taxonomy): Eukaryota > Metazoa > Arthropoda > Insecta > Hemiptera > Aphrophoridae > Aphrophora > Aphrophora alni. Next base: position 165,200,003 of record OY740765.1, on the reverse strand, counting down.
TGGTTAAACTGAATGATTGATTGAATATGCAATGTTTTATTGTATTAAAACATCCACTAAGTAAGGTTTAGCGTTCACAGAACTAATAGTGCATAAATAAAATCATTACATTATAAAAATGTATCAACTACAATGTATTGATTGATGATTCTCCGTAGCTAGAAAAGTGATTTATTAGTCAGTCTATTTTCCTCTCAACATCCAGCAGGAATGTTGCAGTGACGAACTTTATCCTAAAGTACTAATTGTATTGTGTTACGTAATCCATCACGTCAAGGATTGTAATATCGTCTGCTCAACAACGTAGATCAACGATCGTTACGTTTGTAAAAGTGTGTCTTATAAGTGTATCTCAAAACAAGTGTGTCTTATAAGTGTGTAAAAGTGTATCTCAAAACAAAAGTTTTAGATATCTATTCTGTACATTGTTTTATGTCTATGTTTGAAATTTTGAACTTTTTTGTGGAAATGTGTTAATAGTAAATGTAATAAATAGAAAAATGACATAAGGACATATATTCAAATATTGATGTAAACAAATGCAACATTGAATCTTCTTATCCAAGATGTATTTTAAATTGTAATGTCTACTAATATTTAACACCGCTACATTGAAAAATATGTGAACAAACAAGATGGTACAAAGTTCACGAATGAGCTTCCGAAAAGCATTCGAAAATTAACAAATTACAGGATTTTTACAAACAGACAGACAATATCTGAATTTACAATAATATTTCAAGTGAAAAATATACGACCTAGACTGGGAATCGAACCCAGGACCTTTGGCTTTACGCGCCAATATATTTATTATAATATATTTTTCACTTGAAATATTATTGTAAATTCAATACTTGCTAATAAAAACGTATAAGCGGAAAAATCAAATAATTAAAAAATCAATAAATACATGCGTAAGGGCTGAAAAATGAGTAAAAATTAATTTCAATGTCGCATATGCGAAGTAATTAATTTGGAAACTCAAAAATTGCAACAAAAACGTAAAGTCAAGTGAGATGTCTACGCCCTGTGCTGGGAAGCTACTAGGATAGCTCAGTTGGTAGAGCATTGGCGCGTAAATAAAGCCAAAGGTCCTGGGTTCGATTCCCAGTCTAGGTCGTATATTTTTCACTTGAAATATTATTGTAAATTCAATACTTGCTAATAAAAACGTATGAGCGGGAAAATCAAATAATTAAAAAATCAAGACAATGTCTATTGTCTGGATCCTTTTACTCGCTGGATGAGTTTATGCATCATGATCGTACTGTTTCATGATGGATGTGATCTCTTTTTCTTTTGTATTATGTTTTATCCTGACTGTACTATAACATTATAAGATTATTTATGTCGAATGCGTCAATTATTGTATATTTTTCCCTATTTTTTAAGCAGCTTGCTGTTTAATTGTATATTATGATTTTTTACGTGTATTGTCTCAGAGTGTTGTAATGTGTATATATGACCTGTTTTATACAAATACTGTTTGTTTAAAAAAAATAATAATATTGTATAAATAAATTATTATGGAATAGCTACAGGTTTTATGTATTTTTGAAAAAAAAATTATTTTGTAAATAACTTATTAACTAACTATCATGTAGACAGATTAGATAAACATATTTCCAATATAGGGTGGTAACTTAGTCCAACTTGAGTATATGCAGCTATATAATCCCGTTTTAATACTTTTCTTTAATCCTGTATGTATTTAATTACCCTTTCGGTAAACATTTCTCATGTAATAAATCATTCAACTAAACAATAATTATAAATCAATAATATTAGGATAAGATAAGCTTACACAACTAGTAAGAAAATATTTATTCTGTCAATTTTCAATATTTTCTATTAATTGTTTTTACATATAAGTTATTATCGGAACAAAGAAGACAAAAAAAACGGGAAAAACCATTTAAATAACTTGAACCACAACACATGATTGGTTTAGCAAATCCCATTACAGCCAGAAGCTTGTAATTAAGTTTAAATCGTCAACTGCCTGATGTTGTAGACTCCTCCCATCACATAAATCTCTATACCCAATCCAGTTTACCCTCAGAGAAATAATTACTAAAGTTTAAGAAAGCTTTGCTTTACATCAATAATTAGAGTTATTGGTGTACTATAACAATTTTATTTGAATTAAAGTAAGTGATTTTTTAAATGTTATATATTTTGATATTTATTTATAGAACACTTTCTTACTTATATCTGCTACACCTTAAACTCAAGGCAGATATGTTCCTCTGAAACAATCGAAAAAATTTCACTTTACTTATTGACTTACCCTGATATGTTATAGTTTACGCTTAACAAATTGGAGTCACAAATGGTATTTATAATTGAAGTCAAAAATTTACTGTTTAGAAGGCTGTACATTCTATTTGATATCTCCAACTATATATTTTTGGCTCCGACATGTTAAAAGAAAGGGAAAAAAACCATTCCCACTTTTCGAAATAACTACTATATCGCCAAATGTTAGTAAAGGAACAATTGAAATAAGTTTGTTTAAATAAAATACAGTAAACAATGGGGGATGTGGAAGCGTTTGGACGTCTATACCATGTGATATTCAAAGTGCAAAGGGATGCCTGGTGAATAACGATTTTAATCGTCATTTTTCCAATAGATATAAAACAATTTAACAAGAAGAAATCAGTAGTTGTCGATTAATTTGGAAATATGGATTTGACCTTCTCTGTAGAATAAATTGCAATTTGAATTTTCATTATTTTTAACTGTAATCCGTCTAGTTTTACACCAACTATTTCTAAAACCTTTTAATGTAAGAATGGAGAAATGCATTATAAATAGAATCTGTGTAAACATTTATTACTGGTAATTTATATGCCTATGATGGCAAGAAATATGATAAATTATTCAACTAAATCGAAGTCAATGATTATATCATTAATAATTAATTATAATTATCAATGAATATACAATTAATAGTAGTGCCATTATAGAAAGTAATTAAACGTTTGGTATTATTGAAGAGAACTTTGTATATTTGTAGAAGAATAAACTGTTTTGTAGAATTACAAAAAAATACAATTATATTATGATCATTGAGTATTTATTCATTTATTTTTCAGCTTGTAAAATATCATAAAATATTAGGTAATATAATTATTTTCAATTAACAAAATTATAATATCTTTAAATAATCACAGATACAACATACAAACTAAAATACAACTTACAGAAAAATAATTCCAAATAGAACTTAAACACTTATGGAAGTAACAAAGTAAAACTAAAATTATAATCCTTTCAACACAATTGTACAAAGAAAATGTGGGCACTTCATTTAGGCTATTAGCCTGTTTTGAAGCAACCCACAATGGAAAAAATAAACACAAATATAACTTATTAAATGATGATAATGATTATTAATATTATTTACTTCTTGGATTAGAAAAAATGGACTGTGAAAACTTGTAAAACATAAAATTAACAATATAATGAGTACAAAAATTAGCACTAAAAGTTTGTTAAAAATATTGGGAAAAAAAGAGAAAAACAATATTAGTACCAAATATATATACAATAAATATACTCACAGCACTAGCATAGAAACAAACACACTCTGACATACAATAGTCCCAAAAACATCGTACACATGTTATGTTGTAATATTTAAAATTAATGTTGTATCGTCTAAAACGAGTAACCATCGCCTCAAATACTTTAAAAAGGTTTTATAATTCATACAATTTTAAATACATTCAGGTTTATTGTTATAAAGTTTAGTTGCGAAGAATGAATAAAATTTCGTAAACAAAGTCTTAATTGGCTTTGGTACAGGATGTTGCACACCACACTTAAATCTCATTTTATCTGGGTTATGTACCAATGCTGTATTTACACCGTATGTAAAACATCTTTAGAACCTTATATATAGAGAGATATGGCTAAGAAAGTACTTTTAAATATCTGAAAAGTGGCATTGAACGAACCATTAGATATTTATGAAATATTAGCTCATATATCTTTGTTTATTACACAAAATCGCTTTAAGATTAGAAATATAAATACTTCATTACACGACAAACCATAAGTTAGTCTACTGTGTATTAAAGAGTAATATATATATTTCAATAATTTCAACAGTATCGGTTATGTTGCTAGAGTCAATAATTAATTTATTTATTAAGAGAACTCCTTAACATTTTTTAAGATAGTTGTACTTCATCCCAGCGTTATCTCAACCAAAGAGCTGTAGAGTGAAATAATGAAAGTAAATGCGTAGTGAATGATCACCCATTGAACATAAACTAGAAATTATGTTAGAAATAAATGTAAATTAAATTCAGATATTTTTTTAAATTTTACCTATTGTGAAAACTTATTTCAATCCTTTCAAATCACACTCGGTAATTTAACCACTGAATAAGAATTAGGATAATGTAACTATTATACCAAATATTAAATATATAATTATATCAGATTTTATTCTTACTGTTCACAGTCCTATTTTAGATGGATTACGTCGTTTCACCTATTTATCTAGCATTATCAAACTTCATTTAATATTTGTTTCTTGCATTGATTAATGCACGTCTGTTGTTAATTGAAATTAAACGAAATTCACACTATACAACATGGACATTTAAGGTGATTAAGCGGTCACAAGAGTTGTTCTGTACACACATGTGTCCACGTTCGTTTCTATTTTAATATTATTTTTTTCTCTTTATTCTTGTGGGTTGGCTATCCTGGATGAAGGAGCTCAAAAATATACGTAATAAAAAATTTAACAATCTGTGTTATTATGTTGAAAGTTGTATTTGATTGGAATTTTTTTTCGTTTAGTAAAAAAATTGGGTACCTGTACGTCTTAGTGTGTTTATATATTTGCAACACTTCCAAAACTTTCATTATTGGGCCTTTTGAGGATTTATGTAAGATTTGTAAATTTTTTTCTATATTGGTGTAACTGTAGCCTGTTTCTGTTAAGTGTTCTGTAAATTTTGAGGTTCTATTTTTGTTGAAGTTCTTTAAAATTTCTACGATGTAAAAAAAATAAAAAATTACATCAAATAAAATTTACATGTGAAATAAAAAAAAATTGCTGAGAAACTTTAAAAAAAATAAAAATTTTGAGGTGTAAAGTAATGAACGGAGTTATTACATATAATCATTAATAATAATACATTACATTACATGTCACTAATGATTATTATATTTTGGGTTCATACAATAATATCTAACAACTAACAAGTCTAGATATATTCAGTCTACATCATCTACAAATGTCTATTTTAGAGTGAAAGGAGAATGTATTTTTAAATACACCATTTGTATAATGTGTGTTTATTTTTAAGATTCGGAAATGTGTACATTAAATAAAATACAATGTTGTGTTTTTTTTATAAGGTGATATGTAGATATGATTGTTTTAATTTGTGTAATATTACATATATTGTTACTTTAATTGTATTTAAATGCATGTTTTATAAATTCGTTTGTTTACGATTGCCGAACATGTCCTAGGAAATTATTTTTCCAGCACTTCTAACCAGAAATGTCCATACTGCAACTATCAAAAGGCCCACGTATATACGTATTCACGCCCTACCTAATAATTAAATTTCCCAGAGATTTTAGAAAAATCAGTTCAAGTTTCATTCCACAAATGCTTTGAGAGCTTTCCTTACGAATTAACCCTTGAATTTAATTCCAGGAACAATGAAGAAACCTTCATAAATTATAAAGCAAAGGACGGTAAAACAAAGGACCCAGCAGAAGTGTGCGTTATTTTCTGCGGCATTCTCTCTTCCCCTTCTGATTCACATTATGAATACATATTATTGCTCCACATCATCGCACGTAAAGTCTTATAGAGATTGTGGTACATCTGTGATCATTTCAAATCGGAGGAAGAGCATACCATTCCGCAATTTTTGAAGTGAAAACTTCTATTGGCGCGTTGGGTACTTTTTTGGGATGGACTTTTTCAATAGAAATCGCAGTCACGCACACTACCGTAATCGCGTCACGCACCGTACCGTACCGTAATGCAACTTTAATATATACAGACAACGGATACGCGCGCACAAAGTATATATAAACTCATATATCTATGTAAAATATTGCACAAACTTTCTCACATACCCATATATATTAAAACAAAAATCTACGAAAAATATTGCACTAACTTTCTCAAAATTCACATACATAGTTAAACTAAAATCAATGCAAAACTATAACACAAACTTTCTCACATACCCATACGTATTAAAACTAAAAATCTACGAAAAATATTGCACTAACTTTCTCAAACTCATATACATAGTCAAACTAAAATCAATTTAAAAATATCGCACAAACTTTCTCACATACCCATATATATTAAAACAAAAATCTACGAAAAATATTGCACTAACTTTCTCAAAATTCGCATATATAGTTAAACTAGTATAAATGAAAAAATATAGCACAAACTTTCTCACATACCCATATATATTAAAACAAAAATCTACGAAAAATATTGCACTAACTTTCTCAAAATTCGCATACATAGTTAAACTAGTATAAATGAAAAAATATCGCACAAACATTCTCACATACCCATATATATTAAAACTAAAAATCTACGAAAAATATATCACTAACTTTCTCAAACTCATATACATAGTCAAACTAAAATCAATGCAAAAAATATTGCACAAACTTAAGTTTTCACTTCTAACGTGTGGTCTTAAGCACACCCAATATATATTTTTTTTACTCACTTATCTACATATAATAGCTATCGCAATCCCTCTTGCAATTCAATTGATCTGCTATTTTATTTAGAACTGAATATTGTTATTATTGTGGGGAATAATTTAATATAACTGTTCCTCTTGTTCAAAATTATGTAAATGTTTTTAAGCTTTTGGTAAATAGTACTTAAATAAATATTTACAACTTGGTATTAAATCTCTTGTGGTATAATCTTGTGTTGGACTAAGAATAAATTGTAAATCGGGAAAATTTTTAAATCGATACATCTATGTTTATTTATTTTTTAACAATTATTTTGTACCGTGAATTTACTTTATTTTCAACTTTTTACACTGATTTAAATCTTCAATCTATACATTCCAACGTCATTTTGAAAGACATTGTAAAATTAAATGAGGAATTTTTTTTACTACTATGATATTTTTATACACTTAACAGTCAAATTGTATATTTCGGTGACGTTTACCAATTTTTTAAAATAGTTTTCAAAGAATAGATTTAACACGATTCGATCAAAAATTTTAAAGTTATTTTTCAAAGAATTGTAACTTTGAGATTTAGTCTTATTTTATACAGGGTGATTCAGGAGGAAAGGGCAATACTTTGACAACTGATTCTAGAGCTAAAAATAAGAAATAAACTTTACATAATTATAGGTCCGGAAACACTTTTATTTCTAGATAAGGCTAGCTAAAGATTTCGCCCTGATTTTTACTCCAATGGTCAAATTATCCCATACTAAAATTTCAGGGATCAAAATTTAAGGGTAAATTTGATGTTTTCATATTGTTTTTGAACTGAGCAATTGAAAAAAAAAGGGCCCCAGAACTATAATATAAGCAGTTTTTGAGATAATTGGCATAAAACACAAAAATTGTAGTAAAAAAAACTCACTTTTATAAATTACTTAAATTTACTTTGATAAATTGTCAGTAATCAAATAAAATTTTTAGACCTAATTTGTTGAGAATTCAATTTTGAATAAAAGTGATCTAAAAAAATTCAATAGAATACAAATAATAGTTGAAGAATTTCGACGTTTGTATTGCCCTTTCCTTCTGAATCACCCTTTATCCGCTTCCAATTTGTTTCCTATGTATTTGGTATTGTATAACACATCGATATATTTCTAATTGCTAGTACCAATATTTTTATTTGGAAAGTTTATGAATCACTGAATATTGAAAACAAAAGCACCTTTTGAGAAAAATAACTCTCCTCTTCTGCAGACTTGAGTTCCAACAAACCCCTTTTAAATACTGCGAAAAATCAAGAACAATAAATAATCCAGAGCATGATGGTGGTTCATTACATAAGATGTCAAACTACGTCAACATTTCAGTGACACATTATCTACACGGTGTTGATCTGTAAGTACACTCTCTTCAATATTTATAGTTTCATGACTATCTTCACTCTGAGATAAAGTTTTTCCTTACAGTTGTGACCGTCTCCACTTCTTTTGACCAGCTGGAAGCTCCGGCTGGCTGGAGACCGCGTACACTTTAGCCGAATCTTGTCAGGATGGGCCAAGGAGTCGGGTTAGGACGTTAATGAACGCACGCAACGCAAGTGAAATTAAATGTTATATTTTAGTTTATCGCCGAATTAAAAGATTACAGAATTAATTATGATTTATTAAAAAAGACATAACGGCAAGATAAAGCCTTAATAGTGGCCGAAAAGCATACCGTTTAATTTAGCTAGCACGTGGCCGAAAATGGACTGACCTAACCTCGTCCCGTAGCGGTCATTCTTCTAGCGGCTCTCGGAAAAGACTCCGAAAGACTTCGAAAAGTTGTGACCGTCTCCACTTCTTTTGACCAGCTAGAAGCTCCGGCTGGCTCGTCAAAAGAAGTGGAGACGGTCACACAGCTTTAACAAAACTTTAATTTCTATCATTTACATTTTATTCAGATCAGTTTTAATTTATACAATATCTTGTAAATGATTTATATATAATGAATTATAATAAAATTAATAACTATTGATAATTTAATGACGCATATTGTCACTCGTTAAATTGTTATTTTCATTTTGAGTTTATATAATAGGACAGAACTATAAAAAATATAATTAGGGACAATACAATTAGTATGTTAATATACAGGGTGGTTATAAAGAACCTTCCCCCATACTTTTTTTAACTACAATTATTTATATTTAATGTGTTTTTCAATGATAACATTCATTATATAGGTAGAAACTCTAACTTTTGAGGTATTCTAAAATATTGGGAGTTACCTGTCGTCTAAGATATAGGAGACAACTTCCGAATTCTTTATGAGAAGATAGTCATGTGACATGTCGATTAATATTGCCTTTTCCCTGAAAACAATGGTGCAATTAAAATTCAAAAATGTTGCACCGTTTCCAAGAAATCAGATAATATATCGTGTTATTCAAGTTCAAAGTTGTTTATTGTTCACCACAGTGAAAATCACAATAAAAGGCTACACGAGTATTCAATGAGTTTACATATATCGCGTGTTAAATAAGTCCTCGGACGGCTTAATATATTTTTAACCATTACAAATAGAGCTACAAAGCTTTGCACATTGTTAATAGACACCAAAACCTATTTCAGTACGTATTCAGTGGACCGCTACCTTTCTAGGGGGACGGCACACAAGGAGTAAGTAGGAAATGTTAAATGAGAGCATAGGTCGAGTTGTACATCGAATTAAAGGTCTTTATGAGCAGAACACAATGACGCGAACACGATCTCAAAATGTTTATCCTAACTAAAATAGTATTATATTATACAACATATCTGTGTTTATATAATAATGAGACATATTTCAATAACAATTAATATTAACATTCAATAATTTGTATAACATTGTATTATTTGTATTTGCTGTTACTTCTTATATATATCAAACTAGTATATTATCAAAAACTAGTATTCCCTTTACCAAGAAATTAAAATTACTGAATTAAAACTTCATATATTTTGTAATTATCCATGAGTTTTTTTATAACTTAAAACAGATTGAATAGCTGTACATCGAAACACAAATTAAAGATTTCACAAATAATTTGGGTAGAAGCTATTTAAAATGTAGCCTTTGAAGGCTCAAAAAAAAACACATTAGTAGTCCCCTGTCCAAATTGTTGAGAAGTCATTGTTTAAAGAAATATGTAACATTGTCAGCGAAGATGATACATAAGGTAGACTTTTTATGTGTTTCTTCTTTTTTCCCTATTTCTATCAAGTTTTGTTACAAGTAAATATTACGACACTAATCAGCATAAATTCAAAGTAAATATACCAATATGGATGATTGTGAATGCTTGAATATTAATATTTTATTACGATCGGCAATAGTTGGGAATTATTTATCTTTACGATGAGTTTATATCACGAATCAAGTTTAGACACAATTGACATATTTTTCAAAATATTTTAAAATTATGGCAAAAGAAACACTTTTGGTGTAGAAGGACTTCTTTATCTCCCATTGGAAATATAACTTAACTGTACAGAATTTTCCTATCTACAAGTAATATTACAGACATTTGGGAAAGATGACGAGGATTATTATTCTTAGGTAATGTTTGATTTTGTTGACAGCTGGGTGTGTCAATTATTACTTTGATTTTGCTGCGTACATTTACCAATAAGATAGTAGATTTATTACGTGGAATAAAATATTTATTATTTTTAATTATTGTTGGATGTGAGGAATATAATTATAATATAATTATATATGTATATATATATATATATATATATATATATATATGTAAGTGAATATAATTATAATGTTAATAAGTGGAAATAATTAATAAAGAACAATTAACCAGAATAATTGTGTTTTATTAAGTTTCTAGTGATTGTGGTTGGGGCAAATTCGAATTATTATTAGGATGTGAGGAATTTATTGCGTAAATAAATTATATTAAATCTGGTTGTTAAAATTCTCCAGTTTATACAAACACAAATTGTGATAATAAAAAGCATTTTTAGTATTAGAATATTTTAAACATCCGATCTTCATCATATTTCAGTATTCAGAATTCACTGCTTTCCTTATTAAAACAAGGAGGAAATCGTGTTTTATACGGAAACAGAAAACTTAAAACATTTAAACGAAGATTAATGGCATCTTTTAAAGTTTATTGCGTTGCAGATTTCACAGTTATTACCAACAAAGAACCTTCACCCCACCCCCTCCCAGTCATCGTAAAAGGCATTTTAATTAGAATATTTTCAATATCCGATCTTCATTATATTGCACTATTCTGAATCCACCCCATGGATGATTAAAACAAGGAGGAGGTCGTATTTTATAAGGAAACGGAGAATTTAACAAAGCTTTAAACGAAGATTAATGACATCTTTCCAAGTTTATTGCCTCGCAGATTACACAGTTATTAACAACAAAGGACCTATACCCGCACCACTTCCACATCTTCGCCTTGGCATAGTTAAAACATTAGTAGACTTCGTAGTGCACTGAACAAATCTTTACACTATTTGAAAAATTGTCTATAGTTCTAGATTATAATCACTTTTATTAACTATTTGCAATAGTTTCTTCTTGAACGGGACACTAGAAATGAAAAGTAATTTTTAGTGTAACTAATCGCCATTTTCTTTTTTCATGTTTTTCAGATTTCAAAACGTAATGATGGTTGGTTGTATAAGCGTTCAATATAAAATGTCAAATCAAAATCGATTAAAAAGTTTAAAAGTTTAAATTGCGCTAAAGTTTAATTTCCTTAAACAACCAAAAAACTTACTGGACAGTATATTACACCAGCGATTTCTTTACATAATTTGCAGTTTAAAAACAAAACAAAAAATCAAAATCGTCAATACAAATAATTTAGAAGTGAAAGTCGACGTAGAAAGAACAGAATGACTAATTGTTGTGACTCACAAATCTGATTCTTTTTTATAGTTTAATCATCTGAATCTGAAATAATTACAAGTTTCCTAATACACAAAGTTTGCTCACCCTGTTTGCCACTCTTACGGATACTCGTCCGAAGTCCTAATACTCCTAGGAAGCTCTTACTCGCCAAGTCCGTCTGACTTCTTCAAGAATCCATACAGTTTAGCAAGAATGAGTCCCCCGAAAAATGTTGTTTTAAGAATAATTTTTGTCTGTGATCCGTTTACTTGTCAGCACTCTCTCTCTCTCTCTCTCTCTCTCTCTCTCTCTCTCTCTCTCTCTCTCTCTCTCTCTCTCTCTCTCTCTCTCTCTCTCTCTCTCTCTCTCTCTCTCTCTCTCTCTCTCTCTCTCTCTCTCTCTCTCTCTCTCTCTCTCTCTCTCTCTCTCTCTCTCTCTCTCTCTCTCTCTCTGTGTTTATGAAATAAAACCAATCAAAGTTCAGTGGATGGTTTAAAGTTCTGTATATCATTCCAAAGATTAGAATCTGAATATGTTTTTTTATGTCTTTCAGCATGTACGTATAAATTCTATAAATTTATTAATGTAAATATATGTAATGAATGTTTATCGAGGCAATATATTAATTAAAATATAATACTGCTATTAACTAATTATTAGTAGATTATTATTGTGTAATTTTCCGACTATAAATCACCGTTAACTTTGTTTGTATTGCTTTTATGATTTTATTATTGAAATTTCAATCATCTATGCTTGTGTGAATATTGTCTCAACTTTTTATAAAAAACATTTTGCGATGTTCCATCTAAAAGATATGTTACTTCTGTGGTACATTGTATGTAGAACACCAGTCAATTATTAAGTTTACAGATTTTTATTTTCCTCTGTTCTTCAATTGTCACAATAAGAAGTTCTTAGTGCAATGAAATAAAAGTTTACGACGATGTATCTCTGTACTATTGTCATCTCTGTTGTATATAATTATAATCCAGTGTAGAGTAACCTACTTTAAAATCAAGTAAAACCATTTAATGTTTTACTATGAGACAGTAATATGTCTTGTGGACGATGTGCAGTGATGTAAAACATTGCGATTGCTCCATCTCTACGTCAATTTTGCCTCTGTAAACTCATTTATCACAAACAAGTTCCAGGCGCAACTAGAGCAATCAAGCAAATATAGCTTTTGTTGGCATAAGTACAATTAGAGACCGAACAATAGGAAACACCATCACACCCTGGATCTATTTTCATTGACAAGCAAGGTGATTGTCTATATGTCATAGCTTATGTGAACCTTTACAAGCGATTATCCATATTGGAAATGCATAAGACCAACGACATGTAATAAATCAATAAATATGCTCAGTCGTCACATTTTCGTTCAAACTTGTATACAATTCTAAAATATCAATCGGAAAATTACGTATACATATTTACTTTCACCAAATATACACACAGTAAGTATGTTTTCGCTAATACAATAAAAATAAAATGTACGGTGTGTTTCAAAATTTATATCGGGGTTTTAAGGATTTGAAGTAATTTATTACATTTACTTAGAATTATAAATGATACATCAAATAAAAGAGCAACTCAAACAGTTTTGTTGGTACACCTTTCATTAATTTTTATATTCGCAGGATAGGTGGAAAATCTTCAAAAGACGAAGGGAGAAATCCGCTTTTCCAAGTAGTGTGAGATTCTTACTCACTAAAAACCACCTTCCATCCTCTTAGTACCCATATCGCGTAGGACAAGGAAATGGAAAAGGTTTTCCATCTGAAAAGCTCTTTCCATGGACATATCGAGATTGTAAATGTGGAAAAAACCAGAACGTTATGTATCTGCGCTAAGGGCGAGGTAAAGAACTGAGACACAGAGTCCAGTCAGGTAAAAACCTCGCGACAGATCATGCAGGAGCCCAGGTTTAGTAGATGTGGCGTGCAAGGTGATGGGTGGGAGTTACCTTAGAAGTACCTTGTTAGTGAATTTATAGGAGGAGCTACAAGCTACACCTTCTTCTGCTGCCTACTTGATACTGAAATAATCATGCACAATTAGACTGAATGCAACTGCTTAGATGGCGACTAGTCAACAGAAATATTTTTGTGTTTTACAGTTTGCAAAGACTGAATCTTAGTTACAGCGTATCTTGCATTCCTTATTAAAATCAAATTTAATCCTCTAAGTGGTAATAACATCCGTAGATGGTACCATCAGTTTGAAGACACCGGCTGCCTTTACAAAGAGAAGAGTACGTGACAACCAAGAGTGACTGAAGAACGAGAGAGTCTTTCACGGGTAGCCCCAAGAAATCAGTTCGGAAAGCTAGTCGTGAATTAGCAGTTTCAATGAGGTCTGTGTGGAGAGTTTTAACGAGACGCTTATAACTACGTTCTTATCTTTTGCGGTTGTTACAAGCTCTAAAACCTACAGACTAAGGTTTACGTGCAAATTTTGCATACGGTATGTTGGTACATGACGATACACATTTTCTGGTCGTTTAATAAATATAAAGTTTCATTGTAAGTTAAATGTAATAAATACTACAAAGCCATAGAACCACGATATTCATTTTGAAACACCCAGTATTTCATAACACATAGGAGGTAAGTAGGCCTATTTTATGTAGTTAAATTGTATTTCCTTCACGTAATTATTGAATAGCAAATTTTAAAAAAATGTTCAAACACCAATTACAAAATTTTACAATTTCTTCAAAATCACTTATATTGTATATTTTTCAATAAATATAAATTCTAATACTTTAATAAATTCCATTTATTTATTTGGTTTTTTGTGAAAATATATCTATTTTTATTTTGAAAAGAAAACTATTTTTTAGACTGTTCACTGGTTCTGTACCACCAATGGAGGACCGTCCTAAAGGAGTCAAAAGAAAATCTTAAATGTAAGCATAGGTTGATATGTAAATAAAATTAAAGCTCTTTACTAGTAGAGCACAATGCTGAAAATCCGAACACAAACGAACAACCGAGCCGAAAATGACAGTCGTTCAAAGGGTGGAGTCTCCCCAGCGCCGAGTCTCCCCAGCGCCGAGGGCAAATGAGTATCCCCAGCGCCGAGGCCATAAATTACCAAAGGGTCTGCTCAGTGATGAAGAAGTGACGAGGGTTAATACCTTCTCTTTTAAAATAACGGTCTCGTACAAACAGAATTCCCGTTCAAAGCAGCGTTTTGACTATCAATTGATTGTAAGAACGAAACACATGGTTTCTAAAGAGTATAATGTAATAGAGATTTGTAATGAGATTACATTTGTTAAACGTTGTTATTCCCGCGCGAAGGAGCTGGTAAGCGAGAAACGAGCCGAGGTAGGCTCGCTTTCTCCCCACTATGAGTCACAGGAAACTGCCAAATATTTTTTGGCAACATAGACAGGTTTTGCAAGTCAAAGATATGTATATTTTTGTATATTTATGTATATAGAAGTATACTTTTTGTATAAATAAATCAGCTGGCCTTGGAGTGTTCCAGTCGAAAATCGGAGAGATTTGTTTCTGAGAGACAGTTTCAAAAACTGTCAGATTATGCCAGGTAGCCCGCTCGGCGCTGGGGAGACTCGGCGCTGGGGAGACTGAATCGTTCAAAGATCAAAGATGGTTTAAAACCCATTAACAGCCGTAATTATCTAAAGAAATTTTTTCACCAAAAAAATGTTTTTTTCTATTGAGGATAGTACTAAAAAGCCATATAGCATGATCTCAGGTCCGAGTTTCTAATAAGCGGTGAAAAAAAGGGCGTCCTATATATGGGACATTTCCAATTATTAGGTAAATGTAATGAAGTCAATCGGCGTTTGATTATTCATTCACAGGAAAAAGTAGAACAATTAATTAATGATTGTTGGATCTAAAGCAAGTATGTTACCTTTTTGCGGGTATACCCACCATCAGTTTAAAACAACTTTTCCCTTTTAGGCGTATCATAATTAATCCATTGTCCTTGTTTGATTTAATAAGAACATTAAACCCACGGAAATTTAGTTAGGGTTAATTTTTTTTGAAGTCGAGTTAGGGCATTGTGTTCATCTAATAAAGGCCTTTAATTCGATGTACAACTCGACCTATGCTCTCATTTAACATTTCTTACCAACTTACTCTTTAGCAAGACAAATGTAAATATCATTCAAGTGTTTCAAAATAAAGTGCTTAGATGTATAGTGGATGCACCCTGGTACATCAGGAACGATAATCTACATAGGGACATGCAGATAGACCTAGTCAGTGATGAAATAAAAAAACAGGCAAGGAAGCATAAACAACGCATCATTCAACATGTACACCATGAGATACAGGGACTGTTGGATGTCACTCGGGTGGAGAGAAGACTGAAGAGGACCAAGCCTTCAGATCTGATGGACTAGAGTGATAGGGAATAACCATTGGGTCATATCCCTTACAAGTGTAAAAAGTATGAAGTGTAAATTGCTAGATGGGTACATACTCAGTTGTAATATTGAATTAATAAAAAAAAAAAAAAAAAACTTACTCTTTGTGGACTGTCCCCCTAAAAAAGTAGCGGTCCACTGAATACGTACTAAAATAGGTTTTGGTGTCCATATACATGTATAACGTGCAAAGCTTTGTAGCTCTATCTGCAATGGTTACAAAAAATATTAAGCGGTCCCGGGACTTATTTAACTCGCGATATAATTAATGGAATCTGACGTAATTTATAGAGTATACGTCAATAGCCATAGCACAGGAATGATATGCGGGTAAGCCAAATGTAAAACAAAACTACTTTAGTATATAACAGAATATATCCGCAGTAAATGTGTATTTACACTGTTTTTAACTCAATAATTGCTTCAATGTTATGCTTTTTAATCACACTTTATCACGCAAAGGTTATGTTACAAAGTTACAACAACACGTCAATGTATTTATTTTTCTTTAGCGTGTTCAAAATTCTAAATGAAGTTAATATAAATTATTACACTAATTATTTAAATCACGCTTTGCAAATAAACGTTTTTTTACTTTGGAATGATATACCATAAGCAAATACAGTGTTAGGGTAGTGTGAATAGTACGTAATAGCTTTTCAAAATATTGAGGATTTGCAGGGTGGTTTAAATGGTTTTTAAATTCCTAATATGATTCTCCCTATTTTCGGTAAAACAAAAATATAAACCTACCTTTTAAAGTCTTCCATTTTAGCATTTATTTTTTATTTTTCATCATTAACAATTTGTTATATTTATATTACAACTAAGTACAAACTTATCAAGTAATTTATCTTTCGCAATATATCTTCCCAATAAACCAGTAGCTCGTGAAAATTCTTCCAGCATCTGTACTCATCATACAGATCCACTTGTCATTGACACATTAAGTCACAAGGTTTTGTCCTCTTCAGTCTGCGCTGATTCTGACTAGCGCTGAGGAGTGGCAACACTTCTACATTTATATGCGTCGATAGTCTCTTGTTATGCTTTATGACACATGTTTTAATCTCTTCTACAACGGTAGGAATTCCCAAGTCACGATTAATGTTATCGTTCCAAACATACCAAGGTGTATTGAAGATGCTGCGCAGTACTTTATTTTGGAATGTTTGTATCATCTTTATATTTGTTTTCTTGGTACAACCCCACAGTTGTATTCCATATGACAAGACAGGTTTATTTCTTGCTTATATAATAGCAACTTATTATGCAAAGAAAGCTGTGAGTGTCTTCCCATCAACCATTGCATCTTCTTGAATTTGATGTTTAATTCCTTCTTTTTTACATGTTCCTTCCATCTAACTTTTGCATCCAAGGTCATGCCAAGGTATTTCGCCCAATTTTCATATGGGATTCTCTGCGAGTTGATGGTAATTGCGGCTGGGACAACTTTAAGGTTCGTAAAATTTAGCATTATGTTAGTAAAAAACGTTCATTATTACCAACGGAGTCAACGTACAAGAGATACCTTTAATTGGAAACTTTGTATGAATAAATATTGTTTTAAAAAATGATGATTTTTTAAAAATGTATTATTATTGCAATGATGATGAATTAATTTGTTAATGTAATACGAATTTGGGTTAATGGTAAGATTTTTTTTTTTACTGTTTTCGAAAAAAAGTATATAAGCAATTCGTAAAATGAAATACAGTAAGACTTATATTGTTATTTGTATGTGTATTTTAATATTATTTATCATGATGAATTTTAGTACATAAACCAAAATCTAAATAGAAACACAGTATACTGGCTCATAAGTGTCCATTTCAGAACGTTGAGAGTTTTAAAAATGTGAAATATATATATATATATATATATATATATATATATATATATATATATATATAAATTATATCAAATTATAATTTGCAGAGCATATTTTTTTCCCATTTGAAATTACACGATAAAAAAGCCATTACAAATAAGCACCTTTTTATTAAATATTAATATGATGGCACATAAGGTAGAATCCCCCCCCCCCCCGATTATGTTATTTTTTTGCAAAATAAACATTACGACCCTAACTAGTATACCAAATCTAAAGCAAAATAAAATAACGATTCATTACTAATTCACCAAAATTAAAAATTAAACTTCTTCTACAATCGACTGCAATTAGGTACGATATACTTTTAGGATTAGATATAGCCTACCACATAATAAGTTCAGGTACAATTTAAAAATATTTTAAAATATAAAACAACGCCAATAAAAGATTATCATTAATTAGTAAAGAAGGACGTTGTATACCACTTGTCTAAATTTTAAAGAATGTTCCTGTTTTTCATTTTCTATATATAAGTTGTATTACAAAAAATTTGAGGGAAGATTGCGAGCAATGTTATTTTTAGTTATTATTCCGTTTTGTTGATGGTTTGGTGAGACATTTATTAATAAACTACTTTGCTTTGAAAATTTAGTAGTTTTAATTAGGTAGGATATATATCATTTATTACTTTTCATTAGTATTAGAGCCCAGAAAGTTATTTCGTAAATAAATTATATTAACTCAAATTAGAATTTGTTTTTTGAATAAAATAAATGTCAGTTTCACACTTAGTTGCCTGGGTTTTTGGAATAAATACTGTATTTAAAAAAATCTTGCTTATATTTATAACTTTAAAACGCCTAATATAATAAGATAAATATTTCTTAATGTGCTTTAAAAATATGTTTATACAATTCATTTAAGAGGTTAGTTATCTGTTTTAAACAACTTATTATTATAATTTGACCTATAATTTTTTAATCGCTTTAAGATTTAGCATCAGAATGGTGAGAAGTTATTATTTAAAAAAAATATAATAAGGTCGTCCATGGAGATGGTATTCCCCAATATTAGTATTGACGATTTTGATAAAATCTTGTTGAGTACCCAAAACAATTACTACCCAAAACAATATATCAAATAAAAAATTGTTATTCAGGATTAATTAGCAAAAATCTACTAAAAAAAATCTACAACTTATAGACCGAATAAAAATTATAATAGGACAAGGCAACATGTTAGCATCCTTTGATACAGTGAACTTATACACTAATGTACCGATATCTGTAACCATCCAATTCGTTTAATATAACCTTGATATTAATTCCAAACTCAATAGCAAAAGCATCAGAGAACTATTAAATTTAGTAACTATCATATTATTCAAACAAAACTACTTTGTATTTGATGGACATTTGTACACCCAATGTGACAGTTTAGCAATGGGATCACCACTATCTCTGAAATATGCTTGAATCAATTTGAAAATAACCACATATTCACTGTCAAAAAAAATACCCCAATTAAATTATATAATAATACAGATACCTCTTCGATGGTAACAATAGACAGATAGATATCTTCAAAAACTATCTCAATGGAATTAACCCTCAAATTCAGTTCAGTTTAGAGACAGAAATACAAAACACAATCATTTTTTCGGATATCATAATATTTAAATACTACAAATTACATAACTTCAACATTATATTTAAAACCAACCACCACGGAAACCATCATCCCTGCAACATCAAATCACACATAGTCACAAAAACTCCCTGCATATCACAGTTTGATTTACCGTCTCCAAAGAGTACATCTCAGCCCAGATCACTACGAGAAGGAATTTAATAATATCAAGGAAATGGATGAAAACTAGTCGATAACACAAAAAAAAAAAAAAATTACAAGCGACAAAGATAATATACGATATATAACTTTAGAGTATTGCAGCAACATTGAACACACATTAAACAGAGAACTAAAGAAACATGAAATAAAATAAGCAATGAAAACATCAAATATTCTAATAAAGGAAAATGGTAACAGTCAACGCAATCAAAAAAAAAAAAAAAGAAAGAAAGAATACTCAGGGGTATATAAAATCACCACACAGATTGCCCCGAATTCTACATAGGTCAAACAAGACGATCATTTAAAACAAGGTTTAAATAACTGTATACCGAAAGCAACAATAGCTGAACAAAAATCATACTTAGGAAAACACTTAATAGAAGACGACCACATCTACAATAGCATATAAGATAACCTAGATATCCTACATTAATCCAACAATGAACAAGTCTTCAACATTCTGGAACAACAAGAGAAATATATATATATATATATATATATATATATATATATATATATATATATATATATATATATATATATATATATAAAGGACACAAATCAAGGCCGGACTTAATATTAAATGACAAACTCAACTTTAACCCAAATGAAATATATAATACTATAATTTCAATAGAAGATTTAAAAAAGGAGCAATACCCCACCACCATATGCCAATCGCATGATATAACAGTTGGACAGAAGACCATGGAACATAAACATTGTTTTGTACTTATACATTTTAATAAAGGTTTAGTGTGTGTGTGTGTGGGGGGGGGGTGTGGGTGTGTGTGTGTGTGTGTGTGTGTGTGTGTGTGTGTGTGTGTGTTTGTGATTATAAAGAATAAATTATTTTGAAGTGTTAAAGATAATAAAATAAGATGGATATGATAACTCTGAAGATGGCACCACGAAGTGTCGAAACGAGTCAGAAAGATAATGAAGAAAACGATTGTGACAGTAATGTAAGTTGAAATACTACAATTATTATTATTATTACTATGCACTATGTTTCTTATCTGAGTGGATTTTTTTTCTATCCGTCAAATTTTATTTTATTATTTTTTTTTTTTGTGGAGTTCTCTGTGGTATTTCCTTTGATCAAGCATTTCAACAGGAAGGAAATAATAAAAACTGTCGGTGACCTCGGAAAATAAATTGCTAAACAAATCCAAATGTGTGTAAAAATCTATATTGTATAGAAAATTAATTGGAGATTCTATAGTTTACAATTGTTTGTTGACTACATCACCCTTCCGAGAATTATTTTGTATGTTTTAAATAATTCAATTAAATTGGAATTTATTTTTTCACTAAATGTAAGTATTTATTTTTGAACGTTGCTTACAATTCTATAACATTGTTTTAAGAGGCTTCCGTGTTAAATACATATAAATTATTATATATTAATATGGGTAAATAAACTAGTTACACTTTATTCAAAACAACAGTTGTTACACCGTTCAAATATTACTTACAAATACCATTATAAATCTATTCATGTAAGTAGTTTTTAAAAAGTTCCAAGTGAAGTGTTTAATATATACCAATAGGACCATTATAGACTGAATATGAAAGCAAACATTGAAGAGTAAAATAAATACATAAAAACGGACATTAATTCAGCAACAACAGGTCGGATAAACTACAAGACAATAATAAAACTTATTTTTTCCTTACTTCTGTATCATTTAAAAAAAAATTGTTTCCAATAACCTAACTTTGAGATACATTGAAAGTTCATTTAAAGAACTTATATAAAGTTGTAATAAGTTTATCAAAAACGGTTTTGGCAAACTACAAAGTTTCCTGTAGAGAATATTATTATAAAATAACCTGTATAACATGAGAGGGTAAAGTCTTATATGATCGTCCTTGTTTGTTTTTACTCTGTCACAATATTTGTGCTGGGCAAACACTTCAGTGCTTCTCAACCGAAAAAGGGGAACAATTAAACCAGCTCCATTGAGATATAAAATAAACAGGTCTTAATTTATTTAATTACGTAATATCTTTACAGGGTGAATAGATAATGACTTTAACAGTGTAAAAAACTAGTATGAAAAGAAGTATATGTTTTGTACTACTTAACAGGAAGTTTAAAATAAGGTTCATTATATATATATATATATATATATATATATATATATATATATATATATATATATATATATATATATATATTTCTCCCTTCGTATGAGATAGTATACTATCAAACTGTCCTTTTTCAGTTTTGTTTATTGCGAGGCATAATTTTTTTTAATTTGCAAAAAAATCGAGTGTGTATATATTAAGTTTCTCTGAAAGAGATGGATATACAGTAATTATTGTCAGAAAGCAAAAATAAAAATATATTATATTTAACATAAGTTTTACATACATGTATGAGCAAGTCAGAGAAAAATAAAATTTATTATTTATAGCTTTCACGATCTTGTTATATATATATATACAAATATTTTGATCATAGAACAATTTCCGATTAATATATTTTGCTGTTTCCGATTCTCATTTATTACATTATTTGAGCGCTACTTCCAATATAATTATTACAAGGAGGAATTCGTATTTTATACCTGAAACATAGATCGTAACAATGGTTTTAACGAAGATTAATGACATCTTTGTAAGTGTATTGCCACGCCGATTACAGTTATTAACAACAAAGAACTACCCCCTCCCCCCTTACTTCACCATTTCATTAATCTGCTCTCATTGGCGTCGATAAAACCCACGTAGACAAGGACACACAGTGTGTAAATTATAGTATTATTGAATATAAATCACCCCGGGTTCTAATATTGCAAATTATTTTATTCAAACAATCGGTTTTATCATCAACGGGTAATGTATTTAAAGAGTATTTTCTGTTTTTCTTTATATTAGAAATGATATGTTTAAATAATTTACTAAAAATTGTAAGTAACAAATAAATACAAAGTATAAAAGAATGTCGTTATAAATTAAAAATATATTTCCCCAAATATGAGGAGAATAATTTTCCCATATGATCTTATTTTGGAATGCAAAATTTAGTGTTATAATTTTTTTTTTAATCGGAATGTATAAAATTCCAAACACTTGTGGTTCAATCAGTTTAAGTAAGTCGTCATTAAATTATTTACACATTATAAATTAAAATACACATTTATTTTGTTATTGTTATAATAAATATTTTTGATAATTGAAAAAAAAATTTAAGCAATGGAAGTTGCATACAAATAAATAAATATTTGTATATACATATCATTGTGAACAGCGTGGGAAGGAAATAGACGGGATTTATTATAGCTTCTGATAGGTTTCAATATCATGAACTAAGTAGAAAAAAATTATTTTTAAAAGGAATATTATGGGCCAGTAATATTTATTTAAAAAAATTAACTTTTTGAAGTTTTTCTGAAATAAGAGAAGTTGCTTTTTTTTAAATTATGATAATGTAAAAATTTATTTGCCTGATGACCAAATATACCCATTTTAATTAAATTTAGTATCTGTTTACATTTTGAGAATATCACTATGCTGATTAAACATTTTCAAGAACTGGAATAATAGGGGTGTTTGGTTGCATTAGAACAAACTAAAACAATCTATATTTTCTATTCTCTAGTCTATTCTATATCAGTAGATGTAAAAAGTATAGGATATATTATCAGTGATAGGTTACGCAAAATGTTTTTATATAATCTATAATCTACTCTTGTATGTGCACGCATGCAAGCAGTGTAATCATTCTTATAAGAGTTTATCTTTAATTTGTGTTCTTATTTTAATTTTTCGCAGTTTTCAGAAAGTTAGTTTTTTTTTTTTAAACTAATGTACCTTTTCCTCAGGAATGGAATAAGATAACGTAATATATATATATATATATATATATATATATATATATATATATATATATATTTTTTATTTGTTCTAGGAGATAAATCTTTTGATTGAATAAATAACATTTATTAACAATCCAATATGTATTCCAAAAATAAATTATTTCTGGATGAAAAAAAAAAATTTAGTGATATTTAAAAAAATTTACCATATCTAAAAATCACGTTAGCTATATATATATATATATATATATATATATATATATATATATATATATATATATATATATATATATATATTCAACTTATATCCAAAGAACTACTTTTAATAACAAAAAAAAATCCAACATGTTATCTTCAGCCATTTCTGAGAAAAGGAACATATGTTAACATTGCGAAGGATAAGGCGATGTGACCTCCCCCCCACCCCTGTTTGTGTATAGATAAAGTCGTATAATTGAAACATGTGAATTGTATAATTGAAAATATGTTTTTACTCCTACTGTGTGGTTTTTCCTTCATTGTTAGATTGTTTTGTTGTAAATTTCGTTTAGGTTAGGCCTATTATTTTTGGTTCAATATAATTTACAGCTAGCGTTTTTTATAAAATGGAAAATTTATGAATTGATGAAAGAATGATGATTTTGAGGGTATACTATAAAGTGGACTCAGTTTCAATTCAATTGAATTCAAAATACATTTGAGGGAATGACTGAAGATAGAAAAATTCCACGTATGTCCAGTTTTCGAAAAGTAATTGAAAAATTCCAATCTTCAGGTTCAATTAGGATTACTACGGACGATCAGGTTATTAAAGAGGGACTAGAAGAAGAAACTAAAACTGTATTAGTTGCTGTAAACCCTAACATATCTTTAGAAGTTTTGAAAATGAAATCTACCGCTCATCGGCTTTTGCTTGATGGCTTCTACGCAACGATGAAAACAAAACTTCTCGCTGATATAAAACATACAATGTTTAAATAACACTTGAAAGTGTTCTGTGTATTTTAGCTTGGTAGTCCTAATGGACATCCTTGATAAGCCATACATTTTTGAAAAGCTTGATGTAGATTAGGACTACCAGGCCCAAAATATAAAAGTCAATATATTAAAATAAAACCATACCTTAACCCTAACCTAACCGAGTTTTAAAGTATCTCAAATATTCTTTTTAATAGCGTTCCATTTATTAATGCAATTAATATATATATATATATATATATATATATATATATATATATATATATATAATTTTTATATCCTCTTCACCTACAACAATATCATATTTTTTGTAGAACATCTATTGATCAATTCTAAATCCTTCTCGCTAACTATTGAATCGGACTGGAAAATGAAGAAAAGTAAGTTTTTTGTGTTAAAACCTCAGAATTTAACTACTTCAATATTACATTGAGTAAATAATAGTTGATTGTGATAATATTTTTTTTTATTAAATAAGTATCATTTCATATTCTATTTGAAATCAGTTTTTGATAAGTGAAGTGCAGGTTTTTGTCCTTAGTTATAGCGTATAATTAAGTAAGACTGTACAATAATTTTAAAGTAATAGAGCACATAATAAATCTGTTTTAAAATTATAATACGAGTATTTGAGTGTCACTAAGGTCCACGATTGAAATACTTTAACAAACTACAGTGTTTGAAAGTAATCGGCTTAAAGTCTAATTCACAAACACACTAATACAAGATTCAACCTTTATACTAGACGTGCCTTTCAACGGAAAATACGTAAAATAAATCAAATATTTTTATTTTGAAACATTTCCACTGTTTCTACGTAACGATGAAAAAATTCTCACTCATATATATAATTATTGCACATATTTCAACAATTATAATATATAATTTAATTAAATGTTCGAAAATATTGTAAATATAAACTACACATTGAGGTATACTATTATCTTAAACAAGTACTATATCTTTGTTATTTCTAAATTAAGTTTCATTTGTTAAAGATGAAATGATGTTTTTTTTTTTTATTATAGTTCTCATTCAATATTTGATGAAAAAATACATTGAAATATCATTAAAATGTACTAGGGAGTGAATATACTTTCAAAATATTTCATATTAAATCAAACTAGGAAAATGGTTTAGGCCTAAAAGAGATAGTTGTTTGTGAACGATAGATGGTATTCCCGCAAACAGGAAACATACTTGCTTTATTGGGGTGTTATGAGTGGTATTCTACTCGTTAGTGAGACAGACCGTAACAGTCTATGCTTCATTTGTTTTGCGTTGAAAAATTACTTCTTGAGGCCCGTCCTCCATTCGAGCTAAAGATCCAGTGAGCAGTCTAATATATTTTAAAGCCAGATATTGATTTGCAAAGTTGTAGCTAATACGAACTTTAAACACACACTATTTTAAATGTTGAACCTTTTGAGATCGGGTTTGCGGCATTGTTTTCTACTTATAAAGACCTTTAATTAATCCGATGTACAACTAGACCTATGCTCTCATTTTTAAGATATCCTACTTATTCCTTGTGGGCCGTCCCCCTGTAAAGGTACCGGTCCTCTGAATACGTCCTAAAATAGGTTTTGGTGTCCATTAACAATTTTATCTCTATCTGTAATGATTAAAAAAATATTAGGCCGTCTCAGGACCTAATTAACATGATGCAATATATATTTCTGTATTATTTATTAAATTCATGTTGAAGATTATTGTGCGGGAAAATGAGTACTCTTTATTTGCCTTATTTATACATCATTACTTATTAATTTTATTTCTTCAGGGGTTTGTATTTCTTATTTTTTTAAAATAAAACTTACTATTATATTGACATAGGTGATATGCTCAATGATTAATTAGTTTGTATAGCAGACATTTTGTATTTCTAATACCCATTAATTTTACAATTCTAACAACATTCCTTAACAAATCAAAACAGAGCGGAAGTCGTGTTTTACACCGGAAACAGTGAACTTAAGAATGCTTTTAAGGAAGATTAATGACATGCTTCCAAGTTAGTTGCCTCGCCGAATTTACTGTTATTAACAAGAAATATCCCTTACTCTCACCTAGTGTTCTTCCCACTGGCGCCGCAATAGATCGCAACGCACATTTATATTAACCGAATAAAATATATATTTATTCATAAATCTCAGAATATTAACGTCTTCTAAATGTCACAGAATTTTTGTTTATGAAAGTCGTATTTTTGTAGATTTTAAAAGAATCTTCTAACTTTCATAAAACGGATTAGAATTAAAATTAAATCAAACAAATAATTTATTATTATTTTTGTACCTAAATATCGTGAAAAATTGATATTTATTATTTAAATATTTGACCCAATATTTAACATCAATGCTATTCTTAATTCAAGTTGCACAATCTGTTATGATAAACGCAAATGAAATTATAATTTAATTTTTTTTATTGCTTTAAAATAGTTATTTAACAAATTTAGCTTATAGAATTTGTAAATAACCATTAATAAATCAATTTATTTACACAAAACAGTGTTGGTATCTCCATTTCTTATATGATTTAATGAATCTTAAAGTGTATTACATAGTTGTAAAAGAAATTAAAAACACAATCCAATCTTATTAGCTATTCACATAGGCGTTTTTTCAATAATCACAATAAAAGAATACAATTAAATACACAGATGGTAAACGTATATTTTAATGTTATAGACAGATATTTTAAAATTTAATTATCTGCCTCCACCACTTCAAATCAGTTGTGTCAGCTTTATATAGACATATTTGTTTTAATGTTAACTCTCTTAATGGAGTTAGTATTTAGTTTCAGCAATGGAAAAAGTTAGTTATTTTCAACTACTATATTTTTGATCACATATTGCCTTAATTTTTCTTCCATTTAAAAAAGGCGTTTTTCGTTATAAGATCACTAAAAAAAGATACAATCTAATTATTACCTTTTCTGAACCCCCGGCTGTTCTAGTGATTCATTGTCTCGCTTCGTGGGACTTTTCAAACATTTACAGAGTTGATCTAGATGAGAAACATTAGGAAGATACCATACGTAGCGAACTTTGGTGACGGAAATTTTTATGTGCTAACTATACTTTACCGAGTTGAAACGAGCAGTTGTGCCACGTAGTTTAGTTGAATTGTTAGCAAATATTTCAATAAAAAAAAAATATATATATATATATATATATATATATATATATATATATATATATATATATAAGATGCTATAGGTGAAGACGAATACAATAATGAATAATATTTTCATAAATAAATGATAAATTGTTATATATTCGTTTCATTTATTTGTACTTACGTAAATTAATTTGGCAAAGAAAATTGAAAATTGTAGCTCTTGTATAATCATATGTAATATGATTGTAATTGTATTGAAAATATTGTAATTGTAAATGTGTCTTAACTGTGTCTCGATATGTTAACTTTTGGTTTTGCAAACATTTAAAATATAGATTTTTGTTTTATACTGCTATTTATTCTTGCTATACAATTATACGATAGTCAGAAATAATTACTTAGGTCCTATACATTTTATAAGTAGTTTTTGTTACTTGAAAAGTAATATAAATTGCGGTTTACTTTTTATTCATGGGCCTAATGTATGAAAATAAATTTTTGATTAACGTATATAACCAAATCATTACACTTGGTATTTCTTATGAAAAAGCGGTGATTCATTGTTTTTATTAACTTACTAATTGCAATTCGGTTATGGTTGTAAATAATTTGCCATACCTCACACAACATTTAATTACATCTATTTCAATAGATTTTGTCTACTGTTGTTGACAAACTGGCATTTTGTTCATTTAAATTAGTTTGCAAAACAGCTGATTTCTCAACAGTTTCACTTTGCACACTACTTTGCTCACTCCGAATGGCAACCGAACAAAACGAAATTTAGGTTAAGTTTATTTGAATTGATTTATAATATACAGGAAATGTCCCGTATGTATGTTAGATTAATTCTTACATGTAAAATAACATAAATAAACAACAAAACAACGTTTTAAAGTTGAAAAACGAAGCAATTATTCATAAAGATGATTGACAGTGTATGTACACGGAGAGTATTTTTCGTTTGCCGATTTTTCAAGTTGGCAATCCCGTTTGCTCAACAATACACCTAAGTTATTTTTAATATTCATAAATAACCTCAGTTTTGACTTGAGAGCTTCTACTCAGTATTGACGTGTTGTTTAGCGCTACTGCTATATTTTGTGTAGTTAGTTTTAAAATATGGACAGTTCAGATTAAATAATCTGAAAAATAAGAAAAATGCTGTTATTAAAGATAGAATTGTAATTGATTGTTTGTTTGAACACTATTGTATTAAATTAATGTTTTATTAAATTGTGTTACTGCTGAAGTATGTTTTTTTTTATTTGTCACAAAATAACAACTGTAGACAAAGTATAATGTGCAATTCGTGAGCAGAGTGTCTTTTTTAAAAACATTTTTCTCTCGTTTAAAAAAGTGCCACTTTACTCACTAGTTGCACAAATAACTTTTGAAATATCCAATGTGTAAAAAGGCACTCTAGCCTCATTTTCATATATAAGCAATAAAATACAAATCATTGTTCTTGGGAAGACAATAGTGCATTATTTTCTAATTAGTTCTTTGTGACTATAAATTTGAGTAAAATTATAAATATTTGATATTTTTGTTTGTTCATAACCAGAATTTTTATTTGATTTTGAAGACATTTATAAAACACACACGATTAGACAAAAGGAGGTTGAAAGTGTTGAATTTACGAAGATAATATCAGCTGCAGGAACGCTAAGTGTCAGAAATTATTAGAACTGATGTTTTTTAAATTATTTATACGTATAGGGAATATCAAGGTCTATTTTTAATTTTCACTCTTTTCGTTTTGTTTTTATTCTTCGGAAAAACAGAAGGAAATTAACTATAAATTTATTTTTTCATAATAGCTATAAGATCACGGTATTGGAATCGGTTGAAAATTTTATTTGCAAAATTACAACTGTTGAAATATTCGTAAACTGAAATGTTTTTATAAGATGCCGAATATTCATGTTTTTTTGAATCTCGTGAAATAAAAAAATTATCTTGTTTTTGTTTTATTATGAAGAAACCAGCCTACATTTTTACAACATTAATTCTAACTAATTACATTATCTTATCTAAATATTTAACAAAGCTAATTGAATTTGAAATTTGGCTTTAGATGAAAGGCAATTTATTTCTTTTTAATTAAGTAATTAGTTTTAAAGAATTAATTCTGCAAACAGGGTTTTTTGTAATTTGTTTGAACTATAATGTTTTGTAACGCGTTACTTGTATAAACAAACGGGTTGTATAATTGATGATCAAATAAAGAAAATAAAAAATAAAAAAAATATGAAAAAATTAACCGTTATTTAATAATAATTAAAAAATGATTTATAAAAAATAGAGTATATATATACTCTTTTTATAAATCTTTTTTGTATTTTACATAAAATTATAATTTTGTATAACATTATATATATATATATATATAAATATATATATATATATATATATATATATATTCATCAATTATATCATTATATCAATTATTGAAATTGCATCTGATTGAAATTGAAGTTTTATGAAAAATGATAGATTTTAAAAATCATATATTTCAGCAATACATGAAACTATTACGTATAGGGAATATCATATTATATTTACTAAAATTATATAAATTATAATTATATTATAAATTTATAATAATATTAAATTACTATAAAATAGGTTTTATAATTGTATTTATAATAGGTTTTATAACAAAAATTATTATATTATTGTAGGTGAAGAGGATATAAAAATTATATATATATATATATATATATATTAATTGCATTAATAAAAGGAACGCTATTAAAAAGAATATTTATTACTTGGAATACTTTAACTAACTACAGTGTTTGAAAGTAATCGGCTTAAAGTCTATTAATACATATTACTTAAATATTTATAATTTATATAATAATATAAATTATAAAATTATATTTACTAAAATAATTCTATAAACTCAAAATTATGTAAAATAATTTATTTTCATTACCATATTTGCTTGATGTTAAAATTTAGTTCAACTCTATCATATACTTACATTTTGAAAGTATTACATGACACCTGAACAGCGATTTTGAGAAATGGTGTGAAAACTGTTTTTGATATTAATTTATGAGTGTCAAAATAACTCTTCGTAATGTTCAGCTTTTTGTTTTATTAAAAATATAAATAAGTAGGATCATTTTTATAATGACTTTACAAATATAGGATTAATCCTTATAATATCTAAATATATGTCTTAGCAGTGTTTTTTATTAAAAATGCACGCTATTGGTCAGACTTTGATTGAAAAACCCTCGCCCTCTTTGTACGGTTGTTGAAATATTTGCCAAAATCTAAAAGTGCATGTTTCACTCCTTTTGAATAAACTATTGTATAGCAATTATTAAATTTTACTTTGTAAATTGATGTAATAAATATGCCATAGAAACTGAAGTGTCAAAGAAATTATAAATTTAACTCCATACATATATGTAAAACATATTTTATAATTCATATATTTGTAATTTCTATGTTACATAATCAAATTACCTTACGCTATTTAGAACATAAAACAAGTTCGTCCATGTATCAAATGTATTAAATGTATCAATGTATTAAATCCAAACCTTAGGTCGTTATTGTTAGAATTCAGTGCAACATTTTATACATTATACCTTTTATTTCCCTTCGTCATCTAAACAAACTATCCCGAGAACGTATCGCAATAGGTTTTCAATTTCGTAATACCTATTCATTAATTGCATCTCTGCAAGTACTGAATGTTTGTTTTGTTCGCAGAATGGAAACATATGCAACGCTTACAAAGTAGGTTACCTTTAGAACACTCGAACAAATAAAAGTCTTCACCTCATTTCGTAGAAAATATCAAATTTAGTTTCCAATTCTGATAGACACTGAATAATAATGTATTCATTGAATGTAGATCTACAAGTTCTGAATGTTTGAGAGTTGAATTGAATGAATCTTGTTACATGGTGTTTACAGAAGCCCTTAATATTAATATTAATAACTACTGTATTGAACTAATAAAAGAAGGAACACTTTTACATTTCCAAGCATGGGTCAAAGTTGTATTTTACTTTGTAAAGCGCTGAATAATAATATATTATCTAAAACCATCACTTCATTTTATAAAGTTAGTGCATTTCTTCGAATTAAACATATATTTAGTTTTTATAAAATCATTTTGTTATCATCATAAATCTTTAATGAACAATAGGAGGAAAACCTTTACCAGAATTCCGAGAATAAATAAAATTGTTTTTAAATTTTTTTTTGATAGTAATGTATTAATGAAATGCAGCCCTGTGTGTACCATAATGAAAATTCAGCCTCAACATAATCAGAGAACACGTGTTTAAGAAAATTTTAATTGCCTCCCACTTTCTACTTTATGTTTAAAATTTATATAACCTAACCTCACAACATCATCTCTTATCAAATCAAAACTACATTCATGTTTAACCAGTTCTATTGTATAACTTTAGTTCTTTGTATGTTCAGAAATAACACAGACTCTAAACGTATCAAATAATAACCTAAACCTAACGATCAAATTTATGAAGAAAAACAAATTATCTTCATGCCAGATACATCCAGCGTTTTGTATTTACAAGTAGATTTTTTTAAATTTTGCAAAAACTGCTCCAACTCACAAAACTGAAATTACAGTTTCGTTACTTTTTTTCACCTATCACAATTCATTGTCTCTTGTTATTCCTTTCTCTCCTTTAAAGAACACAAATTCTTATTTTCTTTCTTCATAGCATAACTCTTTTTGAGTTTATTGTATTCCATATTCTTTTAGTTCTTTAAATCTGTTTCAGTTGAGTTTTCAAAACAAATAATAACAATGAAAATACCAGTTTCTGTAATAAATTTTTTCTTCTCATCTTATAATGTAAATGCATGGGTTTCATAGTTTCGTCGACTGTTATTTTACTTATTCAAACATTTCCAATCACTCAACGGTATCTTTGAAAACTTATTCAATTGTGTCAACTCGCTATCATCAAACATCCTAAAACGAACGAATTGAATTTGAATTTTAAATCACGTCAACAAGACAGACCGGTTTCAGAAGTAAAATTGGTTTGCGTGTAAACATACTCTCTGCATTGAATCAGAATAAAATATGAGGTGAAAATAATACATTTGTCGAGATCTGTATTTCCTCTCACAGTTTAACTTGCATGTTAGTTTTGGTTTTGAGTATAATTGTGTAGGTATACTAGTTATTATTGACAATTGAAGTATTACTTACTCAGTTAGTCCTGATTCGCTCCCCCTTCCTTGCATTCCATAGTCGTGAAAAAATATACTCGCTTACAAATTAAATTTGATTTAATCAAAAGTGAGATTATTTTCTACAGTTATTGCAGATGTAAACAAATTTTCTCGTTGACCAAAACTCAAACTACAGACGTGTTGTAAAGATAAAATTGTCTCAAAATTGGTTAAAACTACTCGTGTACATCAATTATCAAACAAGTGTTTGTTGTTCGTGTGAAAACATGTAAAAGTCACTTCTGTCAAATTCTTGTATTGGTTTTAAATAGTGACGGAAAATTACTTGTATGGAACGACCGAGTAGTTGATGTTATCCTAGGTAACAAAGTCTCATTTTAAGTGTTCCCCTACATATTTTAAAATCACTTAAAAAATAGTCTCATTTTTTCATGTTGTTTATTCAATTGAGAAAGTGTTTACTACAATTAATATTGGTTATTTAAAATAGTTAAATAAGTGCTCCTTTGTTGTTTTCTTCAAATATATTTAGTGGATATAAAATAACTATATTGATCCCCACCTTAGTCGACCAAAACTTCCTTTCATAGAACGAATGTTTAAAATATAAATGAATTTGAATTACTACAAAATTTTCGTATAATTTTTTAAATAGTGTAAACAATTATTATATTTTCTAGTATATATGACAAGTGTGACACATTTGCAGGGTGTATTTAATGGAAAATACGACGGGCTTCGCAAATCGGGAGTACTGTAGCACGTCCTAAAAGTAACATTAGTGTATTATCCACAAATTTAAAATAAAAAATGAAACATTGCTCTCAATTTTTCAATTCTGCCAACATTACAATCTTAAGTAAAATTGTAATGAACAATGAATGTGTTACTCTAAAGGATGGATATAGTTACACAAAATAAATATATTAGCTTAATAATCCGAGTGACGGGCTATAATACACCGGTAAATATACAGTATTTTTGTAATTTAGAGAACATTCAAACAAACTACTCTGAAACAACACTTTTGTAAATATTTTGTACAATGTTTCATGTCCTAATGTGTAATATATATATCCAACAAATATGTATAGCAATAGCTTTTCCCGCATTAGAAATATTTGGTCTTTAAATCATTGTCGGTTTACATCTTATAGTTTATGGTCATACATCCACTAAAACATTCCACGTTGTAATGTAAGAAAATTAAACTGAAATATAATTATTAATGAAATAATTGCGAACTCCATTGCTATTGCAGAACTGTGCATTAAAAATTTTTTAACAGGGGTTTTCGCCTTTTTTATATAATTAACTAAACTCCATGAAAAAAAACGCAATCCAACATAACAACGAAAATGTCATGTTCAAAATGGCAAAAATATTATCTCTGTGCCTCACAAAATAGAATATAAACGGTAATAATAAATTGTTAACATTGTTGTAATAGGCCTATAGTCCTTAAAAAGTAACAAATATTGATGAAAAGATTAAAACATTGTTTGAGAGGAAAAAAAAGAGTTATTATTGATATAACATCAATCCGATGTGATAAAATCGATATCTAGAGAGAGGGAAATATTAGGAAACACAATAGGAGATATAATTCCATAGAGGATAAGATCTCTACAACATTTCACAGACAAAGGAGTTCTTATAACTTGAGGGTAAAGAACTCCATTTACTTGAGACAACTTCTAACTTAAAAAGCTGGTAGATAGGACAATGTGTTGAGGAGAGCGAAATGAAAAATTCAACACACTCTTCTAAGAGATACTCACAAAACCTTTATCACCTATGAACAAAATTATAACTTCATAGTTTATTGTTTTATTTATTATTATTGTCTTTATTGTTACTGATCTTAGCGTTCTCGAATGTGTTCGAATCGTTGAATCTTTCGATTTTCGATTTTCATTGTTAGTTCGTTTACTTTTTTATCCATTTATTCTCAACATGCTTATTATATATAAATTTTTCAATCATGTAAATGATTGATTAAATTACGATGATGCAACAGCAAGTTAACAGTTGCTTTAGATAAGGGATGAATCAAACATTTTATACTTATACCGAATTATCACAAAGTGTTTATAGCCGTTGATTAATACAATTATTTTAATAAATTTGTTTGTAAAAATTAATAAATCAATTATTTTGTCCAGTAGTAAACATTCTTTTCCGAGATCCGTTAGTTTGGGTTCACATATTAACATATTCAAAGGCTAGATTTGTACTAATAAAAATAATAATTGTGACATTTTGAACTCCAACTTGTAAAAGGTAAAATTTATAAAAACCAAAACAATTTAAACTAATACTCAATGTTACTTGTGACCTTATGAGGTACATTATAAAAAAAAATCATTTTCAACATAATGAAATCATTACAATCAAACACTTCTAATATTAAAAGTAAAAATAATACGTTGTTCCAAAAATATAATACAAATGAAATAGACAATTAAATTCTTCTAAACTAAATAAACAATAAAAAAATCATTTTTAAAAGAAAGAAATTATAACAATGAAACACCTATATTCTACAGAAATAATAATAATACATGGAAAAATATAATACAGTATTACAAAAATATTTAATTGAAAGCTTCTGAACAACAATTATTGCTTCTAAATAGCAATTAAGCTTCTAAATAATAACAGTTATTTTGGAAAAGAAAGAATGAAATTATACTATTCAAACTCATCTATTATACATAAACAATAATATTACTTAAAAATAAAACAATTAAAGGTTAATTAACCAATTATAATAGTTTATTAACAATTTTTAAAAGAAAAATATAACAAAAACCTATAACAAAGTAACAAATAATTAAAAGCTTCTAAATTAAATTAATAAATCGTAATAAATAAATAAATAAGTGTAAACACAGTAGATACTTGGTGTAATTCCATATTCAGGTAAATAATAACTCACATGCAATATTTCACAAATCAATAATATATTGTAGACGTTTTAGAAATCAACAAATCTGTTCTCAATTGCCATGCTTCTAACCTAAATGAACAAGTGTTTAATCCATTTCCTTTGTTAAAACCCATCGTCACACATCATGTCAAGTCTCTTACCTTCTCACGTAGTCCTGATTCCTTCCTCCTTCCTCGTATTTCATCCTCTACTTTCTTAGAAGCCTATAGATGTTGGTACTTAAGTTGGATTTTTAAATTTTAGTTCTTAGTTGTCTAAAGATGCTTAATTGCGAAACAGCTGTCACAATATATGTTGATTTGTGAAATTTTACATGCGAGTTATTATTTACCTTTAATTGGAATTACACCAAGTGTTTACACTTAATATAATTACATAGAAGCTTAAAATATTGGGAAGCAGTTAAATAAATAGAGTAAACAGGTAACACTATATTCTACTGTCAGGCATTGATTCGGTTATATATATCATGATTATTACCAATAGAATATATACCTACACAACTACATTATTTTTATTGAAATCGATAGACCAGATATTTAATTTGCATTGGTTTCTTAATCTACAACTCAAGTAACCAAATTTTGGAGCGATATATATGTCAATAAGTGTTTTGTAGGTTAAATAAGGCACTTTAACAAAATTGAACCATTTTGATAAAACAGAATAATTTTGTTTTCGGCTTACCCAAACAACCGTTACGTTTCCAATGATTGATGATATTAAAAAAAGAGCATGGTGATATACCAAAATATGTACAAGTATAAACATCTATTAAAATCGTTTCGCTTGTATAAAAAAGATAGACAAACAACAGTTCAAAATAACGTCTTAATAACGTGTTATTGTTCTTTCTCTATAAAACTAAGCATAGCTTTTCTCGCCCAAACATTTACTATAAAAACTGAAGTGAGTATTTTGGTCTTATTAATTGATAATAAAAACTGTTGAAAGCTATACCAAATGGTCACGTTATTTATTAATATGTAAGAAAAAACACTATACGAATGTCTCTAGTAATGCGATGTTTGCTGCATACGTCATCTTATAATGTCAACATTCGATTATTTCTAAAGATTTGACACTATAAATAGCAACACAGTAGTTGATAATGTTCAGGATTGTGCAAGCAATTTATGATGAGTTTCAACTCAAGTCTTCCGAACATAATTTTACATTTAAAAACTATTATAAATTTAATAATACTTTTCTCAGTTCCAAATATAGCTTTTTTCCCTTTTTTATTATTTTTTTTTTCCTTTCATTCTTTTTTTTTCAGGACGTCTATTAAAAACCAAATAAATATATTCTTACTTGGAGTAACCCGTCTAAGGGGTTAATCTTTACAGTGTTTTGAACAAAGTGTTATTAAATTGGTAGCAATTTGAAACTCGTAGATAATCCTGTCAAATAATAACTTAACATGCACACTTCCTTAATTGAGCTTTATCGACACCTGTAAGGATCACAATTAGATTGTAGGGTAAGTATGCTTAAAGGAGGGTTAGTTATTAATCACTGTGAAATCGGGAAGGTTAAGATAATTTGAAATATCTTATCTTGGTTAAAATCGTTGTTATATTTTCTGTTTCTGTAATTAATCACGATTTTCTCTTTGCAATAATTAAAAGAACAGTGGCGTCTGAATAGTGTATGATAATGAGGATTAGAAATGCAAAATATGATTATTGAAATGTCCTTTTTGTTCACGATATTTGTGGGTTTACATATATACTAAAATCATATTTGATTTGGTATTTAATTCCAAAGCATTATTTTTAACGTGTGGTGTAATAATTAAAAACTAAATTCTTGATTTAAAACAAGCAAAAGGAAATTATAATTAACTGACGTGTGGTTGTAACATTTAAACATAACCTTTGCGTGATATAGCGCTATTAATAAGAGTAATTATGAAGTTATCGTTGTGTTAAAAACCGTTTAATTACACATTTACTGCGGATAAAATGTATTGTTCAGTAAAGTAGTGTTGCTTTACATTTGACTGCTTTACTTAATTCTTCCAAAAAACACGTAATGTGTTTACGTCATTTATAAATTGTCAGTAAAAACATGATAAACACATTTTTAATAGTTACATTTTTTTTATTCGTTCATATTAGTTAATAAAAAGCACAATTCGTGGGATATTGTGTTTCAAATGTTTCCAATTTCAATAATTTGTTCATACGCTGTAATGAAATATTATACGCATTTTATTATGTAAACCTCTTCAATGAATATTTAAAGTTGTTGTATTTTTTTTTAGACATTCTGTTATACGTGAATCAACAATTTGATTCTCTGATTTTAATCATTATCCGTTATGTGCTAGGGTATTGAATTCTGTATAGAAGTGGGGTTGTATCATTTGTTCCACTTTACCGTCTGCCACTACTGGTGCCAACCACTATTTTCTTTCTCATGAAAACTTGTTTTTTGATCCCTACGATATAATTGTGCTTATAACTTTCAAAAAAACTTATGAATTCAGATCAACGTTGTTTTTTTTTTCTAACCAAAACATGTCGCAGCACAAACCTTGCAGTTGGTTGGATTATTTATACCACCCATTTAAAATCAAACCAACATCTGTGTGTTACATGATAATAAATTACAGCACATGCCAACCAATATAATTATGTAATCACATTATAATCTTTTATATCAAATTTCTTGTTTTGTAAAAAAAATATTAAACAGTGTTTGGTATGTATAAATGAAATGTTTCATCAATTATCACATTGTAAAAGAAACTGTTATTATTATCTCTTATTATTAAATAAACAAATAATCAAACTGCTAATATTGTTATTAATATTAAATGTAACCCTCATTAACAGTTGTACAGTGACACAGTAATTGTGATTTGCATTCATATTTTTAATAAATTTCAGGTATGACTCTCAATTTTAATTTTAGTGTGAGAATCAGCCTCACTTAAAGTTGAAATTATTTAAGATTACATAATCTAACTGCTGTTCAGGAAAATATTTTTTAATAATTATCCTACTCATGTTTGTACTATACTAGTAAAATCATTTGTTGATTTGTAGATTGGTATTGATAAATAATAATTTTAAAAAAATAATCGAACTGAAAACAATAAGATGTAATTAAAACAAACCAAGCAAAAACAAAAGGAAGCACACCATGATAAGCTGTGTAAACGATTAATTGTAAAATATCAGACATAAACTGTTTTCAAAATGTTTGATAAGATTACTGCCAGAGAAAAATATTTATTTACCTAGAACGACCCCACAAGTTTTCTCTATTTATCATTCAAACAGGAAAAAAAAGTGCCTACGAAATACAGTTACACAAAAAAAAAGAAAAAATTGATTTAGAAACTAACATTGGGCAGACGGATAGAAAGGAAGATGGGATTCGGGGGGGGGGGGGGGGGGGTTCGAAAGATTAAGGCAAAAACAATTATGAAAGATGGTTGAAAATTGTAATAATAAAGAAAATACTCTTCCTATATCTAAGTTGTAGAAAAACTATGTATTTTTTTCTTAAAACTATATTCTTGACAAAAGTATAATTAAAATATGAGGCTGTTCTTACGTTTTTATTGC
Source organism: Aphrophora alni (assembly GCA_963513935.1). Classification (NCBI taxonomy): domain Eukaryota; kingdom Metazoa; phylum Arthropoda; class Insecta; order Hemiptera; family Aphrophoridae; genus Aphrophora; species Aphrophora alni. Next base: position 165,160,626 of record OY740765.1, on the reverse strand, counting down.
TTTTGTATTGTTTACCATAAATAACTCTATGAGGGAACCCTAGCTATAATCATAGAATATCAGATTACGTACTTAAAAAATACTTTTTAATTATTTAAAGATGACAAAAATAATTCCATTGCCTAAAATAATAACGAACTACATAATACATACACGTAAATTTGGAGAGGTAGAAAATGATCAGTCATAACATCTGAAATTATAAAATTCAACTGGTGTTTCCAATGACTCAAAAATATTATCTTAAAACTTAAAAACATATACATCTCTTTTAAATTATGGATAGATATTTTTGGTTTTCCACTGGTATTATTTTCATGACTCTTCATTCAATTGTTGAATTTAAGATGTAGTTTTTTTAAAACAATTGAAAATTCAAACTATCTATTTTACTTTTTTTACAATTAAAGTTCATTATTTTCCCCCATAGGAATTAAATTGTCACGAGCCTTGCTAATAAAAAAAATGTTTGAAAAAATATTTCTGGAGTTTTACTGTACATATTATCTTTTTTTTTAATTGTAGCTTTTATAGCTTCGTCGTAAATTGAAAATTAGAACTATCTTATATGTTTTTTTTTTTTTTTTTAATAATCAAAGTTTTAATTTTCCTCAATTTTTAATTTCCTAAATTTTTAGAAAAGTGTTTAATTTTTGAACATATTTGCCGATATTCAAGTTTTTTTTTTAATTGTAGGATTTGTGCATAAATTCTAAAAATACAAAGTTTGAATGAAATTTAAATAATTTGAAGAGAACAACACGTTTAGAGAGCAGATAATATGTTATTACCTAATTTAATGAAGTTTTCTCTTTATAATCATGTTACAAGAAATAACTCTCATACAAGAAATTTTAGTATAACAGTTTCATAAAAGATGGATTATTTGAAAATAAGATAAAAAAATTGTATTTCAAGCTGTAAAATTGATAAAAAATACAACGGTAAAAACTAAATAAAAATTAAACACTAAGAAATTTACACAATTAAAATTTCAATTCACATTGCATACAAATTAGTATACACAAAGTTAAAAATGTCGACTTTGTAGTGGTGTAGCAGCTTTGATATACATATCAGTTCAAAATTAATTCCTTATAAATAGATTTTAATATTTAGTCCAGAAACCAAAAGCTTCCATAAGAAACGTGCCTATGATATTTTTATATGGGGGGAAAATAGAGTTTTACAGATGTAATTATAGATGAAGAGGTCAGGGGGAAAATGTACTTTGTCCATGTTTTTGTCATTTAGAGAAACAGCGAATTTTTGTGCCTTAAATAGTATTGGTTCTCTGTGTTAAACCACCATGGGAAAAACGTACTCCTTCCACTATATTTTACAGGTTTTTAAGATACTGATGTATCTTCAAATTTGTAAATAGAACGATATGATTTTAAGTGTTTTATAAGGAGAAAAGAAATTCCATATAATAAAATTTCAATAACATTTGTTAAACTGTTTTTGAGAACATAGAAAAAATATAAGTCCTGTTATGCACAGAACGTGACGAAATTCTTATCCCTGATAAAGAATATTTAGCAAAGAAAAAGAAATTTTTTTACATAGATTTAGTTTCAACTCAAAATATAAGTGGGTAATATTGAGTTACATCCCGAGGTACTATGCTTTCATTCAATACCAAGTAAATACACTCACGTTACCACGCTATCTAACCATATTTATATGAGTCATATAAAGAATGGCAACAAACGTCATGCTTAATTGTTTTGTGTTAAAAAATATAAAACAATAGGTGGATATAATTTGTTTGTATTCTAGTCAATTAATTACCCGTACAGGCACCACTAAAATTAAAACATATTATATGAAACACTTCTTGATCTGATTTTAGATTGAGTGACATATTTGTGTGTATATTCTGACATACAACATTAAGTTTAAACGCCTGACTTATCTTGGGCTCAGTGCTAACTTGACACTCATAAGTTCCTGAATCTCTTCGCTGAGGAGAACTCACTCGAATGTAATGACTGGAAAAGTTGATCGATAATATGTCTATGTCAGGATTCCGATAGTAGATGTAAAGGTCTCGTTTCCTTATTCAGGACACCTGTAACACTTCAATTTATCTTTACTTGAAACATTTGTTAGCGGTTAGAGTTGACAAGTGGTATGTTTCAAATAGGGAGATGCTGTGAAACAGGTAAATAATCAATATTTTATAATAAAAAGACACAGCATATTGTGGAAACTAAATCGGTTTTGTAAGCAATATGTAATCAAAATCAATTGCGCTTAATCTAATTTAAACAATCTACTGCAGAAAAATCTCTGACAATTCTTCCTAGCAACTGAAAATTTGGATTTTGTGGATTTCGGTCTTAGGGCGACAAACAAATAGCTATCGAAAAACAATAATAATAAAATGCAACCATGCACACCAAAAATATGTCCTTAACCAAATTTGAACAAAATCCTTCTATTTAATGTCTTGGACATTACTACATAGAAAACCGTCGCATTAAAACAATATATATTTATCTTTTTTTCTCTTAATTATGTATATAAAATTGAAATAGATTTACAATGACAAAAGTAATAAGTAACACTAAAATTTATAGAGAAACTACTAACTTCTACTAACACATCTACACGCGTCCTCTTTAACTTTACACACTTTATCATCCAATAACGAACGCACCCACACACTCACACAACACTCCCTATCATAACCATACATTACGATTCTCCATCTCCATGTCAATTAGTATCTGTAATTTCATTATAAAAACAATATCCACGCGTAAGATGTGAAATCGAGTAAAACACAGCTGTTGTCAACTCAAGTACAATAAGACGAGACAAAACAATGGAGAACAGGACCATAACACAAAAAGGGCGTTACCCTTGTTCTCTTCCATTGACAAACAGGACGCTCACCCATATATCACCATGAACGTTGACCTTCGCAAAAGCTTTTCTATAATGGAATTCATGAGACGAACACAATGGAATAAATCAATTCCTCTGCTTACTCATCACAATTTCGTATAGCACTACACAATAAAATGTAACTTACACAAACACACACACACACACACACACACACACACACACACACACACACACACACACACACACACACACTCACTCACTCACTCACATTATGTAAACTTATTATTTTTTAATATAAATAAAATATGTATTATTTTGTTTTGGATGGTGATTTTAGTATGAATTTGACATATTACAATTCAGTAGACCAGAAACACAAGATTTCTTATAGTGATTAGGTCATTAAATGTATTACCCCTAAAACCGTGAGGTAAGACTACCCAATCCCCTATAGATGGGTAACAGGCGTCGCCGTTGGTGAAGATGTGAGGTAAGGTATCGGCGTCATCAAACGTTACTTGGGGAACCTTGCTAACATGAGCTATAGGAGAAGGGACAATTTTGTCGTGTACTATACAACACGGTGTCGTCGCAAGAACACTGGGGGAAAGATATACTAGCTTCCAGGTTCGGCTGGTGGGCTGCCCTATCACATGTAGGTGGGTAACGGGCGCCGCCCTCTGTAGGAGATTTTGCAGAGGAAGGTATCGGGTAAGTGACCCGATGTTGTCTCATCAAACGTAGCTGGGGAACCTTGCCGACATGAGAACCATGGGAGCTACCTCCTGTCCAGCAGTTTCTGCTTCTGGGAACATGCGCTGAGAAATGATTTCGTAGTGTGCTAGTGGTATATTGCTCCCGTTTATTTTTCTACGGAGTGATGGTATGGTGATTTACACTTGAACTCAAAAGATAAATGTTCTAATCAACAACCAACAAATATTGATAATATCGCCACAAATATATAGAGTTAGTTCTGTAAAACTACTTGATTGGAACAGGGAATTGTATTGGATCATGCTGGTGTTTGGGCTGAACTTTCACTTATTATAATATTCGTGAAGTTCGGTACTTAATAAAGACGTGAGTTTTGTGTTTTTCAGAAATATAGCTGTGTTAGGCACGATTTATCTCTGACTGAAACTTAAGCAAGAGAGTAAAAATAATGTTTCCTATCCTAGTTTCACTACTTGGCACACAACTGAGATTAAAGCATAACGGTTATTATTACTATTTTATTTTATAGCCACAGCATATATTATAATGTCATTCAATATATATATATATAGATACATATAGATATATATATATACACAGGGTGGTAATAAAGTCCGAAGACAGTTAAATATTTAAAAAAATAATGTATATAGAGCTACAATACTTGGAACAAAGTTACAGTGCATAAAACTCTATTTTAACACATATTCAGTGATCCAATAACTCTTCAGGGGGACGGCCCACAAGGAGTCGGAAGAAAATCTTAAATGGAAACAATCCATCACTTTATTAATTTAACTAAAATTGCAAATTCAAGGAAGCTTTGAAGTGCTGCCATTTTTGACTCGGTTGTCTGTTTGAGGTCGGGTTTGCGGCATTGTATTCTACTAATAAAGACCTTTAATTTTATGTGCATATCAACCTATGCTTCCATTTAAGATTTTCTTCCGACTCCTTGTGGGCCGTCCCCCTGAAGAGTTATTGGTTCACTGAATATGTGTTAAAATAGAGTTTTATGCCCTGTAACTTTGTTCCAAGTATTGTAGCTCTATCTACATTATTTTTTAAAATATTTAACTGTCTTCGGACTTTATTACCACCCCGTATATATATAATATTCCCTGTTCCAATAACAGTTAAAATGTAATAGTGATCGTATATCTTGTAATATTAAAATTATTATTGTTATTGTTGTTGGTTGTTACTATTGATTTTATTTTATTAGTAATTAATTATCCGCATTATTTAGAAATATAAACTTTAGGCTTACCTATAACCTTTCTGACAACAGTAGTTATCGTCGTAGGTATTTTACGTGACACTAGTTTCCAATACTTATAGTATTTTTATAAACTAAAAAAAGTGTTTTGGTTTAGAATAATTTTTAATATTTAAGTTTACGATTATTTTGTTTTATTGATTGTGATTTTTTTAAATATAAATTGTTTGGAAAATATCATTTAATCGTCAGATGAATTTTCCAGATTTTATTTTATTCAAAAAAGGATTTTATTTCAAATTGTGGATATTTAAGACAGAATAGTAGGTATGATAATATAGTTAGAAGTTTAATGTCAGCTAGTATAATATTTAGTTGAATGTTCCGAAATTATCAATCTCAGTTACATCCTTTATGATAATTATTCAACTAAATTATTGTATCTGTTATTGTTGTAGAGTTGGAAATTTTTTACTTAAAAAATAAATAATCATTTCATCTTGTCCTCGCACTTCTCAAACAATTCATTACAATGTTATTTATCAATATTCAGTAAACAACATGACATGCGGTTTGAAAGTAAGGAAAACAAATATATTTGTTTTACAATTCGTACTATTGTGTCTCTCGGAATCAAAAGAGTCTACTTGTCTCAACATTTATAGCTGAGGAGAAATCGGTCAATAAGTGAAAATGTACCATGGATTGCGCCTTAACATGAATATCACAATATTTGTTCTAAATATTCTGATAATATTTTTCTAATATCTCTCATAAAATCACTTCCATATTGAGAGTTGACAGTCAATAATAAAACAAATCATAGACGTTATGGTAAAAAGTTATTATCTTCAAATCACCTCTGACGTTTTATTTTATTTGAAATGTGTTCCCTGGAGATCCAAACAGACAGTAATCCTTATCATTCAGATTTGTAACGTAGGTCAATGTGAACTTGAAGACAAATGCAGTCCTTAAACTTGGATATCTCTTAAAATGCTCCAACAATTGCAATGCAAAATTTTTTAAATACCTATTAGTACAATTTAAACAGACCGCCTTCAAAAAAAGGCAGTTTTTATCGGTCCTTCACTAATTGCCAATCAGAATCTTGAATTAAAAAATTTTGTTATATCAATTTATAACAAAATTTGAAATATTAAGATGGTTTTTGCCGTCAAAACTAATATATAAAACGAATACTGCTCCAAAAAAAAGTATTTTAGTTAAAACGTTGTAAAACATGATGAACGTAAAATAGAAATCCAAAACATAAAATATATTTGCATAATTTAATGTAACCTAAAATATAAAAGTAATTTTAATAAATATGAAATTACATCCTAAACAAACAAAATAAAATACTTGACATTCGGCCGATATTGTAACGTTATAGATTTATTGCATTGATATTTGTGTGTTATTGACCTCAATATCGGACAGTCTAGCTGAACAAAATGAGCTGTTATTATTGTTAGAAGAACATGAGGAAACCCCGTTCAAAACAGTCGCTCTTTTGAAATTTGAAAACATTTATGTCTAAGGCAAAATATATTATTAACTATAACAGTAAAGTTATTTACTTAGAAGGAAAAATATTTCAATCACCAAACGAAAAAACAACAACTAATTTTCACAACAACACTGTATTAACGTCAACTTTTCAAGGTTTAAGTCATTGTCCTCATAGGTACACCAACTAAACTAAAAGTGGCAAGGCCAATGCCACGCAATGTCTTGCCACCGCCTCCCAAATCTAATAAAGCTTCAGCCAATGTCATCACATTACATCAAATTGCCGTTTCCAGTATAACATTATATGACAATAATAATATGTTTTTATACTGTAATTAAATACAGTTGGGAGTGGAAACTGTATTTAACCTAACCTAACCTAAACTAATCCAACCTAACCTAATCTAACTTACCCTAACCTAAACTAACCTAACCTAACCTAAACTAACCTAACCTATCATAACCAAAACCACCTCAGTTGTAATTACTAAAACAGCTTTTGCATCTAAACTATATAACGCCATAATACCGGGTTTACAAAATATTTTTTTTAAAAAAGGAAAAAGGTTAGCCCAACGACAAAACTCAAAATACAACAGGTTTATGATCTTATAGGAGATATATTATTATAAAATTTGAAATTCATGTGCTATATTGAAGTAGTTTTGAGTTTCACGTAGATTATATTAGCCAATTCCGTTCCCAAGTTCAATATGTACTTCTTTTTTTACATTTGAAGGATTCTCCATATATTAAATCCTCTTCTTAATTCCTTTTTATTTAGTTCTCTCCCGGAAGCCATACATTAAACCTCTTCTTTTCATTATATCTTATACACTTTCTTTGCTCACAACTAGGTTGGAAATTTCTACGAAGAAAACAGACAGTCAATATTTAAAATTGTGATGTTTTTCACATTTGATTCTTAATTTAAAACCTAATCTCATTTTCATACTTGTGAAGTTTTTTAAAACTCAAACTTGATATAAATAATTTAAGTTGTTTATCTTGGGTTTTTTGTTTGTTTAGGATTTAGAAGTAATATTGTTTTGGTTTTCTTTCTTGTTTTTTGTGTATTAACTTTAAGTGGTGTATTATTATGTCATATGTCAATTTATTTGTTTTGTTTAGTTTGTTGTTAAAGAAAGCTTTATTTTTATCTTTTCTCTTTTTTTTCAATCTAAATTATGTTTGTTTGTTTCAATGTAATAAAAGGAATGGAAATATATATATATATATATATATATATATATATATATATATATATATTGTATTGTATATATATTTAAACAATAAAACTTCAAGATAAAGAAATAGATAAATTATTTCCATGAAGACCATCTAAATATTTTAAATGTTAATTGCTTTAAGCGAATTAAGGTAAAATTTGCAAAATCCTATTGAAATAAAAAGAAGTATTCTTGTACATGCAATTTCAAGGAATATTTTAGCGTTAAATGAATAATTCATTCCAGGAAGTTTTGCAGATTGGCCATTAAGGTGAGACGTCTTGAGGGATAAATATTATTACGTAAATTTTTCCTTTTTTGTACAATTGATTACTAAGTTCTTTTTCCTATTTTTTGTTTGCATTCTTTCTACACAAAAAAAAAATTTATTATCATTTATGGATTACTTCTCAAGTAGAAATTTGCACGATTAAAGGGAAAATAGTGTTCACTTGAATATCATTAAAAAACATATACACCGTGTTAAATAAGTCCCGGGACAGCTTAATATGTTTTTAACCATTACTGATAGAGTAACAAGGCTTTGTACATCGTTAAAACATATTTTAGTACGCATTCAATGGACCCCTACCTTTCCAAGGGGACGGCTCACAAGGAGTAAGTAGGAAATCCTAAATGAGAGCATAGGTCGAGTTGTACATCGAATTAAAGGCTTTTATGAGTAGAACACATTGCCGCTAACCCGACCTCAAAAGGTTCACCCTAGCTAAACTAGCTCATTATTTTTTAAATCAAGAATATACATGTTTAAAATAAGCCAAATTACAGTTTTCAATATAACGACATTCAAATTCCTACTTTGAACTATTTATATACATAATATGATGATTCTTACATTTGGAAGTTTATTCAATTTAAGGATACTAATGTTACATTTACAATTTTCTAAATTGTCACATAAGAAAATCTTGAATTACAACTTTACAAATTTAATATAAACAATATTGTAGTCCAACGTTAATACTTATTTCGGATTTAACATAATATAACAAGCTATGAGGATAATTCCTTAAACTTTTTCGTAATTACTATAAAATCATGGTTTTAACTTTTAGGAGTTTTGTTTAATGGATAAGTGAAATATAAGTCGGGTTAAGGTTTTTAGTTATTAGTGTCTGGCATCATTTATGCATATGAAATAATTTAAGACGTTTGCTTGGAGGCGAGTTTTATTTTATACCAGAGTAACTTTTTGTGTTAGTTTTCTATAAACAAATTATGAAAATTTACGAATAAATTATTTTAACGTCATTAAAAATACATGATTATCCACTAACTTTAAAACCAGAATAATCCACAAGGTTCCTTTTTGCAGGTTAAAACAAGGTTAATTAAAATTAATGAAGAAAAAATTGTATTGAAAAATATATAGTTGCTTTCGTTATTGCTAAATTGTCCCTGAACAATAATTCCTACAATTTTAGATATAAATATTGGTTATATTTTTATCACTAGACTAAATGTTTCACAATCATATTATATACACACACATCAATATTAACAAATATAAACCTGACAACTTAATTCACAAACCTAATGGAACGAAATCACTAAGAGACCTATAATAAATAACAATGACAGAAAGCAGTTAAAGTGATAAATATATAAAAGAATGTAAATTCAATAGGTGCGTTTTTATATTTTTCGAATAGTATCAAGCTTCATAAAAACTTGTATCACTGTTATCAATTTGTAATATTAACTTAAAGCAATAAATATTTTATCATTAAATACAAACCGTAAATAAACAATTTTACTTTGATTTATTTATACAAATAATAGTAAATGTCGTAATAAACTATTTGAACATGAAAACAATAATTGAATGTTATTAACATTGTTTAATATCTCTAATTCTGTTTAAAACTGAAGAAAATACATCGTAAATTTAAGAAAACTATTGACATATGAACAACATTTGAAAATCCAAATTTCCCGAGAGATATGAGTTTACACTCTTACTAAGCATTCGCATTATTACTCTCATAGTTAAAAAGTTTATTCTCTGAATAATTAAAAAAAAATTATCATTTGAAATGACTTTTTGAGTAAATTATTAATAGAGAAATAAGGCAATAACAAAACTCCCATGCAAAACTGTAGAAACCTCATTACAAGATTGGTTCAGCAAATTACATTAACGTCATGACTTCTTACTAAGTGTATATACACAAGGGTCTCTTCTAAAACATTTTACTTCTCTCCAACGTTGAGTTCACATGCGACAAGTATACCTCTTCAAAACAATCTATCGATTAAGAATATCTTTTTTTTTATATGTAAACTAGCTGATGCCACCAGTTTCACCTGGGGATAGTTGAGATAGTTTTATAAAGAGATAGTTTTTCTAGCCAAACATTAATGGTGGTGTTATGGAAATTAATTATGCACAAATACATCAACATAACAATTTTGATCAAAATCGACCCATAAATAACAACGAAATGTTTTAGGGGTAGAAACACCATTGGAGTGGAACATTTTCAAAACCCTTTCTTAGTACGCGTTTACAGACCTACTCTAAACCATGTTGAAAAATTGATATTACAGTATATTGAACTCTCTTTTTTACGCCGATAATGGTTAATCCATTTTCCTTGTTGGATTTAATATGAACTTTAAACCCACAGTATTTTAGCTAGGATGAACCTTTTGAGGTCGGGTTAACGGCAATGTGTTCTACTAATAAAGGCTTTTAATTCGATGTACAACTCGACCTATGCTCTCATTTAAGTTTTCCTACTTACTCCTTGTGGGCTGTCTCCCTGGAAAGGTAGCGGTCCACTGAATACGTACTGAAATAGGTTTTGGTGTCCATTAATAATGTGCAAAGCTTTGTAGCTCTATCTGTAGTGGTTAAAAAAATATTAGGCCGTTTCAGTAATTATTTAACAGGCTGTACACACCTAACAATTTACTGGTGTACCATACTTATTGCCTGAACATCACAAAAATGAATTATACTAAGGTGAGTAAATTGTAACACGAACATAGATTAATGAAAAACTGTACAAGATACCTTTACATAAATTGACACTTACTAGACAAATTTGTGTAATGCTGTTCTTTTCAATAATTTAATAAAATGTTGTCTTAGTTATTACAAAGTAAACTGTGACACTGGTGTCTGAGAGATGGTGTGGGCCTACTGCAAACCTACAAAGCTCTGGAAAATTAATTAGTCACTGTTATTATATTTATTGTAATCGATTAATTTTCATGTAAAACAATTACACGTATCAAAATCAATAAATTTAAGGATATCATCAGCACTTGGGAAATGAAATGGAGACGAAAACTGTATACGCATTCAGATTCTAAAATATGGAATGAGGGACAAAGATTTGAACTCTCTCCACTGAACCCGATTCTTTAGTGCACAGATAAAAGACTGACTAATGAACGGACCGAAAACAAATCTTTTCCTAAAAAGCTCGTTTCTCCGCTTCCTCATTACTGCGAAAAATGCTCAACAGGGACGAATGTAAATGGTCATTACCGGAGCACTTCAAAGATTAGCCTAGTTGTTTGACATTGAATGTGTTAAGTTAACTGAATATATGAAATAACTAAAAGTCAAATTTATCCTCTTGCTGATATGTTTGCTTATTATTTTTTAACATATCAGCAACATATGCCTGTTCAGATAAGAGACAATTTTTGTAATGTGATTAAATGGTATACTGTAGATGCCCCTGTATTGAAAATACAGAGATCCATCTATATTGATTTTCGTTATTTTAAACATAGGTCTAATTCATGATGATAGATGTCTTTTAAAAATTTCAAAATTTTCCTGATTTTCATATTAAAAAAAAAAAATCTAATATTAACTTCTTCAGTCCTATGGATATAATATTAAATCCTCTTGCTTTCAAATCAATATTACGTTACACCAAAAACTTTTTTCTCTTAAGAAAAAAAAAATGTTTAGTGCTATTTAGAACATTAGTTTGACCAAAATCGCCTAATCTAAAATATTAGACACAAGTTTGTGAAATCGGCAATAGTTGTATTACAGTCAAATGATTAACGTAAGCAGTACAGATAATGTTCTGGCCTCTTGGCTGTTATTTATTATGTTAGGTCGATATGAATACGATTAAAATAAAAACTTGAAATTTCCACTCAGGTTCGTTGCATACACTATCCAATTATGAAAAGAAATCTATAGAGTAGATTGTCAATTTATTTTAGTCTTTTTAACCAACTTAGGTAATGACATTTATCGAGCGATATACGACCTAATTTCGCGGATGAACAAAAACATAGATTTGACATTAAGTTGATTAACGATATGTCATACGTAGTAACGCAAAGAGCCTAAATAACCTCAAAATGCCCTTAAATCGTCATTTTTAATATTTGTGTTTTTGACAGAAATGAAGGATTTCGGTCATTCAAAAGTAAAATACGTAATAAAAGATACGGAATGTTGCAAAAAGATGTATTTGGAAGACGGATCGTCTACATTTAGTGAGAAAATCTCAACGACAGGAACACTACACATTTACCGAAACCAAGTATCATTAAATTTTGACATTCACAGCTTAGGGGTTTTAGTTTTAGTCAATTTTGAGATAATAGAATATTTTATGATTGCGCCTATTCTACCAACTAAAAATATATTTCGCCGTGTTCAAAACATAAAAATAGAGATTAGCTAGTTAGTCAAAATATATACGAACTACAGGTAATTATATTTAAATTGTAATACTCGGATAACCGACGGGTTCATTTGTGTAAAACTTAACATAAATTTTGACTTCCGTAAGATTCACAAATTTCATAATTATAGAACCAAATGCCGCAACTTTCCTTTATGCTATGTAGAACAACACCAGCAGACGAAATACATTACATAAAATATGTATCTTTTTTTTTAAATGAAAAGATTTTTATTCGCAATATTTTCTATCATAATTAGTTTAATTTTACAGATGAAGAGAAAAAATGTACAAGAGTTTTGAACAAATTGTTACTAAATGTGATTATAATCAAAACCCGTGGAGGATTTTTCAAATAGTATCAAGATTCCTTCATTGTGCAGCGCAGTCTACTTGGGTTTTATCGACGCTACAACGAGGACTTCGATGCGATGAATGGGGGAGGGGGGTGTTCTTTGTTGTTAATAACTGTGTAATCTGCGAGGCAATAAACTTGGAAAGATGTCATTAATCTTTGTTCAAAGCTTTGTTAAGTTCTCTGTTTCCTGTATAAAACACGACTTCCTCCTCGTTTTAATGAGAGTTGAATTCACAATCGAGCAATATACACTAATGAAAAATGGAAATTCAAAATATTCTTAATAAAATGCCACTTTAGATTAGTATTTTCGCTTGTATACACCAGACAATTTATTGTGATTACACGAATTAATATAATTTAATTATGCGATATGTCCTACTTAATTATAAACATTTTTATGCTAGTAGACGGTTATAATTTATTCGAATATCAAATTAAATCATCAGCTAGAATCATCAGAAAAACAATTTGAACTGCTTTCCCACACACTTGTAAGATCCGGCCCGCACTAGCCCGTTCTTTGATGATAGATGGAGCGGATATCTGTCTTCCTGCCCACGCCCCTGGCCGGTGTCGTAACATTTCGTCCCCGGTAACATCTCGTCCCGATTTCACGAGCGTGGGGTTGGGGATGAACTCTACTTGCCCACTAGTAACATCTCGTCCTGGCACATACGCTAGGTTATTTTAGGTTAGGTTAGGTGATAATATAATATAAAAATTAATTGTTTTTACAAATTTTAAAAATATGTTAATAGTAATAACACTTCTCGTATGAAAATGCTTTTATCGAATTTGGTAAAATTACATAAAATACTTTTAAATTTATTCAATTTATTAAATTTTGTCTCCCCAAAGGGAAAAAAGAAATATATCACCTTACTAACAAGTAAAATATACAAATTTACTTCACAGCACTTCTTCTCCTTCTTCTTGGTAAAACGATAAAACGATAGCCGTTTAACAGCAAACAGGGACTAGATGATACTACGAGATGATGTAATTAGTTTGTTTAATCATTTGTAAAACTGAGGGGGGTGAAATATTATTGAACCCCCTGGCCGGCCAGCATATCTTTGATCTCCCCCTCTGAATCATAACCAAACGAAAAACGTAAGCACACTCTGAGATAAAAAAACGATGAAAACATATCTGCATACTACGAACATTTGATAGATCTGCGTTAGAAAATTAAAAGAAATTAATGTCGAAGGAAGACAACTAAATATCACCAGTTTCTTCAAACCAGTCAAGTGCGGTCAATGAAGGTGTCCTGTAATTCCCATGTTCTAATTCTGTACTTCACAAGTTATTCTGTATTTTCTAGGGCCTAGCCTAATACTGTATAATTTTGTATACTAAATAACATTCTATTTTAAAAATTTTAAATACACGATATTTTACTGAACAGAGTGTTTAATTATGTAACTTGGCTCATTTCATAGTTTATTTTGTTTAGTTGGGACAACCTAGAGCCTCAATTACTCCGGATTAAATGATTTTCTACTGTATAACCAAGCAATGAATATCTCATAATTTTAAACCCGATATCACTTATGTCATTAAGAATAATTCAATACTAAATGAAACCGTATAAATATTACGGAGTATCTTACTTTTAGACTCCTTTCTTCTAAATGTTTATGCAGTGGTTTTAACATCATGCATAGCCTTTAATGAAAACTCCTAACGATATTTTGTCTACTATTCAATATGAAATATGCATTAAATGTCGTAACTCAATATCGATGATACTTTTAAAATGAAATATGCAATAATGTCGTAACACAATATCGATGATACTTTTAAAATGAAATATGCAATAATGTCGTAACACAACATCGATGATACTTACTTTGAAAAAGAAATATGCATAAATGTCGTAACACAATATCGATACCTACTATTAAAAAGAAATATGCATTAATGTCGTAACACAATATCGATGATACTTTTAAAATGAAATATGCAATAATGTCGTAACACAATATCGATACCTACTATAAAAAGAAATATGTAATAATGTCGTAACACAATATCGATACCTACTAATAAAAAGAAATATGTAATAATGTCGTAACACAATATCGATACCTACTATTAAAAAGAAATAATAATATGCAATAATGTCGTAGCACAAAATCGATGATACTTACTTTGAAAAAGAAATATGCATTAATGTCGTAACACAATATCGATGATACTTTTAAAATGAAATATGCAATAATGTCGTAACACAATATCGATGATACTTACTTAAAAAAATGAAATATGCAATAATGTCGTAACACAATATCGATGATACTTTAAAAATGAAATATGCATTAATGTCGTAACACAATATCGATGATACTTTTAAAATGAAATATGCAATAATGTCGTAACACAATATCGATGATACTTACTTAAAAAAATGAAATATACAATAATGTCGTAACACAATATCGATGATACTTTAAAAATGAAATATGCATTAATGTCGTAACACAATATCGATGATACTTTTAAAATGAAATATGCAATAATGTCGTAACACAATATCGATGATACTTACTTAAAAAAATGAAATATGCAATAATGTCGCAACACAATATCAATGATACTTAAAAAATGAAATATGCATTAATGTCGTAACACAATATCGATGATACTTAAAAAATGAAATATGCAATAATGTCGTAACACAGTATCGATGATACATACTTAAAAAAAAAATTTATATATATTAACATTTACTTTTACGAAGGTTAAAATACAAGTAATTTTAGATTCATTTGTAAAAATCATAATCAGGTCCATTTATATAAGATATATTTTTTGTTAACAATTTTCAAGTAAACACTACAGTCCTTATAATCTAATAAAATCAATAGATTCAACGAATAAAATAAAGTAATAATAATATTAAAATTTAGAGTGCTTGCGGAACTAAAACAAACAAAATGTAGGAAAGAGGATTTAGTATTCAGGAAACCAAAGCAAAGTGGGAAAATTTGCGTAATAATACTTACCCTTGGAGACAACTCCTCTTAATAGTCAACCTACTGTAAAACTTACTGGAATGAATTATTCATTTAGCGCTAAAATATTCCTCCAAATTACGTACAAGGAGAATTCCTTTTATTTCAATTGGATTTTGTAAATTTTACTCTAATTCGTTCAGCGTAATTAATATTTAAAATAGGTTGAAAGAGTTTCCCGAAATAACTCGCAAATCACTAACAGAGTGAATTATTTTTGTTTAATCAAAAACATTATTAAATATTATCAAATTTTGATACGTTACAAGATCAAACAGGTACACCAAAGTAAGCAAATTAGGCAATTGTTTAACCTTTTATTGTTAACATTGTAAGATAATTTACTCATTTGGTAACGTGGGGTTGTTTTTAGACCCAAAATTGTTATTTTAGTGTTACTATTTTTATTTACTAAACTTGTCCAGCTTTTTTTGCTGGGATAGTTAGGTTTAGTAATAATACTGTAAGTAGTTTTTAGTTCTTAATTAAAAAAATATTTTCAAGAAATAACCTACAATTTTATTTTCTAAATATTGATATATAAATATTGAGATATTGACATAAATGTAAAGTAAAAATGTTAAACAACAAAAATAACTTATAAATTGAACATAAAAGCATTTGAAGTAGGAGAAACAATATACGGAATAGGTTTAAACTACTGTACATATAAAACTTCAGTAGTCTCAGTATTCGGTCGCTTCTAGGCATGGTTCACACACTGACTTCGTATGTTTACTGCACATACAGGTTGGTAATAAAGTCCGAAGACAGTTAAATATTTTAAAAAATAATGTAGATAGAGCTACAATACTTGGAACAAAGTTACAGGGCATAAAACTCTATTTTAACACATATTCAGTGATTCAATAACTCTTCAGGGGGACGGCCCACAAGGAGTCGGAAGAAAATCTTAAATGGAAACAATCCATCACTTTATTAATTTAACTAAAATTGCAAATTCAAGGAAGCTTTGAAGTGCTGCAATTTTTGACTCGGTTGTCTGTTTGAGGTCGGGTTTGCGTCATTGTATTCTACTAATAAAGACCTTTAATTTGATGTGCATATCAACCTATGCTTCCATTTAAGATTTTCTTCCGACTCCTTGTGGGCCGTCCCCCTGAAGAGTTATTGGATCACTGAATATGTGTTAAAATAGAGTTTTATGCCCTGTAACTTTGTTCCAAGAATTGTAGCTCTATCTACATTATTTTTAAAAATATTTAACTGTCTTCGGACTTTATTACCACCCCGTATATTTATTACACTTGTAGCATGAAGTTTTAATCTTTACATCCTTTTTCCTGGGACATAGAGTGGATCTACACTTTACTCCAGGAATCACAGGAGTGGTTCCAGGTGTAACATCCATTTTAGCTCGCTTTGCTGCTCTCTGACGAATTGCCTTTGGCGAGAGCTTCATTTTAGCTCTTGATTATAATTGTTCACCTACTAACCCAAATCCCAATTCCTGAAGGAAGCTGTTACGGTTGAAATTGATTTGTGCTAATACACCACTAGACTATTGATGCCTAACAGATTTATAATCCTAAAAAACAGCACTGCAGACCAGCAATTGCTTTTTCTCGGTGTAGAGTCAAATTGATATTTAAGTTCTTCTGATATTAAAATATCCGAGTCAATTTTTTATTTGAGTATTTTGTAATGATCATTTGAGTGATCACGGGTTAGCAATGCACAAATTCAACTGTTTTGAATTGTCCTATGCACGCAAGTATTTAAAAAGAAATTGTAAACTTCATGATGAAATAAACGTCATTCCATATTATAATATCCAATGAGCTTTGTGGTAAATAACGATATGAAAGAAATAATCCCCAAACCACAAATAAGATACCAACACAATTAATGTTAGGTAAATGAATAAACCCTTATGAACATGTATTTGCTTTTAAAATTCTTAATTATAAGTTAGGTTGGATTGGTAGAATTGAGTGGCATAGCCCCTCCCACTTTCTAGGTAAGCAAGGAACCAGTCTGATCAATGTGAAGGGGGCCCAGGCTAGCTGTGCGCCCGCCAGGTAAGGCCGGTGAGAAATTGGCGGGGGGGGGGGGTACTTTCCTAAAAACATCTGATTGCCTCTTTGCTTTGTTTAGCGTTCTGTTTTAAATTCACAGGACAATAAATGCAGCAATTATAGTGTCAACACACATTTACAGTTGGCTATATATTTAACCTAGTGCCCAATAAGCGGTAAGTACTCAATAACCCAGTGTTAAGTTAAAACAGCAGTCCCTATCTCGCGCATTTTAAAATGACAATTTTTATGTACACATAACTTTAACACAATATTAACGTATCAACTTGAAATTTGTTCACCTCATTTTATACATAATTATCTACAACAAACGGAAGTAAAAATTTTTATGAAGCAAAAGTAAAATTTATTTACACCTTTTACCTATCGTATAAATTTTTTCTAAATTTTGTAACACAAAATAGTTTTTAAATGAGAAAGTTTTTCTGTATTTACGAAACTGGTTCGTGTTATTACTTCTTAGACTATCAGGAACACGTACAAAAAAAAATTTAAATCGTATAATAATTGTGGAAAAAAGTGTACCTAAGCTTACATTAAAAAAAAATACAACTTTCGGAAAACGACAAAATAAGAAATTCTTTTATTTTTCTTACTTGGCTGTTTAAAAAAAAAATCCACCTCCATAGGAGGGCTCTTGTTCATTTTACACATCTTCCAGTCTTCTTTAGCAGTTTTCTTAACCATCCTGGCTTTTTTTTAGACTTCTCTGGATATCATATCTGCCTTGCGAACCCTGGCGGAATCTTGTTTTATTAGGCCTATTACACAATTTGGTCCAAATTTACCACTA
This sequence comes from Aphrophora alni, assembly GCA_963513935.1. Classification (NCBI taxonomy): domain Eukaryota; kingdom Metazoa; phylum Arthropoda; class Insecta; order Hemiptera; family Aphrophoridae; genus Aphrophora; species Aphrophora alni. Next base: position 165,142,165 of record OY740765.1, on the reverse strand, counting down.
ATATCTTCTAGTACTTTTACTTTTCATAAAACACAATCATTGAAGCACAATACTGCATCCAATAAACCAATTTGTAATGTTTGTGCTCTTACAAAGTCAGGTTTTGGAAACCGCATCCAAATAATGTTATTGAAGGCCTCAATACAATTTTGTGTTTTATTATGGAGGCATTTTTTTTAGTACAGTGGATGAACATACATCACTGTAAATAGGTTTTATTTCAGACATAATTTCAAAAGGCAACGAGTTGTCATGTTCCGGAGTTGTCATGTTGTAAAGCATTGGCACGTAAAGCCAAAGGTCCTGAGTTCGATTCGCAATCTAGTTCGTACATTTTTCACTTGAAATAATTATTTCATTTATGATTAATAATCATTCACACGGGAAGTGAAAAAGAATTTATTCCCAACGCTTTGGCGATGAGGTAGGCAAGGAATCACAGCGGAGATTACCACAACAATGTGAATGTAAATATTGTGATAGTAGATGATAACGCGTCTTATCTATAGTGTGTAAGTTGATAAGGCCCCAATATCGAAGAGCAAGAAGCAGGAGATGAAAGACTGACTGGCTAAGAAAAACATACCTTTCAGTGACGACATGTATGTACTATAACTTTATAAACTAGTAAAATTAAATAAACCAATATTTTTTATATACTTTATGGACAGAACCGTTCAAGAATGAGGTCACGAAATTTTACGTTTACCACCTTATCACCCGGACTTGACTCTATTCAGATTATTTGGGTAACACATTAATTTTAAAAAATATACCCAGAATACATATTAATAATGGTAAGTATTTTAATTCATTGTCAAGAGTGTTACCTGTATTTTTATACATCAAACAAACTTTGATAATTGGTATTTAATATACATTTTAAGTGTTGATGTACTGTAGTTCTAGACCTAACCTCCCAATTCTAGCCTTCACCCATGATGCATTTACACAATTAAACTGTTAGATTTTTCAAGAGTGTTACCAGTCAGGAGTGTTACCTTAAATAAGTAACACTCTTGACTTGAAAGTAACATTCCTGACTTAGTGATTAAATTATCACCTTACTGGTTTTTCTTATCTATGTAATATAAATTCTACTTTAAATTAAACAAACAAATAAATAAATCTAACTAAATTATTTGTGTTCTATTTGTTTGTATTTTTAAACAACTGTCCCCAACAACCCATCATTAATGTTACTTCAGGAGTGTGACGCAATTAGAAGAAGGGAAAAGGGGGATATTTGTTTTGTTTGGTTGGTGAAAAATAGCCATCCTTGTTCTAGTTTTCAGCAATGTGGAAGTGTTTGCTGTATGTTTGAAAAAAAGAAAATTATGCCCAGAATACATATTAATATTGGTAAGTATTTTAATTAATTGTCAAGAGTGTTACCTGTATTTTTATACATTAAACAAACTTTGAAGATGAGTATTTATAATCATTTTTAAGTGTTGATGTACTGTGGTTCTAGACCTAACCTCCAAATTCTAGCCTTCACCCATGATGCATTTACACAACTAAACTGTTAGATTTTTCAGGATAGATACCAGTCAGGAGTGTTACCTTAAAAAAGTAACACTCTTGACTTGAAAGTAACACTCCTGATTTTAGTGATTAAATTATCACCTTACTGATTTTTCTTACTATGTAATATAATTTCTAAATTATTTGTGTTCTATATGTGTGCATTTTTAAACAACTGTCCCCAACAACCCGTCATGAGTGTTACTTCAGGAGTGTTACTCAATTAAAGGTTATATGGCCAGTAGAAACACTTTGTGCCGGTTCGCTGACGTTGATAACATTTGCCCCAAGAAAAGACTTCAAGTATGGGCCTTGAAGATTGGCAAAAAAGAAAACCTGATATTGACCATAGAATAGAATCTATTGTGATTTCGTTGGACAGCGACTTAAGTTTGGACAGTTCAGGAGACGATATGAGTAGGATGGAGGAGTTGGAAGATTCCAATTAATGCAATATTTCATATTTAAACAATCCTAAACCAACAATAATTTACAACTATTTAACTAAGTTGTTATGAAGCTTTTATTTGATCTATGTAGGCCTAATCATTATTTTTAAGAGAATTAAGCTTTTTTATGCACTTGAAAATTTCATTTAGGTTCTGTACAAATTTATTATTTATACAAACTAAACAATATTATGTTAAACAAAAAAGTACTGTAAGACATAGTAATGAGGAAACAATAGAGCACTACTCATTCGTAAAAATTACGACCCGCCCTTTGTAAAATTCGGAGAACTCGTAGACAAAAGACGGACACTCTCTGTCTTTTTGTTTACCTTCCTGCCATTGTGAAGAGGCCAGTGTCTCTTAGGCTAAGCTTAAAGTTGAACCGTTATCACCTTACTCAAGCTCGCGTCGTATATTTTACGAAAGAATAGTGTTTGCGAAAGTTTTAACTATTAAGTGTTTGAATATATATATATTTTTTTGTAAATTATTGTTTTTATATTGTTAGTTTTTAGTGTTGTAAATAGTTTATTGTGTAAATAGTGATAGAGTTAAAAGTGTTTGATTTAGCTACTAAGTGTATATTAATCACTGCAAGGAATGTGATTCTCAGTGAAGACAGGACTCTAATTTTGGCATTCTACCTAATGAACTTATTGTAAATCATTTTTCTCTTTTTATATAAATTAAACACTTATAAATGATGTTATTTTATGAATATCCGATTAATTTTTACAATAAAATAATATGTACATATTTTTTCGATTTTATTTCCAGATTATTATTTTTTTTTTAACGTAATTGTAGTGGTGGTAAATGACATTTTTTTACAGTTAAAATATGTATGAGTTCATTGTTAAATATTCTTAAAAATAATAAAGGATTTAATATAAAAAATAGTCAACACTAAAGTAAAGTTTAAAAAATAACAATAAAAATAAAAACAGAATGTAGTAAAATTTACGAATGAATAGTGATCACGTAACAATGAACTAAGAGTTGTAGGCTCAAATCTAGGGTTAAACCAAGAGGTCTTTGCTAAAAGTTAATTATTAAAATCAAACTATTATCTAAAACTTTTCCACAGACCAAAATCACCTGACCGATAGATACATAGTAGACTAAAAATGTTGTGTTTCTAATAATTTACTCTTCAATTTTCACGTTAAAATAAATTATTTAACTAATTATTATATATTAACTATTTATTTTGTTTGTATCTACTGATGCTTCTAAATACATAAACTCAAAAATCACTGCGATACGTGCACCGTAGGCTTAACAATCATGTGATAAGTTTTACATGTGTGTCGCGTGTCGCGCTAAATAAAAGTAGGAACAGAGATAATGTTGTAAGAACGGCTAGTAACGGGTGTCGGAAGCACAGCTGTGCCGAGCCTAGAGTAACTTTGACACAAGTTGAAGCCTGGCCCTGAAAAGAGCCCTCGGCTTTATTGGTCTTCGGCATCGAAGGCGCCCTCGCCTTCCTCGTGGAGAAGTGTATCATTTTTTCTTCTTTTTTTTTCGGGTTTTCGCACCCTACTTATACAACTTTATATCTCGTAGCTTGTAGCTAGCTTGTCTAGGACTGATTGAGTCCTAAACAAAGAGCTGACCATTGTATTCATATCAGGTTGCGCGAACCAATCATAGCCGAGCTTTGTTCGTCTCCTGACCTGAAAGCTGTTCGGCCAATCAGAAGCAAGCTATTTAATGCGGGGTTTTTTAGTTGGTTTCGACGACGGAAAGCTTTTTAAAGCCAGGGGACTGAAGTGGCGGGCTTGTATGCGTGTGTTGCCAGTGTTTGCGTGTTTTGTGGGGAAACTAGTTTGGTGAACTAGTCTCTGTGTAGGTGACGTTATCAAGTTCAGTAATAATTTATATACCTCTGAGGATGGTAGTTATATTACCGAAACGTACATAAGGGTTTATTATTAAACTCGCTAACGTTAATTGTATTAGTGTTTTGGGATTACTTCTTTCATACAATTTCCATATTACTATTAGTTTCACATTTTAAAACTTATTTCTACCGTTTAAAAATTATACTTTTGTGTAGGGTGTCTTTAAAATAAGCAAACTATTATACCAAATGTTTTTCTCCCATGTAAAATCAAATGTTTAAAGTTATCATTAATAAAATTTGAAAACAGCAAATCTAATAATTACAAAGAATTCAGAAATATGGTGAATCGATCTAATTGTTTAAGTAAACAGGTCAGACTATTTTCTTTCCCGCTGGTTGGTATTGATTCGGTTAGGTATATCACGGTCAATATGAATAAAGTGATTACATGAACTGTGCCACTCTTCTCTTTTCAGGAACTCCCATAACCACAACATTAGAGTAGATTTTCAGATTGCTTTGGTTTTATAACCTGCAACTCATGTAACGAAGTTGATTTTGATAAAACAGAATGTTTTGGTCCTATTGGTGGAATATATATTTTGATTTAAGAAAATAATTGAATGTTCTTTATTAATAATTTATATATGAGTTTTGTATTGAGAATAACCATAAATCTTTGAATGATAATTTTATTTTTTAAGAAAATATTATAATAATAATTACTGTACTATAATTAATGTGATTATTATTGGATTTTATCAATCCCTAATATTTGGTGAGGGTTTAATTTATTCTCAAATAAACTTACTTCCTATTTTTTTGAATTCATTTTCCATGACATTTTTTCTGCGATTTTTTTCTTCTTTTGTGTTCTTTATTTTTTTCCCATTTAAAAAAAAAACCACTACTATGTGCAGTTTATTAGTCGATAGGAAAAATCTTCAGAGTGTTTTGGACAAAGTATTGTTATTACCTTTTGTAATATGAAACCATAAGTGAATTTATTTAAATAATATAATCATGTGTAAGTTTCCATTTGGGTTTCATCGAATCCATTATGAATAGAATTAGCAGATTTTTGGTTGCGTGGCGGAGAGCTCTTTTGTTTTTAATAACTGTGATATCGGTAAGGCAAAAAACTTGGAATTGCCTCATTAATCTTCATTAAAAGCGTTGCTAAGTTCACTGTTTCCACAATAAATCAGGACAGTTGTTTCCACAATAAATCCTTGCTATAATTACCTAAACAGTGGTGTTTATATCGTGTTGTATAATGAGAAACCGAAAGAAACAAAAATTCAATTGTCGTTTACGTTCATTATGTTTGTGGCTTTAATATTTGAGACAACATTTTATTCATTTTTGTTAAAGAATAGATTCTTACGTATAGGCCTAATTAATTGCTCTTGACACTTTTATTCTATAATTTAAAATTTATACTTTATAAGTGTATGCCATATTTTAAATACAAATCAATAAAATTAAAGGTTCATTTAAAACATTCCCAAAAAAACTCAGATGAACACTTCACAGACTGTATATGTCTGTATTTAATTGAAATCTCATTTTCAACTCTGAAGAGTAACGTTAAAAATATTGTTACAAATACTATATTTCTTTCATTGTTTATTTTATTAATAAAGTGTTTGCTGTGTTTTCTTTACAAATCATTCTTAAAATCTTTAAAAAAACATACACAAACACCCTGTTTATCAACGCATTCATATATTAATTTAGTACTATTAAAATTGTTTTTAAAAACGTTGAAACTAACCTCTTCTTCGCGTAGAGCAATGTCTATTCTTCAATATTTCCAATTTTAGTATTTTATAATTAGTTGACGTTAATTTGAATAGCTGTTTTACCATTTTAAAATCATGTTGTTGAAATCTAAAAAGGCAGTTTTACTCTCTGTTTCCTTTTAACTTTAAAAAAATATGAAAATAATGTAATTGGAGTTTGAGAACCATTCAAATTAAATTATTAGCAATAAGAGCAGTAATGTGTATTGTGTCCTTAGAGTATTAGCTAAGGACATCCTTTATGATCATATTGTAATGAAGAATATTTGTTGTTATTTGTACAAAATGTATGGTATTTATATTTGACAGTTCCATTTATTTCTTCAATAAAACTCGTCACTTTCATTTTGTAGACTATAGTTAAAATTTTATTTTATTTTTAATACTTAAAAAAAAAAAAAATGTCAACTCGTTGGTTGTTTTTGGATAATTTGAGTTTAATTTCCACCATAGCAAATGATATTGCACGTTTTATGGACACTAATATTTTTGAAGAAGCCTTGGGCAGCATTTATAGAGCTGATTAACATAATACAGTTTTAATATAAAATCTAATAATTACTAGACTTAACAAAAACCAAAATGAAATAAATAAATTCAATTACAATTTAGTGTGAATTCAATGTTTTAAAGTAGAGTACCATGCTTTCTCTTAAGATACCTAAACCTTATAAAGGCTAGGCTATAACGTGAAGAACCACTTACATGCTTGCGTGAAGGTAGAGAGGTCATTTCACAGGTATGACTATCCTGGCATAGAGTAATAAATCACTTAAGGTGTGAGATTTTTATGGAATGTGGGCGTGACCGTTCGTGAATTTGGAGGTAATTCATGTACTAGTTGCACCAGTGATAATAGGATGTATTAGAGGAGCCTTTCCCAAAGCGAAGATCCGGTAGGAGTGTGCTCTGCCCCCCCCCCCTACTCTTTGGTTACTTTCCTCGATGTCGTAACATCTCGTCCCGATTCCACGAGCGTGGGATTGGGGATGAACTCTCTACTTGCCCACTAGTAACATCTCGTCCTGGCACATACGCTAGGTTAGGTTAAGTTAGGTTCTAATATAATATAAAAAATAACTGTTTTTACAAATTTTAAAAATATTGCTAGGTTAGGTTATGTTAGGTTATAATATAATATAAAAAATCATTGTTTTTACAAATTTTAAAAATATGTTAATAGTAATAACACTTCTCGTATGAAAATTTTTTTATCGAATTTTGTAAAACTAGTTAAAATACTTTTAAATTTATTCCTCAACCCTTGTCAAACTTTCGTCGGGACGAGATGATGTAATTAGTTTGTTTAATCATTTGTAAAACTGAGCGGGACGAAATGTTCCTTTTTTATAGGAAATTGGCAGCGGGACGAAATGTTACTGAACCCTTTCCTCTCCTAGTCCAGCCCCAGTCTCGCTGTTGGTTTCTCTCTTTCTAGTTGATTACTCGTTCCGTTTTGTCGCCTTTCTTTCAAGTTTATTTATGGTTATTTCAGACATGGAAACCATAAATGAATAACATTATTTAATTAATAAATACAGACGTAAATTTAATTCAAATGGATTCTACTCAAGAATCTTTTTCAAAAGTAAATTTAAAAGATATGTTTTTGTTATTTTTCAAGTTAATTAGTGAACAAGCTGAACAATATAGGTACTGGGTTGACGCAAAATGAAATGAACTATTATTTATCTTTAAAAACCTTACAAGTATGCATTTAATGCATATTATTTTGTTGTTAGGTTTATTATTTTTATATTGCGATCAAAAACCAAAATTGCCTGCTACTACTATTATATCAAATACATTAAAAAATTAATAATAGAAAATAACAATCTAATGGCGAGCAATAGATTTTCAACGTCCCTTTCTGTCTCTTTATCTCACTCTCTCTATAAATTTAAATTCGAAAAAAGAACATTTTTAAACTGATATCTTTTAACATTAACATAATTGCTTGCCTAACATTTCTTAATTAACAATTAAATATTATTAAACATTTTGTATTGTCCTTTAAAATGACCTATTTTTTTTTTATCAGCTTCTTTCCAATGCTTTCAATCAACCAGTTTCTGTCATTGTTCCCAGCAGTGGTGAAGTGGTGTGATTCTATAAAGAAGCTAATATTTGAGCAATGGGAAAGTAAATTGTTGGAGTATTGGCTGTTGTTGCTTTTGAGTTTACGTTTCAAAGTAGTAATCTTTAAAATGGTTTCACAAATCTTCCATATGAAGTTAACATCCGAAGACGGTTGCAGCAATCCTCCACGTTCTTTAATCGAGACCAAACTCATAGTTAAATTTACAGGAGTGTTCTCCTTGTCCATGGTGATTGCCATTAAAGTTTATTTTCCTCCCTTAGTCTTCGCACAAGGTATCCTGCAATTTATTTCACAACATCCGAAACTAAAGTTGAAAAAACCGTCTTCATCGCTTTCTCTTGGAACCACAGACTTGATTTAGGCGTAGATAAACATATTTTATCTTCAATGTTTAATTTACTCCCAAAACCCAATCCAAGAAGGTCTATTTTGTCAAGTGGTATTGCGTTTCCACTGCTAGCAACACTTTCATGTAACTGTTATGAACAATTATTTTTCTGAACAAGAGACAAAAATCAAAAGCACTTAGGTTATCATTATATCCCCCTCTCCTTCTGATATAACCGAACATTCTTTCCAAATGATCTTGACCTATTTTGTACATAGTTATACACCTCAATCATTTTTATTATTTTACATTTATATTATACATACCTGTTAAATCGCCACAAGGGGTTGTAACCCGCTCTCGTGCTGGGAAGCTTAATACAACTAACAATAGGCCACTCCCCTAATAGTTTGTCACGCCTTCTGGACCACGTCACTTGTTGCTGTATCTTTGATACAACAACACGTATTTGACGTTAGTTGTGTGTTACCAATGACTACATAAATACTATAAGACACGACATAGGATAGGGAAATAGTCTACGCTTTACGGGTGCTGTTCGTCACAAGTTTGACACACAGCTATCAGAAAGCGATAGTAGTAGGTGTTTGAATGTACGCATCCCACTTGGTTGAGACTGTACAACTGTTGACACAGCATAGTCAGTGTTGTCAGTTCGTGCGCTGAGATAAGCGATTCTCCACCTTCCCTCGCATCTCTGGTCCCATATGTGGCATCAGTGCGCAACTGAAACATTGTTTGACCGTAGAGCCACCTAGCGCCAGTCACATCAACTCTTCAGATTCTATAGCAGAGCGACAGCTCCACACCCTAGCGGGTATTGGTCAACTCAAGAATAAGCGTAGAATATTTAACATGGCCATGTCGTGTCTTATAGTATTTATGTAGTCATTGGTGTTACCGTGATAGTGTTTTTTGACTTCTCAGTTTTAGCTCTGAGATGCATGCTTAGATATTAAGGTTGGTGGTATTCTTATTTAATTTTACTTCTCACATAGGCTTAGTTTCTACTTTCATGTTTCTTTAGTTTTTAGTCACTTGATAACGGAAATTGATTCTTATTCCAGAAACTTCGTGTTTTGATTTCTAACACACACATGATGCCAAATGTCCGAAAATGTATAATAATAAAATTGAACTTCCATCATTAACAAATAACCTCAATCATTTGTTGTGTTTTAGAAGTCTGTCATACATATTGCGCATACTGTTGATGCAAAAAGAAAACCAATATAACCTGTTTTCCGTTAGTCATTGAGTAGCAGTCTGCCATTTTTTTCTCTTAGGTATCGAATGTATTTTTTTGGGTTTTCTAGAATGAGAAAAACTTCAACTTCATTGTTATCGTTGTTGGCTTATTTCAAATATTTCACTTTAATACTTCTCGAATTCAGAACGTCAAACAAATCATTAAACATTTTAATGAAGTCGATTGTACAGTCACAGTTTTCAAAGCTGAGAATGCTCTTTGGCTTACAAAACTTCAAAGCATCCACCACACTTCTACTTAGCAGTTGAGCTGCTAGCTTGACCTTCATTTTTTGTTTTTTAAAATCTTGATTTCTTTATTCTTTCTATACTCAGTGGTTGCAACCATCGATTTAAATAATAACTGGATAGCTCGCTGAAGGCGATAGAGGATTTAGAAAACGGTTTGCCTTCCCCCACCACTTGTAGGCTGTCATTGTTTGCTTAGCACTTGTTGTTGTCACTTCACTTGTTTGGTTTTGTGATTATTTGATTAAAAGTCATTTTAAATGTTTTAATGGTGGTTAGGAGTTGCTCTGCATACAACTGTACTACTTTTTTTTTTTTTAAGCGAATACTATAATAATACAAACAATTGAACAATATTTTTTAATACGAACAAATAGTGAAATTATTGGTAGTAATGCATAATAATAATAATAACCCATATCAGCCATTTTGAATTATTTAGAAATTCATTCTAAAAATATGATGTCCAATAGTACATTAATTACCAATATAATTAATTGTATAATTGTGTACTTAACATATGTTAATTATCTTCAATGATAACACAACATATGACTACCGCTAAAACTTAGATAAATTTACGAAAAAACTCTATACAAATAAATTCCATGTTCTTAATTCTAAAACCGTAAAAATCTTGGCCTTCTGCACAACTTGAATTGTTAAAAGGAATATTTCACAAACCATTCAGATTGAATAGGTAACTGAATGACGTGCTCTATAGGTATCTGAGATACTAAACAGTTATCTGACGATTTTGTTTTTAAAAAGGTCTGAAAAGAAAAAGAAGCATTAAAAAATTTGTGTAAAGTATTACACGAACTGCACAGTTCCCTTGGCACATCATAAATGCAGATAATGCACACAAAAATAATAATCTACTCCTTTTTAAGATTAACAAATGTGTGAGGAAAGAAAAAAACCAGTACTCGATTAATTATTACTTATTTAAATTTCCCAATAAAGAAGTTTCAGATTAAATGTACTTTGAAAATAAACAATTCAAAACCATGCACTAACTTGTAACAGGCTGATTTTCAAATACAAAAATTGTGGTAGTTTCTAGTTGTCTCCCTACCCTCCTCGTTCCTTGCTGAAGAGTATTCAGCACCTCGTTACTCCTTGCTGGAGAGTGTTCAGCACCACCTTACTCCTTGCTGAAGAGTATTCAGCACCTCGTTACTCCTTGCTGGAGAGTGTTCAGCACCTCCTTACTCCTTGCTGGAGAGTATTCAGCACCTCGTTACTCCTTGCTGGAGAGTGTTCAGCACCACCTTACTCCTTGCTGAAGAGTATTCAGCACCTCGTTACTCCTTGCTGGAGAGTGTTCAGCACCTCCTTACTCCTTGCTGGAGAGTATTCAGCACCTCGTTACTCCTTGCTGGAGAGTGTTCAGCACCACCTTACTCCTTGCTGAAGAGTATTCAGCACCTCGTTACTCCTTGCTGGAGAGTGTTCAGCACCACCTTACTCCTTGCTGAAGAGTATTCAGCACCTCGTTACTCCTTGCTGGAGAGTGTTCAGCACCACCTTACTCCTTGCTGAAGAGTATTCAGCACCTCGTTACTCCTTGCTGGAGAGTGTTCAGCACCACCTTACTCCTTGCTGAAGAGTATTCAGCACCTCCTTACTCCTTGCTGAAGAGTATTCAGCACCTCGTTACTCCTTGCTGGAGAGTGTTCAGCACCACCTTACTCCTTGCTGAAGAGTATTCAGCACCTCGTTACTCCTTGCTGAAGAGTATTCAGCACCTCCTTACTCCTTGCTGAAGAGTATTCAGCACCTCCTTACTCCTTGCTGAAGAGTATTCAGCACCTCCTTACTCCTTGCTGAAGAGTATTCAGCACCTCGTTACTCCTTGCTGGAGAGTATTCAGCACCTCGTTACTCCTTGCTGGAGAGTATTCAGCACCTCCTTACTCCTTGCTGAAGAGTATTCAGCACCTCCTTACTCCTTGCTGAAGAGTATTCAGCACCTCCTTACTCCTTGCTGAAGAGTATTCAGCACCTCCTTACTCCTTGCTGAAGAGTATTCAGCACCTCCTTACTCCTTGCTGAAGAGTATTCAGCACCTCGTTACTCCTTGCTGGAGAGTATTCAGCACCTCGTTACTCCTTGCTGGAGAGTATTCAGCACCTCCTTACTCCTTGCTGAAGAGTATTCAGCACCTCCTTACTCCTTGCTGAAGAGTATTCAGCACCTCCTTACTCCTTGCTGAAGAGTATTCAGCACCTCCTTACTCCTTGCTGAAGAGTATTCAGCACCTCGTTACTCCTTGCTGGAGAGTATTCAGCACCTCGTTACTCCTTGCTGGAGAGTATTCAGCACCTCCTTACTCCTTGCTGAAGAGTATTCAGCACCTCCTTACTCCTTGCTGAAGAGTATTCAGCACCTCCTTACTCCTTGCTGAAGAGTATTCAGCACCTCCTTACTCCTTGCTGGAGAGTATTCAGCACCTCGTTACTCCTTGCTGGAGAGTGTTCAGCACCACCTTACTCCTTGCTGGAGAGTATTCAGCACCACCTTACTCTTAGCTGGAGAATATTTAACACCTCCTTATTCTTTGGTGTACAGTATTTTGACATAAATTTAAGACATAAGTACAAATTTGTTTAATAATTAAACATCCAAATATGTAACATTGTGTAACATCTTCTATCTCAAATCAAATCATATATTTGATAGAAAATAAATTACTTTTTCACTATTGAAATAAATCACAGCTCTCTTAACCCTTCATAATTAGTTCGGAGATGTTAATATTTATCGAATGTAGAGCTTAACGTTAGTCAGTAAAGTTTTACCACAGACTGTGTACAATTTAAAGTTAATTACAAGCAGTTGGCCTTAATATGATTTGCTAAACCAATCATGTGATAAGGTTCAAGTGATTTAAATGGAATTTTTATTTTGCCTTCCTTGCTCCAATACTAATAACATAATATAAGTAATTATACTTTAAAATAATAGAGAAAATATTTGCTTACTAGGGTTTCAGCTTATAGGTTTGTTCACTTCTTTCTGAAACTAAAATTTCTTATTGTTATTGGTTTATTTCAATTGTTACCATAACTAATTATATTGAAGATCATACTATTTACTACAGTATTTTAAAACAGAGGATGTCTGAGTTAGAGTCAACGAACAAATTTATTTCACACTATTGATATAACTTATTCCTTTGTTTTTCGTCGTATGTAAGTAGGACGGTTATAGTAATGTTAATAAAAGCTTCAATCTTGACAAATTTTGTTGATTAAAATAAATAATTTTCACGTTTATTAATGTTTCCATACAAATTATTTACATTGTTTTAGCTATTTTGCAGATTAATACAGACAATATCAAAACCAAAAGTATTTATTAAACAATAAATTGGTAATTGATTTCTATGATTATACTAAAAAAATGTATCATAGCATTCATTTTGTGTAATCAATAATTGTCAAATATAAGTGAAGATTAGTCAAAATGTGTTATTAAATGACCTTGCAACGGAAAATTGCAACCCATATCTTACTTGAAATATCATGTATATTGTTATAGATAAATGAAATATGTACGTGCATTTGTGAAAGGGAAAAATTAAAAAACTAAGTTTGACATGTGAATCAATTTTTGTTTTCAATGAAACATCGTGCAATAATTGTATTTATGTTCCAAAAAACTTTACCGGGTTTTTTAAAATTTATTTTATAAGGATAAGTTCATACTATTATTACGGTTTAATTGAACACTTGCCATCATTTGTGTGTATATTGATTAAGTTTCGAGAACATAAATTAACTCTCGTTTTCAAGTGTAAAACTTAGAGAATAGACATACTAGAGTAGAGTAAGGCTATTTTGACGCACTGAAACTAATTCTATAACTTAAAAAATTAACTCAAGCCACAAATCAGGTTTTATCAGTCAAACTAAGTTGAATCTATTACTTTATGTTAGTGTTTATCAGATAATGTATGCATTTAGACTTAGATTTTATTTCTCAGACCTGGTTAGCCTTTGCTTAGGTTGTTGTATTAGTTTATATATATACACAAATGGTGCCAAATAACTGATTAAACTATGTGAATAAAATGTATCAGTAATAGAAACATCCATGAATATTCAATAATATTAAACCTGATTTCACTTACGCAACTAAGAATTAATTCGAAATTTACGGAGTATTCTTTTTTAAGCTCTTCTCTCGTATTTATGCATAAGGTGGTTTTAAAATCATGAATAGTCTTTGAAGAAAACTCTCGTTAATTTTTAATGTTTTGTTAAATATGAAATTTATACTAACGAGGTCAACCATTTGCTCATTGTGTAAATGGATACAATTAAAAACATCATGTAAGCAGAAAACAAGAAATTGTTTTATTAAAGATAAAAAATTCCTTTAAGGGATTTAATTATTTTTTCCATTTACGTAACACAATCTTTCAGGTAATATTTGTTATAAAATATAAATTTATTTTTTTTAAATTGAAATGAATAGCACTTAGTATTCATGCAACCAAAGTAAATTTGCATAACAATACTTGACCCTTGGAGACAACTCATTTTAATTGGCAACTACCTAAAAATATTAATGGAATGAATTATTCATTCAGCCCTAAAATTATCCCTTGAAATTGCATGTACAATAAAAGACTTCCTTTTATTTTAAAATTATTTTGTAAATATTGCTCGAATTCCTTTATCGTAAATGATAGTTATAAATTATGATTATATCTTATAATCACCTTGTACCTTATGTATAAACTTGGGGTACATATCATAAAATTAAAAAACGATATATGAATTTCAATTGTTAGATTTTGTTTATGTTTAAAGGCACCATTCTAGGTATATTTTCATTTATCAACTCGGTTTTTTAAATAATAAAACACAAGGCCTATTGGATTATAATATGAATTATAAAAACGATCTTATTTTAGAATCGATATAGCATATTATGAGATATGGACGTTTTAGAATTAAATCTGTGTTTATTGTTCAATTATTGGCGTATTTACTCTTTAACCTGTATTTTCAAGAACATTAATATATAAAGACATGATAAGGCTGCATCAATGGTTAATTGTCACTTATATCTAAAATTTACTCTCAACTAAAAGCCGGGTGTTTCAAAATGAATATCGGGGTTTTAAGGTTTTTTAGTATTTATTACATTTAACTTACAATTATAAATAGCATATCAAATGAAAGAGCAATTCAAACAGTTTTTTCCACATTGTCCAATGTGAGCACTATTCATCAAACGACACACATCGAGTCGATAGCCGAGTTCGTCCCAAACTTTGATCAGTGTGTTTGGAGTAATAGTTGCAACAACTGCTTCAATCCTGTTTCTAAGTCGAGTAGGTCAGCTGTTAGCGGTGGCACATACCCATGATCCTTTATGCCCAGTTGGGTGAAATATCGTTTCGTCACTGTAGATGTCACTGAAACGAATAATAGAATATATTAATATAAACTATAGTTAATAATAATATATTGTTAATTATTTACTAGCCATAAACTGATATTTACAATTGTACACTTTCAGTTCAATAAAATTACAATCGCTATTGTAAATTGATGATATGTGACACTAATTATAAAAACATAACAAATAGTATTAATCGATAACGGTATCTATGGCTAGGATTTTAAAATAAAGATATGATAATTATCGTCGCACCTACCTTTCTGTACTGCGCTGATGATTCAAAGGACGCAAATTAGCAAATTTACAAACATAAATAAGCGTCACTCTATCAGTAATCGGGACAGTAATTTGTTAAACTCTCACATTTATAAAGGATATATTTTTATAAAATATAAATATATAAATTCAATTTTAATAAACGATTAGAAACTATAGATATAGAAAAATATATGTTGTACAAAATATGTATCCTACATTTTTATAATTTTGTAAATTTGCGATTGGTTGTTAAATTATGGCTTTCATAAAAAAATATAAACAAATTTTAAAAATGGAGAAACGAAATTGACCTACATAGGTTTACTTATATTCGATGTAGGCCTACTAAAAAATAAATGTCTTAATTATTGCTTTAGAAAATATAAACTTTCAACTCAGTTAATGACGATGAATACACAAATAAAGTTTTGTAGAATAAACTTTTTGTAAAATAAAGTGGTTTTGTAGAATTATATTAGTTCCCTAACGTTTGTAGCAAAATTTCGACCAGTAAGCAGGCTTGCTGATTTATTTCTTTTAGTTGGCCTTGTGCCTTCCCAATTGCGAAAAGCTATTGTAAAGGTCAACATAAATGCACATATTATAGACAATCGTTCTTATTGCAAATGGAGAGAGAGAGAGAAAAAAAACGTAACGCCCTTTATGTGTTAGAATGGTTTTACTTATTCATTTTTTTAGCTCACACAGCAAGTTCACTTTTATTTACCATTTATTAGAAGAAAACTTCTGATATTTTTTTATATTTTTTTAAATCTGAAGCACTATCTTCGGAAAGCAAAATTTCTGATATGATATCAACTTGTCAGATGTTTAGTCAAATATCAAGCCACGATTCGTTTAATTTGGTTGCTATTTAAACTATTATTGTAAAGACCGTAGGTACTTGGTGATATTCCATTTTAATAATTGAAACAAACACTTTTTAGTATAAACCACAACTTTATTTAAAATTTACAGACCATGGTTTCGCTAGTTACAGCATTGTCAAGGTAGTTTACATGAATTATTGGTTATTATTTAGTTTAAATTATGAATTAAAAGTATCGTTGTGTTAACAATTTCCTTTTACCTTATTTTGAAACGATTATATTGAGAAAATCGCCTTCCTTGTCATAGAAGCTGATAGTATATGAAGAGTAATCATTCGTAATTTCGAAACGTACACAATCTGACTATGGTTTATTCTTCCATTTAAATTATTGATTGCATATATTAGAGGTTCTTGAAACTTTTACAAAAAGTATTTATTTGATATTTGTGTAGCTTCATACGAATGAAAACGTTAAGAAAGTAATAATCAAGAAATTGTTCTACAGTTTTTTTTTTTTTTTTGTTTTATTACATTTAAAGAAACAAAACATGATTTAGATTCAGAAAAAGACATTAAAATAAAAAATAAAGCTTTCCTTAACAACAAACTAAAACAAAACAAATAAATTGACATATGACATAATAATACATTACTTTAAATTAAAATACACAACAGGAAAGAAAAACCAAAACAATATTACTTCTAAATCCTAAACATAAACAAAGATAAACAATTTAAGATAAACAAAAAATATACTGTATGGAATAAAGCAGCCTCCATGGGTCTACAATGGAGGGCTGTTTTTGACGAGGAAAGACATTCACTGAAACAATTTCAGAAAAAAAATTATTTCTTTATTTAATGTTGTATTTGTATTACTTGTTGACTCGATCCTGCCTTATACTGGGTAAATGGTAAACAGTTGACCAAAGAATTCTGAAAGATATTCACGTCTTTGAAACAAAATCCTTTATAATTATGCTTTTATATTGTAGATTTCTTTTAAAAATTAGGATATTTAAACGATCTATTGTACTTTTTATAATTAAAGTTTACAGTTTCCTCCATAAGAAATAACACAGCGATTTTTCAACAACTAAAAAAGAAACCTTTTTGAAAATATATCTCTGCAGTTCCACTTGGACAATTTTCTTCTTTTCAAATTGTACCGTTTATACTATAGTTTACTCATAAAATAGGATTTTATAATAATTACTAATTCAATTTTTGAACAAGTAGAATTTACAATGTTATCCTTTAGAAATATGTTTTTAGAAAATTGTTCATATTGGGACATCTATTTCAGCAGTTCAACGGGACCGATGTTCAATTTTATTTTTGGTAAATTGTAGAATTTATGCTTAGTTATTTTATATAAATACAAAGTTAGAATTAAGTATGAATGTTTCTGAATAACTAAATCTTGCAGTGTCTTGAAAAACAAATAACACGATATTTTGTTTTTGTTTTTGTAAATAATATAGTCTACATTAAAAAAAAAAAAAAAAAAAAAAAAAAATCCCAACTATTAATGGAGTTGATAGAGGTTGATTCAATTATGTAAAAGTTACTAGTTTGTATATTTTTAATTTACTAAACTTTTTCTTAAAATGAATATACATTTTCATTAAGTATAATATCGATATTGTCATGTATCGTGCTAATTAAGATATACTGTTCCTAAATACATTAAAAATTATTAAAAATATTAATTAATTAATTTTTTATAGGTCCGCTTAAAAGTAATACGATTAACATGACTTTAATATCGGCACAAACATACTTCATTCTCTGTCGTGTAAGTCATTAAAAGAGTCCTATATTGAAATACAATCCAGTTTTTCTAAATTAATGGAGCATTTTCTGCCGTGACGTCGGAGAAAGGTCAGTTCGCAGGCAGGAAAATGCTGACATCGAATATTCAATAGTTTGTGTTGTGAGGATTTTATGGTACGCGGAAGTGAACTCCTGTGAATTGTGGAGGCAGCCAATGAGACGCTGGAAATGCTTCACTCCTTACTATAGGCCTAGGTCTACTACACGTCAATCATAACTGATTATTAACCTAAGATAACTATAGAGGTTTGTATTGTCATAACTACATACATTACAAAAATAATATAATTTAATTTTTTTAACTAATATCGGAAAAAATATCGACTGTTGTGATTACCATTCAGTGTTAATATACTGCCTTTACATTAACAATTAACAGAATACATGGGGAAGCCGAAATTATAATTATTTATCAATTATAAAACTGGGGACAATACCTGCTTTTTGTCTTTTTCCAATCCAGAAATCGCTTGGTGATTACCGCGGTTTCGGGTAACCTATGTACCCATCTTCAGATCACAGAAAATTATATAAATCCCATCGATATGTGGTCGTCAAATATGTTATGACCGATACAAAATAAAAAATAAAAGTCACAAAAAAATACGCATCACGATACACACTAAAAACATTTAAACACTTTTTAAAAAAAAAACTTTTTAGAAATGTTTGAAATTTGATTAGGCCTAATCACACTAACTAGTCATGGGTAAACGTTCAATGCGACTGCCGTGGCGAGTCTATTCGTTCTTCTTCATCGATATATCCATGGGGTTTATATAATTTTCTGTGATCTGAAGATGGGTACGTAGGCTACTCGAAACCGCGGTAATCACCAAGTAATTCCTGGATTGGAAAAAGACAAAAAGCAGGTATTGTACCTAGTTTTAAATAAAATAAATAAATTTTTTTTTTTTTTAAATAAAATAATTATTTATTTCCTAAATATAACATTAATATTATTATTTTAGTACAGAAAGTATCAATATTCAGTTTTGTTGTATTTTAAATTTTAATGTCATTATATAGTTCAAGGTTAGCTTAAGTTATATGTATTTTCTTTATGAACAATTCGGTATTTCTCTTTTGAAAATTTGTGGAAATGGATATGTTTACAAGAAGAATTACTAAACAATTATAAATAAAGTCAAGGGAGGAGAGGTAATTACAGGCGAGGTTAAGGTCGAAAGAATGTTGTTGACAAATATTTATCTAAAACCTAGTGAGATATATTCATAATACGAAGAAGTCAATTTCCAAAGTATCTTCTGCTTGCACCATCAAAAAACTATATGACTACGCCTGACCGTGTTCAGATTTACCTACAAAATAATGTTTTCACATATTTCAAGAATAAAGTCAATATCAATCGTTAAGGTAATGGATGTTGAGGTAAAACATCAATGTGCGTTTATGTTTGCCAAACGTGGACGAAGAGTGTTGTGTGTTATGAAATTTGCAATAATTTGTTTTGAATCAATGATTGCTGCAACTGAATTTTATTCTCTAATTTATTTTGTATCAAATAGTTCAAAATATATTATTATCTTTTTTCTTATTCGATGACAAAACTTTGAACACAAAAAAACCTTAGGGCTGAATATTTATAAACTAAACTATGCATTTAATTTGGTTTTCGTTCAGAATGCACGGCTCTAATAGTAGGCCTATAGAAGAATGTATTAACATTTCGATTAATTAAAAATAACAGTTCCAAGCCTAGTTCACAAAATAATAAATTTGTAACTTTTGTATATTTTTTAAAATGAAAATAATTTGTTCATAAAAACTTCTTTTTTTAATATAAATATATTCAATTTATTATTATTTTAAAATTTTACTAAAAAACAACCCTTTAAACGAAATTTATACAACATAAATATGTAAGTGGTGAAGTTTAACAAATAATATTGTATTTCACATCCTGCAAATGTCAATAGCGGAATATGAAAATGTAAATTTCTAAATAGCTGTGTGTAAAGTAAAATACATTTTTTTGCCTAGACTTTTTTAAATAGAAAAAGTATTCTGTAATTAAAATAAATCTAACAAATGCACTCCTCCTAATAAGATCTAAAGATTTTTTGGTAATTATATAGCAGAGCTGCCTCACTTCAAAATCAATTTTTATGGGTTTTATTCGTCAAATAAATGTTGGAAAAATATTTTACTATCGAAAAAAAGTGTCGGAAAGATGATTACATAATACAATAATACAATTACACAAGTAGTTTTTTCGTGAAAAAATTAACTCTGTGTTATCTTTCATACTCATGACATTCACTTCAATAAACGTACGGAAGTTTTGGCCAGGTGGTTATATATATATATATATATATATAGCAACCTGGCCAAACCTTTCGTGACATATAATAATACAGCCCTACATATGCGTACACTGAAGCACATACGCAGACAATTGAACGTCAATGGAGGGAGGTGCGAGGAAATGTGCCGCGATATGGAAATTCAAAACAACATTTCCATGGCCATATAGCCGAATTTATGTTTAAAAGAAAGTACAATGAGTATAATACTCGTTTTCATCATTTATGGCGAATTACGAGTGAAATACATTTAAATTCAATAAATTCCTCTTTTACTGAATTTGCAGTAGAATTTGACTCTGATTAAGATTTTCTTGTGTAATTATATTATGTAATCATCTTTCCGACACTTTTTTTCGATAATAAAATATTTTTCCAACATTCATTTGACGAATAAAACCCATAAAAATTGATTTTGAAGTGAGGCAGCTCTGCTATATAATAACCAAGTAGTCTGTAATTAAAATAAATCTAACAAATGCACTCCTCCTAATAAGATCTAAAGATTTTTTTTAAAATTATGCCCACATGGGCCTAACCCTGTGCGTCGGTACGAGTAGTCAATAAAGCACACAATGACGATTAAATATTACATAGACCAATATAAAGGCATTACAATAAATATTATCATGTCGAGATGAGACAATCTAAGTTCAAAAAAAAGAAGAAAAAAAAACCAACACTACTAAGTCTTTCCTTTAGTGTTCCAACCAATTATAATCAAGCCTTTCAATGACGCAATAAACAAATTTCTATCTGTAGGTAGATAAGATAACCCCTTCACCCGCAGCCATACAGTCGGTATAGTAAACAAATCAGACAAAGAGGGAACGACAAGACTAATATTTATCTGTAAGTAGGTGAGATAACCCGCTCCCGGAAGATTCTGATATAAACCTTGTACCACATAATGAGAGTTAGTGACAGAAAATGTTTTTATTAACTTGTTGGTCCTTAAGTTGTAGAAATTTGAAGAACGCGATAAGTGTTCGTGATCATCTTTCACGAAAATATTATTGTGTTTCGCGAAAATATATATACGGGGTGTTTCAGACCACATGGACACTATCTGTAGCGCCTAAACGAAACCAGATAAAAATTTCCTTCCAGTTAGAACCTTCCTTTTTCGACCCCAAGGAATTCAGGTAAATTATTTTAGACGCTCCTCAATGACCCAAAAGGGCACTTTTGGGGGCAGGGTAGTGTTTTTGGAAAATTTTCAAATAGAAACATACCTCATTTTAAAGCTCTCTCTTTTCTGAACATTTTGGAGCAAAATTATCTTTTCATTACTGTTCAGGGTGTGACGAAATATATTGTTTTTATATTGCACCATTTTTTTTTCAATTATTCAATGGTGCAAGATAGAACCAAACTTTCAATACAAAAAAAGTTTGTTTTCAAACGGTCTCTCAAATGGCACAATTTTCAATCTAGGTTGCTATTTGAATTTGTTTTACTTTTTGCTCTATAAAAGTTATTAAAGTTTGAAATTTATTAAAAATTTGAAAACTACATAAAAAAGTCCATACTTACCCATATCTCCTGAAAGGGTGTATTCTTGTAAAACTAGGAAAAAAGTCGGTTGCCCTATCTTTGTTAGGGAGCTGGCAGTCACATTTCCCGCTAAAAACTAAAACATATATATTTCGTCACACCCTGAACAGTAATGAAAAGATTTAAAAAAAAAAAAAATTTACTCCAAAATCCTCAGAAAAGAGAGACCTTTAAAATGAGGTATCACACGACCTATGTTTCTATTCGAAAATTTTCCAAAAACACCACACTGCCCCCCAAAAGTGCCCTTTTGGGTCATTGAGGAGCGTCGAAAATAATTTTCCTGAATTCTTTGGGGTAGAAAAAGAGAGGTTCTAATTGGAAGGAAATTTTTTATCTGGTTTCGTTTAGGCGCTACAGATAGTGTCCATGTGGTCTGAAACACCCGGTATATAAAAAAGTTTTGTTCATCTTTCGATTCTGATTACAAACAAACTGCCTTACACTCAGCACTTTAAAAGTATCGAAAACAGCGTTAGTGAAGAAACTATGGCTCTTTTTCAATGCTGCTTTAAGTAGATCAAGTGGCTCAAGAATCAAAACAAAATCTATTATTCTCCCCTCCCCCCACAAGTAAAGACTAGAAATACGCATAGTACGCGAGTTTCAATTCGTGGAAATATAGAATATCGCTAAGTTGTTTGACAACCTAAATTATTATTCTAGTTTTTTGTTTTAAAAACTCAATTTGTTCAGTCCATTTCATTCTTTGATAGAACATTACTGCTAGATATTTACTTACACATAAACATGTATTATCAAGGTAATCACCGCAAGTGTGCATATTTAAGCTATTTTTGTCGAAATCAGTTTTAAACCTTAATGATATGAGTAGGAAGGTAGTTTCAGAGACATTAGAAGGTTTTGATCAAACTATTTTTTAACGTCTGATAAAACTTTGAGAGCTTTAATTCCGTCATCCTTCCAGCTATTGTCTTCAAATATTAATAAAATGACCGTATCATCAGCAAAAAGAAAGAATTACCCCCTAATTGGTAAATTACTTAAGTTATTACTTTCCCAGCGTACTACCCTGAACAACCCCTAATAGTACAGTGAAATTATAATTTTAATGTGTTGTATCATATAAGTGCATTTTTTTTTCGATTTTATGTATAAAGATATCATAAGGTAACTAATTTTGTGAGTTTTTTGTGCACGGCTTCGCGAGAAAAGTGGCAAAAAACGCATTGTTGACGTTTTTCGAGTGCATCGCTTCACTATTTATTTAATATCTCCGGCACCAGGGGTCGTGGAAAAATAAAAAAATAAATGGAAAATGACCATGATGAAATAGACTATCGATCCATAAGGTAGGATTATTTAAAAAATTCATCCTAACCCCCAAAAAACCATTTCTCGAACTTTTTTTTTTTTACTTAATTAGCGATATTTAAAGGAAAAATGATTGAAATTTTTTCAAAATTTGGGAAAACATGTATTTTTATGTCGGTAACTCATGATATATATATATATATATATATTTAAAATTATTTTTCCACTCGCAATCGGCATTTTTCGGCAAAAATTGAAGTGCCCGCCATTTTTGGTAAAAGTATGGTAAAAAAAAATTCATCATCTCAAAATGTAGGGTTTGATATGTACTTTTGTCTAAGGTAACCCAAAGGTTTATTGTCTTATAAAAAGTGCCCATTTTTAGGGATTAAAAAAAAAAAAATCCAATTTTTATTTTTTTGGTTTTTTTAAATGTATATTGCATTATTAATGCTTAATTTTTTTTTAGAAAATGTTTTTTATTTACATAGGGGGGACAAATTATTAGACTAAAGTGCATTTTTAAATATAATAGTGAAGCGATGCACTCGAAAAACGTCAACAATGCGTTTTTTGCCACTTTTCTCGCGAAGCCATTCATAAAAAAAAAAAAAACTCACAAAATTAGTTACCGTCTCATCTTTATGCATAAAATCGAAAGAAAAAAAATGCACTTATATAACAGCGCTCTAATAACTTTTAACTCCACATACAGACACAATTTGTTTCCTGTTAGAAAGATATCTCCTAAATCACGAATAAGATTTGCCAACACAACCCCATAATGCAATAGTTTGCTACGATTGACAGAATCAAATCCATGACCTATATAAAAACACTACA
Organism: Aphrophora alni; assembly: GCA_963513935.1. Classification (NCBI taxonomy): domain Eukaryota; kingdom Metazoa; phylum Arthropoda; class Insecta; order Hemiptera; family Aphrophoridae; genus Aphrophora; species Aphrophora alni. Next base: position 165,118,240 of record OY740765.1, on the reverse strand, counting down.
AGGTTACGTTTGTAAGAACTGATGGCGTCATTAATGTAACGGGTAAGCTGAAACAAAGCATCGGATATACCATTATCCCGTCTAAACCCATACTGACAGTCTCTTATATTGTTATAGTTTAAAAAGTAACTAACGGTTCCTTAACGATTTTAAAATGTTTTTACAAAACACGCTTAGGAGAGAAATAGGGCGAAATTTGTTTATCCGTTATGTAAGATGATTTCTATTATAGTATGAAGATAAGATTATACTGGGTGTCGAACATAAAATGTTACAATAGCTAACTTTTGAATTATATAAACCTGAGAGTACTTTAAATGAAGAACTTTCCCTCTTTCAATGAAGTTTAAAAATTCATTTTTTAAAATGTTAAAAATTGCCGCCATTTTCAAATATGACGGTCAAATTTGAAATTTGTAATGGAACACCCTTTATTTTATGTGGTTTTCACGTGTAAAACTTTTTTAAAAGAATGTTTTATTCTGGGGTGTTTTTTATTAATATTTAGCCGTTTAGGAATTACGGGTACTTTAAAGTTCACAAAATTAAAGGTTTGATTGGCTTACAAATTGTGTGTTAAATACAGGACATAAAACTAATAAACAAATACAGCAAATGTTCTTCAGCTCTGTTATTATTAGGAATTTTGGGAAAGGGCCAATTTTAAAAAGTCTCAAATTTGACCAAAGGATAACTTTCCATTATAAAAATTGAGGGTTACCAATTTAAAAAAATAAAATTCCTTATTTGTGATATTAAGCAATTTTTTTTTCAAAATTGATATCCATGTCATTTTAGACCTTACAAAAATAAGGGGAGTTCCCCATTAAAACTTATTTGTACCCCCAACGGTCAAAATTTAGCTATTGTAACATTTTATGTGATAATCAATTATTTGTAGACCTATCAAACGTTTAATTTTCTGAGCTTTAAGTCCCTGTAATTCCTAAATGGCTAAAGATTAATAAAAAATACCATAGAATAAAACATTCTTAAAAGATTGTTTTACGTCTGAAAAAAACCACTAAATATGGCGTTTTATAGTTGCCACCATATTGGAAAATGGCGGCAATTTTTAACGTTTTACAAAATGGATTTATATACTTCATTGAAAAGAAATGAAGGTTCTCAATTTAAAGTATTCTATCATATAAAATTCAAAAGTTAGCAATTGTAACATTTTAGGTGGGACACCCTGTATATATATAAGATGGTATCTTGTTTGGGGCAATAAATGTTAAATCCTTATAAACTAATAAACTTTATAAAATGAACTTTTTGTGAATATTTTACAATTTAATGAATTGTTGTTAATTATAGATATTATTAAAAAGTTAAATCTTTTTAAAAGTAAAAGTTACAAATTGGACATATATTACACTTTCAAAAATCGATGCGTTTAATAAAATTTAAAAAAAAATAGATTTTTTTTATTTACTTCATACAACAAAGTGAAACATCCATAAATTTTGTAACGTAGAGCCGCTAAGCTAAATATATTGAAGAATAAATAACGTCAATAATAAATCTTTATTAGTCATTTTTCACAGTGTTCCTACAATCAAAACAAGAGCCATCTTTGAAATCACCCCTTCTAAGAAGGAATAATATATTCTTAATTAACAAATGGATCATGCATTACACAATGAAATTAAATAACATACATTTGTAAATATTTTAATTTACAACACATCAGTAAATCTCTAAACAATAATACAGAAAGGTATAATCCTTAGATAACATTGTTTATAGTAAGACCGTAAAAGAATAAAATACACCCATTTTTCCTTGTAACAGTAACATATTAACAAAACGTAACTTTCAATTATATATTTTATTAAAATAATATCAACATTAATGTTACACTGACATTTATCAGTTTTTAATTTACGTTATAAGTCAGTAGAGGAAGTGATTTTTTTTTTTGTTCTTTTCTTACATCATTATTTGAAAATATTTTTTATAAAGTTATCTTTCTATAATATTTACACTATTTCACAGGCATTAATATCTAAACTATTTTCAATATTAACCTATTTGTCCGATAATATTTATAAAATTTCCTACATCGACATAACACCATGTACAAAATAACAGTCTATACCGTTTTGATTTACGTTTATTTTATTATACACTTTTACAATAAGGGTCGTAGCGATCATCTGTTGTTGATCCATGTTGTTGAGGAGATGACATTATAATCTGTGACGTGATGGATTACGTGACAAAATATAATTAGTACGGTAGGGATAAAGTTCGTCACGGCAACATTGCTGCTGTTGCCATGTTGCATTGCTGCTGGATGTTCCCCTGGAAACAACAAAACAAAGACCGGCTAATAAATCACTTGTGAAGCTACAATCAATATGTTGCAATATAAAGATGTTGGTTTTCGTAATTTTACAATATTTCTGTGAACTGTAGACGACAACTATTGAGATTTATATTTATTCAATTAAGGGGAGGGTACCCTGAAAATTGGTCAAAAACTGCCAAAATATGGAATATTATTTTTTAGTCCCTAATTATTTGTCAGGTCTTTCTGAATCAGAAAAGTATAATTTTTTTGCAAAAATTAATATATTTATATATAATAATAATTTTTGAAATAACGCTTACACGCGAATTTTGGTCAGCTTTTCGTTGTGTTTTTATCAAAACTATGTTTTTTTTATAGTAATATAGATTATAAATTATAGCTTAGATGATTTTTGTATTTTGGTGTTTTTGTTTTGTTGTCTTTGATATTTGCTGCAAACTGTCAGCTGGATGTCAGCAAAAACAGATGTTTGAATAAGTAACAAACAGTGAAACCTTTGTGTCATCTGCAAATGTTTGTTGTTGTGAGTGAAACTTAACCTTATATGTTTGTTAGTGGTTATAAGTGGTAGTTTTGGTTAGGTTAGGTTAGGTTAGGTTAGGTTCTAAGAGAAGAAGAAAGAAGAATAAATCTAGAAGGCACAACGTATGGTGCAGGAGACTTTTGAAATGTGTGAGTTGTTGTTGAGGAGCCTACATCGATTATGGCAATGGTTTATACATAGGTAAAGTTATGATTTATGCTTCTAAATAACTAATAAATAAGTATTTTAGACCAAAATAGTTTTTATTTTACCAAAGAAGTTATTTTTTAAGAAAAAACAAATCATATAAATCAGTAAAGTACATATTTTGTTCAAAAATCCATAAAAATGCTTCTTTTTTAGAAAACTCGCGATTCCCGACAGTTGAAATTTTCATGTTTTTAAGAATAAAAAATGCTAAAACTAAGAAAGTATTGCAGATACAACAATGAAACTTTGCATGATTGTTCGAAACATATACAGCTACAAATTTATGTATGGATTTACAAATATCTTTAGTAGTTGGTGAAATAAAAATTTTTAATCGTAACAAAAATGTTTTTAATAATTTTTCAAAATTTAATCTTTTTCAGAAAACTCCACAGAAGAGATATTTTCTTATGAATACATAAAGTTGTAGCCTATATCATATACTTCAAAATAACACTTTAAAAATGTGTCTACAAGCTATAGCTTAGGAGCCTTAGCGTTTACCGTAAACCTTTACAAAATTTCTTAAAAAGGGGGGTGGGGGGGAGGGACGTGAAAATAAGGCCAAAAACCGGTTATATTTCATGAAATAGGTTATATGTACATAAAAAAAAGTAGTAAACAATATATAATAACATAAATAGGATTTTAGAATTTTCAGGGTACCCTCCCCGAGATTTATATTTATTCAATTAATCATAGTCAATAGTGGATATTTATTTATTTATTTATTATTTCCACTACATGATGGGATTTATCCTGAAAAAGCTTTAATAAAAAAGATCCAATATTGACTACAAAAAATAAATTTATTTAATTATTAAAATAAGTGGGTCGTTTTAGACATAAAAAAACTGCATAATGATAATCATTTTAGTTACCCTCACTTTCTTTTCTAAGTTAAAACGGCAAACAATTTTAATAAATAAAATGTGGAGCAGATAATTTCGTAATAATAAATCTAATCAACGAACATTGTAACCGTATTTGTATGTCTGTAAAATTACGATTATCTAGATTTTTTTTTTTAAATAGAAAATTCAAAAGATTTGTCTGTGAATAAGATTGTAATGTCTACATTTTATATTTGAATCACTATTTTAACGGGAAAATAGTTGGCTCTTAAGAAAATTTTCCTTGCTACATGATTGATAGAAACGAATGGACGTAACCGATAATCAAATGCTTTAACATAAAATCTAAATCAGATTAAATTCTAAATAAGCAGTGTTGAAATAATGTATCGCTTCGCTACATAGAAAAACAAACATTGGTTTAATTTTATTAAATGCGTCAATTTATATTAGAGGTTAGTAATGGAAAAAAAAAAAAGAAAAAAAAGTCAAACAGGACGTAATTTTAAATCTAGATTAAGTGAACATGAAAAAAGTTGGCGGTTAGGATATGAAGATTCCAGTTTTTCAAATCATTTAAGAAAACATCAAGTGTCTGATTTTAATTCGAGTGTAGATTTTAAAATATTACATTTTGATAATAAAGGTAGGAAATTGAATGCTTTGGAGAGCTTAGAAATTAAAAGAATAAGATACTGTAATCCTAATTTAGTTTTAAATGACCAGTTAGATTTGTATAACTCTCCATTAGTAAAACCTTTAAAAGTTATTTGTACGTAGAACAATCAACTGGTTTTCCCATTAGGTATTGTTCCTATGGTCATTGCCCAGGCCGGGTATTTCCCCAACCTTCCATTCATTGTATCCTAACTCCCACCTTCTAGTTTTAAGGTTTTCTGGTTTTTCTTTTTTCTTCAGTCTGTAATACAGCCTCGTCAATGCCTTAGCAGGCGAAACCATTGGTCGGCTAGACTAATAAAAAGTGGATATTACAAAATAAAAAAATTGTGTTTTATTATCTTTAGAGGTTAGTGCAATATCATTCTCATTTGTTAGATCTTTTCAAATTTTAATTTTTTTTGGAAAGTTGAAAATTTTTAAAATCTGTGTTTTGATGTTTGCAGTTACACTATCAAGTACAGTAAAATATTTGTTGTTTTAGCTTCTAAAAGCGGGATTTATTGTTCTTCTTTTAATTTTAAATCGATAAATTCAAAACCTCATTTTATAAATAGCAGCAATAATTATGGTCATGTTATTATTTTTATTCATTTCCTTTTGGTATCCAAGTCAACGTAATACAATAAAATATCACTTACTTTCTTATGCGTCCGTCACATGACTTCCTTTTTCTACTATGACACGTTTCGGAGATTAACTCCATCATCAGAATCGATATCACTCTTACGACCTCGTCAAATATTTAATAAAACACACAAACATCAAATATATTAATTTTATAGCGTTGGATGCAACCCGTATGGCGGTTCAAGGACAACTGCCGTCTCAAGGTTATGTAATCACACGATGACATTTACTAGATAACCTGTTATCTTATCGTAGCCTTGTCGTAGAGCGTGTTTGAGGAGAAATGAAGATGGTCGTTCATAACTTGGTTTTCGTTGTTTTGAAAGCTTTGTATATTTCGTACCCATCGATAGAATCCATAATTTTGCCTTCCTTGCACACTTGTAATAATATCAAATTGGTATCGAAAACCGTATAGGTCCTCGTCTATGAGGTGGCATGCACAATTAGATTCATTGCTCAAGTTCAAGTTGTCCTTGAACTGCCATAAGCGCTGCACCCTACGCTATAAAATTATTATATTTTCAGTGTTTGTGTGTTTTATTAAATTTTTGACGAGCTCTTTAGAGTGATATTGATTCTGATGATGGAGTAAATCTACGAAACGCGTCATAGTAGAAAAAAGAAGTCACATGACGGACACATGAGAAAGTGTTAAAACTTTTATTATTATTTTGGTTATATTGAAAACGGCTACATTCTGGGGAAAAAATACCAATATCGTTTGAGCTAAAATAGAGTGAAAATAAAATTTCTTGCTGTTTACACCAGTGAAGATGCGTATATATCGAATTGGGAATGAAACCAGGAATGGAATTTTCAAAATGTCGAGAGAATACTTGTTGAACTTATAATAAAATATAATGGTATCGAAATATATTAAAAATTTTAATACAGACATAACTATTATCACATTCATGGGCGTCGTCGACGGGGAGACGCGTCCCCCCCCCCCCCAATATTTGAGATGTAAAAATATTTTTGCTAAAAACGAATGATTTACTTAAAACTTTAAAAGATGAACATCGGACTTTGTCTTTACTAGAAAGCACTAAAGATGGAAAGGACGCATTAGTAGCTTCAAGTTGGAGGCGGAACGAAGTTTCAGTGCTCTTCGGAAGCTCAAAAACTATCTCCGTTCTACTATAACTCAGCAGAGACTGAACCATGTAGCTGCGTCTTATGTCCACAAGCCCATTCTAGACAATTTAGACGATAAGAAAATTGCTAAAATATTTATATACAAAAATGACTCAAGAAAAGTAACATTTGGTACTATTTAGGTGACTTCAAAGTTATAATAATTAGATTTATTGTTTTAGTGTATTTCATTTGCTCACAAAATATTAAAATAAATGCATAAAAACGATGTGTTGAGAAGTTTAATTTTTAAAAAATTCCATACCCCCAGACCCCAAGCATATGTCCCCCCCCCCCCAATGATGAACTGGTGATGACGCCCATGATCACATTCACAGTTTATATAACTTAATTACACAGAAATATATTAAATTAACTTTGCTTAATTATTATGATCTACTAATGAAAATAATCATTACGTACATGACTCACCGTTGAGTACGTGAACCATAACACTCGCCGAGTCGGAGCTCGATGGTGAACAAGTGTAGTTACCCGAATCGGCCGGTAGAGCACGGGCTATCAATAGTCTACTAGTCCGTGTTTGTTTTTCAGTGACAACACTGATTCCACCTCTTTGCGAATAGTTGACAACATGAGCACCGCGGTACCAGTAAATAAAGGATGGTGGGTCTGGAGTTTGTAGTACTACGCAAGTCAAGTTGATGTCACTTCCGCTCTTCAGGTACAGTTCAGAGTTACCCATGATTTTCGCTTTCGAAACTGAAAACAATTTGAAATTATTTTAGTTTTAGAGTATTTATAAATAAAGCGTTATAATAATTAGACAACGGTATTGTGTTGTTCTCCTTATCTGTTATCTAAACAGCGTTGTTTCTGTATAAAACATTTACTCTTTTGAATTTTGCGTGACATATAATTTTAATTTATATTAAACATGTTTCAAAAACGAGGTATATATAATTTGGACAATTTTAACTAGACTACATGTAAATAGCTGAACGAATTTAGGTCACTTATTCTTCTTTTTTTCAAATATGTATATCTTTGTTGTAATAGGATTTAAATTATTATTTATTCAGGTAAATATACATTGAAGCCTTTGTTTGGATTAGAAACACAAGCGTTTCTTTTTGGCATAACCAAAATATGTCATGAAGATTTAAATTATTATTTATTCAGGTAAATATGCATTGTAGTCTTTGTTTCAATTAGAAACACAAGCGTTTCTTTTTTTCATAACCAAAATATGTCATGAAAATTTAAATTATTATTTATTCAGGTAATTATGCATTGTAGCCTTTGTTTGGATTAGAAACACAAGCGTTTCTTTTTGGCATAATCAAAATATGTCATGAAGATTTACATTATTATTTATTCAGGTAATTATGCATTGTAGCCTTTGTTTGGATTAGAAACACAAGCGTTTCTTTTTTTCATAACCAAATTATGTCATGAAGATTTAAATTATTATTTATTCAGGTAAATATGCATTGTAGTCTTTGTTTCAATTAGAAACACAAGCGTTTCTTTTTTTCATAACCAAAATATGTCATGAAAATTTAAATTATTATTTATTCAGGTAATTATGCATTGTAGCCTTTGTTTGGATTAGAAACACAAGCGTTTCTTTTTGGCATAACCAAAATATGTCATGAAAATTTAAATTATTATTTATTCAGGTAAATATGCATTATAGTCTTTGTTTGGATTAGAAACACAAGCGTTTCTGTTTTTAATAACCAAAATATATCATGAAGATTTAAATTATTATTTATTCAGGTAAATATGCATTGTAGCCTATGTTTGGATTAGAAACACAAGCGTTTCTTTTTGGCATATTCAAAATATGCCATGATTAATAATAACAATACTTACGATATGACAAATATCATATTCTCCTATTTGTTGTTTTAATTTGAGACATTCTCATGTCTCTATTTTATTTTTTTACTACTTTGTGAAATTAAAAAGTATTTCCCCTTTAAAACGCCATCCCTGTTTCAATTCACTCTATGACGATCAATATACACCAGCGTTTCTTTAAAGAGGGGGCGACAAGTACATTAGGTTCCCGGAGATTTTTTTTTTTTTTTTTACGCTGGAGTGATAATGTTGTTGGTGCAGCTTTTGTTATTTATATGACACTATGAGAGATTACCAGTGAATTATGTTTAATTATTTCGTCCTTCAGTGTTTAATGGTGTTTGTAAATTGTATGATGCAATCAGAAGTACAATAAATTAATCTACCCTTCACACAACTCTGTGCGTATTGTTGAAATGTTTGATACAAAGTAACTTTTAATAACTGATCAAGAAACATTTAGGGAACTTAAATATAGGTATTAGTTATACTTTAAAATAAGCCAGACCAAGTTTTTGAAGTAGTGTATGGTTTTCTCGAGTTTTAATTTGATTTACAGTATATATTTATTATAACTGAAAAATTAATGTATCTTTTATTTTTTTTAAATGACATAACAACTATTACAAAATATGTTGTCTCTAAATAAAAATTAAGATTTTCTCGAGTTTTAAATTGATTTATATTATATAAATAATATAACTGAATATTTAAAGTATCTTGTATTTATAAAAGTTGATATAACTACTATTACGGAATATGCTGACTAAGTATATTAAAATTAAGATTTTCTCGAGTTTTAATTTGATTTATATTATATATTGAATATAACTGGATATTTAAAGTATCTTGTATTTTAAAAAAATATGATCTAACTACTATTACAGAATATGCTGACTAGGTAAATTAAAATTAAGATTTTCTCGAGTTTTAATTTGATTTATATTATATATTGAATATAACTGGATATTTAAAGTATCTTGTATTTAAAAAAAAATATGATCTAACTACTATTACAGAATATGCTGACTAGGTAAATTAAAATTAAGATTTTCTCGAGTTTTAAATTGATTTATATTATATATGTAATATAACTGAATATTTAAAGTTTCTTGTATTTTTAAAAGTTGATATAAGAACTATTACAAAATATGTTGACTAGGTAAATTAAAATTTACATTTTCTCGAGTTTTTAATCGATTTATATTATATAAATAATATAACTGAATATTTAAAGTATCTTGTAATTAAAAAAGTTGATATAAGAACTATTACAAAATATGTTGACTAGGTAAATTAAAATTAAGGTTCAAAGCTTTTAGAAATATTTTAAGTAGAGGGTCGTCACACATATATTTTTAACTTTAATAAAGGAAGGTAATTACTTTTTTTTCAACGATTTTACGCATTTTCTGCATACTTAATTTCAAAATACATATAGTTTTATAAACTAAATCTATAAAGCTCTTCTATTTAATTTAGGCAATATTTTAGCACAAAGTGTATTTAGGTTCTAAATAACACGACAGCACTGCATAAAATACACACTGCAAATTATAATAAACATAAAATACATTCTAACTACCGCCTATTTTGACAATGTCAAAGCACACAAATTAGATGTTGTTTGTATTTAATACTGTGTATATTTTATTATTGTTTATCGTCGCTTTATGTCAACAAAAGTTTGTGAAGTTCGTTACAGTTCTTGTTTAATAATCTGAAATTGGACAACAAACAGCAATACATTGATGCACTGAGATAACATATCTCTAATATTTGTAAATATTATTTTGTAATTGTAGGGTACACTACCCAAATGTTAAAAAGATAAATATTTACTTCTCAACCTTCGTGGATATTTATATAGGGCGAGATAATATCAATAATAAATCAAATTTTTTTTTTTAACATACCACGTTTTTTAAACAGACTAAAAAGTATAAAATTATTTTTCATCACCCTTCTACAATTTTGAGGGAGGATCATTTGGATATATTTGGAATACTTGGAGAGAAAAACGTGGGGCGCAGGCAATCTATGATAGTTAAGGAGTAAATAAATTAAATTACAGTGAATCTCATTTCCGATTCACTGTAATTAGCTGTGAATTCATCCGGATTGTGTACTTGTATTATTTACTGGCTGCGCCACACGTTTTTCTCTCCAAGTATTCCAAATATATCCATAGCCACTAACAATCCTCCCTCAAAATTGTAAAAGGTTCAAGAAAAATTATTTTATACTTTTTAGTCCGTTTTAAAAACGTGGTATGTTAAAAAAAATTTTATTTGATTTATTATTTTCTGTTTTTTAGTCTTATGTCCGGGTGAAAAATTTCAATCGGTTTTGTATATATTGATGAGACTCTGACAGGGACATATATAGGAAATTCCCAATGCATTTCACATCCTGTTTAGCTACAAATGTCTGAAATTCAAAATATTACCTCTCATTACCTGTTGTTTAAACAAATGTAGAGACAAGAAACCATTGTATTGTCATCTAATTCTCACCTATGTTCAAAATTTCAGGTCTCTAGCTTATCGGGAAGTTAGTTTAAACTCGATTGCAAAATTCCACCTGGACAGACAGAGAGATATGACGGACACCGAACTAATAAAAACGTGGTAAATAGAATGACTTCTTCTCTCTTGTTTTCGATTTGACCAATAATGTCCGACAGCCGATTTAAATTTCTTTGTTGCAAATCAATATATCTACAGGTCCTGTAGGAGATTGCAAAAATGTCTAACTATTCAATACTTCAAAGTTAAACCAAAATCAGTTCTGGAAGATATATTGCTTTAGTGATATTATATACATGTTAGTATAATATTTGATAACAAATACACATTTAAAAACAACGAGAATGTTTTACTTTTGGAATGGGGTAAAACTAAAACGATTTTATGAAATGTGTTTATCTTTTCTGCTGGACTAAATACTGTTATAATTTTCATTTTTAACATCCAGTAGAGTATAGAGGTATCAAACTACATATACAGAAGTTTATCACAGCGATAACTAGCATCTTAAACCAAGTTGTTAAATACAATTTCCTTTTAATAATTTATTCCGTAAAACAAAAAACACTTAAGGAATAGAGTGGTCATTTCCGTTTAATTTGTATAATTGGTTGCATATCCATTCAGACTCGCTTCAAAGTATTTAAAAAAATTATCGTGTTTTTAACTATATTGAGATTGAATTTAGAGGTTTCAAATTAGTTTTGAAATATATTATGTTTCGAACCGAATTGAAACATAATGTAGCACACACTTTACTTTTTTAGCGATAAAAATCAATGTAAATGACGACAAACAAAATGTATTTTCAATAATACACAATAATGATTCCAGTTATAATATATTATTTTAAACAATGAATCGCAATAGCCTAATTACTGAAAATCATTGTCTTATAATAATTTAGTTTCGTCCCAAGTAATTGAAGGATTGTAATTAACACTTAAAGAACTACAGATATGGAAAATATAAATTTTTTATAATAATTATGAGTGAAATATTGACAACGAATTCATCTAGAATTTCAGTCTATTCTCCTTTTGAAACATTACGTAGACATATTTCGAAATAGTGTTTAAATTTTGTTGGCGTTGATATTAATAAACCATTTTATAGGGTAAGCATACACAGGTTATACATTTATTTACTAAATTATTACGAAATAACTTTTGAGAAAACTGCATATAATTTATTAATTACACATAGCGAGGTCAAAATTCCTGTTCTGTACAGATTATTTTGAAAACAAAAAAGGATTTAATTCAACCTACAGTAAACATTTCATTATTTTAATACAGTTTTAGTTTGAATTCAAATACATCTACGTTTTAAATTGTTGAAACTCGATTGAGTTACATGCCTAACTACATTATTTATTACTATTCTTTAAATAAAAATAAACATACAGATTTTCAAAATAAATAAGGAATTTTATTTATGTCATTTAAAAAATATTATGAAATTTAAAGTATATTTACATGTCGTTAAAGAAATCCTAAACCATAAGTGGATGTTTATTTGTATTCTTGTCAAATAACTATCAGTGTTTTATTATTATAAATTTTTCGGACATTTGCCATCATTTGTGTGTTAAAAAATCAAAACACGACGTTTCGGGAATAAGAATCAATTCCCGTTATTAAGTGACTAAAAACTAAAGAAACATGAAACTAGAAACTAAGCCTATGTAAGAAGTAAAATTAAATAAGAATACCACCAACCTTAATATCTAAGCATGCATCTCAGAGCTAAAACTGAGAAGTCAAAAAAACACACAATCACGGTAACACACAACTAACGTCAAATACGTGTTGTATCAAAGATACAGCGACAAGTGACGTGGTCCAGAAGGCGTGACAAACTATTAGGGGAGTGGCCTATTGTTAGTTGTATTAAGCTTCCTAGCACGAGAGCGGGTTACAACCCCTTGTGGCGATTTCACAGGTAAAATTTCAGCTTGTTTTTTAGTTGTAGGGGTATTATAATTAAATTTTAGTTCTTTTTTTTAATAATGGGAGCCATAATGGCCTTACTTCTATACTTAATTGGCTGATAGCTCTGAGATGCATGCTTAGATATTAAGGTTGGTTGTATTCTTATTTAATTTTACTTCTTACATAGGCTTAGTTTCTAGTTTCATGTTTCTTTAGTTTTTAGTCACTTGATAACGGGAATTGATTCTTATTCCCGAAACGTCGTGTTTTGATTTTTTAACACACAAATGATGGCAAATGTCCGAAAAATGTATAAGAATAAAATTGAACTTCCATCATTAACAAATAACTTCAAACAGAGAACTATCAGTAAAAGTAGAAATAAATGTACAACTAAAATGCAGTCACTGAAACACTTGTTAGATATAATTTTAGTGTATTTAATTTGTTACTTCACCAATAGTTACAAAGTGTTACTAGGTATAATATAACGAGTTAATAAATTATTTTTATTTTTCTCACCTACAACATTAAGTTTAAACGCCTGACTTATCTTGGGCTCAGTGCTAACTTGACACTCATAAGTTCCTGAATCTCTTCGCTGAGGAGAACTCACTTTGAGCGTCCATTCATCAGTGCCATCTGAATGCAGTGACTGGAAACGTTGGTCGTTAGTATATGTCAGGATTCCGACAGTCAGGATGTGAAGGTCTCGTTTCCTTATCCAGGACACCTGTAACATTTCAATTTATCTTTAGGCGATGAAATGGTTGTAACGGATCGAGACAAATATGTCTTCGTGTGTTCCAAGTAGGGAGATGTTGTGTAACAAGTAGTGAATTGATATATTCAGAAATTAAAAATAAGACGATATTGCCTATATACAGAGTGTCCCACCTAAAATGTTACAGTAGTTAACTTTTGAATTATAAATATGATAGAGTACTTTAAATGGGGAACGGAACACGCTGTATTTTTTTCAGGTGTAGAGCAATATTTTTAGACTGTTTTATGTTTATGTAGTCTATTCTAAAAAATCTTTAGCCGTTTAGGAATTATAGTTTCGTTTTAAAGTTCAGAAAATTAAACGTTTGATAGGCGTTGAAATTCAACTTAATTTCCGATACAACAGGGCATAAAAACTAATTTTTAAAAAATACAGGAAATGTTCTCCAGTTCTATTATTATTAGAAATTTTTGGAAAGTCCCGATTTAAAAAGTCTCAAATTTGACCAAAGAATAACTATCCATTATAAAAATTGGGGGTTACCAATTAAAAAAAAAATAAAAAATCAAATCTCTATTGTTAATGAAATTTAGCACTTTTTCAAAATTGATTTCAATGTCTTTTTTTGAGCTTACAAAAATTAAGGGAAATCCCTATTAAAACTTATTTGTACCCCCAACGGTTCAAAAGTTAGCTATTATAACATTTTAGGTGGGAATAAATTATTTGTAGGAATATCATTTAATTATCTGAAATTAAATTGCTTGTAATTCCTAAACTTAAAGGTTAAAAAAAATACCCATGAATAAAACATTCTTAAAATATTGTTTTACACCTGAAAAAAACTATAAAATACAGAATGTTCTATAACAAATTTCAAATTTGGTTGCAAATTTTTTAACATTTTACAAAGTGGATTTGTAAACTACATTGACAATAAAAGAAGATTCCCCATTTAAAGTACTCTATCATATTTATAATTCAAAAGTTAGCTATTGTAACATTTTAGGTGGGACACTCTGTATATTGCTTTAAACAACATATAATCGAAATCGATTGTGCTTATTTGTATTTAAACAATCCTCTTAGAAAAAATCCGTGATTAATTTCTCATTATCAACTGTAAATTCCATTATTTTGTTTTGTTTTCAAAAGATGTCTACTGACTTTATTGATTTAGCGCTTTATTGGATTGGAATTTGGGATGTAAATTTTTGGTTTTACGACCGCAAATTTTGTACAGAAAAATATTTTATTAACATTAACAAAATACCTCGATAGATGCCCATAATATGTCCATATGCAGAATTTGAACAAAATATGTCCATTAATTGGGGCTGAAACATACTGTATAGAAAAGAGTAAAGACATATAAACGTAACTAAAAAACATTATACTTAACGTTTATAAAAAGTAATAAGCTTGAGACCGCGAAGAATACACCAGCGATTGATTTTTTCCCCCTTTTAACCACGTATAAATGACAAGGTATATTGAATTTGTTAAAAAAAATAAAAAATAATGTTAAATTTATAGGCTGCAGGAAAACTCCAGTTAAATAGAAAACAAATATCGTGACGTTACAAAATTTAAGACGTTTCTATTCCAATGTTTCTAAACTTTACACATTCTATAATGTTTAGTCTTTTGTTTAATTTACGTCAATAAATTATCATACTGAATTAACGTACGTATTAGTAAAATATTATTTTACGCTTGTTTTGTAACAATAATTCAAATAATTAATACCTAATTAATTAACGTCAATTTAAAGTACCTGTTATTAAAATATTATTTTAAGGTTGTGTTGTAAAAATATAAGCATAGAGATAAATTTCGTATGAGGTAAACCAACTAAGTCTGCTTATTTGTTGATTTTCGCCCGTGTATTTTAGCTTACAATCAAGAGAATTGTTAGTGTTTTAGGCTGATGAAATACTGAAATTATCATTCAATAATACACTTTCAACCTAGAATATATGAAAGTACTCATAACGTAAACAATAACAGCATTTGTGTGTTACTTAGAACAATGTATTATATTTATTGTATGTATAATTAATTAAGGTTCCCCCCTTCTTTTCTCTTGTTTTTAAAGACGTTAAATATTTTATACATGTATTTCTCACCTAATTTCAGATTATAAGACAAGCAATTTAATTGGTTAAATAAATATATAGTAAATATTTTTGGTAATTATATAGCAGAGTTGCCTCACTTCAAAATCAATTTTTAAAGGTTTTATTCGTCAAATAAATGTTGGAAAAATATTTTATTATCGAAAAAAAGTGTCGGAAAGATGATTAATTAATATAATTACACAAGAAAATCTTAATCAGAGTCAAATTCTGCTGCAAATTCAGTAGAAGAGGAATTTATTGAATTTAAGTGTATTTCACTCGTAATTCGCCATAAATGATGAAAACGAGTATTATACTGATTGTACTTTCTCTTAAACATAAATTCGGCTATATGGCCATGGAAATGTTGTTTTGAATTTCCATATCGCGGCACATTTCCTCGCACCTCCCTCCATTGACGTTCAATTGTCTGCGTGGCTGCGTATGTGCTTCAGTGTACGCATATGTAGGGCTGTATTATTATGTGTCACGAAAGGTTTGGCCAGGTGGTTATATATCACCTGGCCAAACCTTGCGTACGTTTATTGAAGTGAATGTCATAAGTATGAAAGATAACACAGAGTTAATTTTTTCACGAAAAAACTACTTGTGTAATTGTATTAATGTATTATGTAATCATCTTTCCGACACTTTTTTTCGATAGTAAAATATTTTTCCAACATTTATTTGACGAATAAAACCCATAAAAATTGATTTTGAAGTGAGGCAGCTCTGCTATATAATTACCATATTAAAAAAAAAAATTAATTATTGGAGTCTTGCAGAAACTTGTTCAGCAAAACTCAATCAATTTTACAATTTTACCAAATATTATGTTTATGTTTCATTAAAAATGTAGTGGAACCTTCGTTCCTTATTGTAAATTAATGTAACATTATGATTAAAACCTGTAGCAGGGTAGCAGTAATACCTTTAAATATGTGACATTCATTAAAACTTACAAATAAATAAACACGCGGTTATTCCTTTCTGAGCAATAAATCGTTTGGCTTTAGTGTTTTGAAACCAAAGAGGCGCTATTAAAATTTAGCTCCTTAATATACGTGAGTTAATTAACACTATTTCCACAACTGAGATTATTCTGTACATTTAAAAAGCTTTCGACATTGTACAACAAGAAATATTGCTTTATAAAGGAATTAAGGGAATTCAAATAATTTACTCAGAAGATATATGACATGCTAGAGGTAGTTTCGATTGGTGAAATTATGTGTCAGGTTGGAAAAACTAAATATGGAGTCCCACATAGATCTCTATTTAGGACCACTTTTATTTTGAGTGTTCATAAATAATTTGCGTAACGCTAGTATTCATTTTCAAATAAACTGTTTCTCAGATGATACTGTTATATGTTATTTGGCACAACCCTGGGAAAATGTACAATAATCACGACTAACTGTTTCAATGCATTACAGTTTTGATTTTGGTAACATTGCAAAGTATTTACTATTGACCAAAGCAACTTTAAACGTTTTCAGTTAAAAGATTAAATAGTCAATAACTCTGCTAATATATGCTTAAAATATGTTTACGACATGACTACATTTTCACGTCAATTTATTTCAAGTATTAGATCTTGAACGCGGATTAGAATCAGAAAGTCTGAGTGACTTGGAATCCAAATTAAAAGAATTTAAAAAATAAAATTTACCCAAGTAATACGATAATTTTACTTTTAGAAAAAAACCAGCACTAGTTACGCTTGGAATTTTTTTTCGTAAACAGCAAAATCAAATCAGTTTATCTTGTTGGGGAGAGACTTGTATCACTAACTTTAAACAGATTTTGAGTACAAAAAAGTTTTATTTGGCTTAAGTATCACACGTCATCAAAAATTGTTCAATAACATTTTTATATATTTTATAGAACTTCCACTGTAGCATTTTTATATAATATAAAGTTATTTTACATGTTGAATGGAAATAACACTACAATGACACAACCCTGAGAAAATACAAGTTAAGAGTCTGTAATAAAATCAAATATTATTTTTTATAAGAAATTGTACTCTTTTTTAGCCCTCTGACAATTCAATGAAACTTCAGAATATATGTAAAATTGTAACAGTTTTAAAACCTTTGTGAAATTATTGACGCAGTGGTTACGCGTTTTTACAACACAACGCCTATTTAAAAAATATTTGTCTTGAAATTTTGGTATTACTTGGTACTCGAATGTTATGACTTAGGTATGACGAATGCGTCTGTGGGTATAGTATTTTGAATTTGCATTACATTTTTTTTTTTTTTGTCATCACTTACTCATACAGATGTGTATTTATTGTTTGTGCTACCTTTTGTAAAATCTTATCTAAGATTTTTTATTTTTTTATTTCTCTGTTATTTTCCAGACACAAATTTGTTTTCCTTATATCACTGAGGCAGATTTGTTTGATTACGAGTGAAGGAAGCTTAAAAACAGTCTAACAAGACCTGTATTTTGTTTGCATCAAGATGGTTATTAGTTTGTAGTTTTTCTGTATTTTAGTAATCATAGTTAGTAAATAAAGCATACTTTACTCATTTTATTTATTTACATTTACATGTAATTCTAAGTTAAACCATGAATTATTTTTCTAATTTCATTTTTATCCCCCCCCCCCTATTATTTTCCCATTTAATTTTGTAAAAATGAAATGAAATTTTTTTTTTTAAATATTACTTAAAATTGTGAATTAAATATCTGCATTCAAATATGACCTAAATAGGGAATAATTAATATTGAGTTGTAGAATAGGTAATCCTACTACTGCATGTAAATTGTGTTATGAAGCTGATTATTTATTTATGTTTTGATAGCCAAGAGATATAAACTGTCACATATGTCAAATTTCTGGATCGCCTAGGATATAGAATTCTGTATTATTAAATCTGTAATTAGTGTAATTTTTTCTTTTGATTTAAACAAATAACGATTTCAAACTTTTTAATAGAGCTTTCTCTGATATTTTCTTTTATACAAATTAAAAATTTTTAATTATGACAACTGTCGTAACCGGTCATTATTTTTACACACCGGTTTTGTTTTAAAGTGATGATAAATACAACGACACAACAAACAATTGAGTATAAAGTACGAATCCTTTATCTTCCAAACAAGAGGGGAAGTCTAGCGTTAGGAGATGTGCCAGCAATACAAACCACAACCTAGGCACTAGAGAGCAGCAGAGTCAAGTCAGTTGAGTGATAGATGCGAGTTGGAAAGGTCTAGCTAAGTAAACATAAGATGTGCATGATTTTCAAAGTATTCGCTTTGCTTGCCAATGAGTGCATGTTTTATCAGTTTTGGTTGGTTGCTCTTTCAATCATTATATTGTATTGTATTATTTTCGTCCAGTCTCGGAATTTCCGAGATATTCCTCTTTACGCTTCGACTTCGCTTCAGTTTAATTCTACGCAACGTATAGAAGAAATTATTTTATTTTATTACTGACCTTGCCCGGTTGTCCCGAGCTCACATAATTAGTTTAGACTCCGTCCTAGCTCAGTTATCCCGAGCTCCCATAATTACTTAAAGCTCTGTCCTATGTAGGTTATCCCGAGCTCCTGTTGGTTTAGGGTAGGCTCTGTCTTCGTTCGGTTAGTCCGAGCATCCATAATAATTTTAAGGCTCTGTCCTACCTCGGTTATCCCGAGCTCCTACAGTTAGGTTAGGGTAGGCTTTGTCCTCGCTCAGTTAGCTCGAGCTCCCACAATTAGGTTAGGCTCTGCTCTCCCTCGGTTGTCCCGAGCACCCATAATTAGTCTAGGCCTTGTCCTACAGAGGTTACCTATAGTTCCCATAATTAGACCCTGTTCTAACTCGGTTATCCAGAGCTCCCACCATTAGTTTAGGCTCTGCCTTCGCTTGGTTGTCCCGAGCTCCCATAAATAGGCTAGGCCCAGTCCTAGCTCGATTATCCCGAGCTCCAGAATTATTTTTGACTCCACCCTCACTCGGTTATCCCGAACTTCCATAAACAATGTTAAACTCTGTACTAGCTCGGTTATGCCGAGCTCCCTTAACTGGGGCTAGATCCTGTCCTCTCTTGGATATCCCGGGCTCCAACAGTTCCTCCTACGTACACCCGTCCAAAGAGACCATGGTAACTTTCTTCCTCATCCTGGCGATGATGAATTAAATCGCGTAATTGGTTGACTTTGCGTCACCGGCGAAATCTGAGCTACCTCCTTAAAATATTCTTTCTCCTGACCCTTGGGATTATACCCTGCTAGCTGAATCATCCAAGCACCCACATCCCCCACCTCGCATAAAGCCTACCACCTAGAAAGCAGCGTTACACTGAATACTTGTATTTGAATGTTTTTTAGAAGTTGTTTAGATATATAACGTAAAATTAATTTTTTCTCTTCAAAATAATAATTGTTATTACTAAAACTATTTTACTTTTAAAAACATTACACTTACAATAGGCTAAATGAAATAATTTTACGATTTTGTTTTACGATTTGTTTAAGTATTCTCGTCGTATCCAATATAGTTTCACACAAATGTCTATCCCCTATACAATCACGACTGAACCCTCAAGAATGCATTAACTCTACTTCATTAAATATGGGTGGCTGAGGTTCCTATAACTGTGTATTTTGTAGAAATATCTATGATTAGTCTTAGATTATGTATAGATTTCATTTGTAAAACTCTTTGCAATAGTTTTCAGGAATATTTTTGTAAATAATTCTGTTAGGAAGTACTGATATTATAACATTGTTTATACAAGTTAGAAGAATATGTGTTTCTATGTAGTTTAATACGACGCAATTATTTCATTGTTAGTAATATCATCCATTTTCCTCACACTAATTTGAATTTTTTTTTGTACTTTATTTTCAGTTTATGTTATTATTTTATAACCAATGGGGTTAAATATATTCATTTTTAAACGTTTAGATATTATTTTCGGTACACACAGCTTGTATATCGTAGTAAAGTATTATTAAATGTGCTTGATGTAGGCTATATATTTAAAATAACAAACACTTTTAAAGGCTAACATTTAAAAAAATAATATTTTCTATTTTTGGTAAGTTTTTTTATAATATAAATATGTATATTTTAAAATTTTAGTTATATTTAGTAAATTAGTGCGGTTATAAAAATTGCTACCAGTACTAAATTATGACTCGTAAATGAAGATAAAATAACTTTTTGAAAAAAATGCAGAGTAAATAGGAAAAAGAACAGTGCAAGTTTACTAACAGCGCATGTTTCCGTTAATCCAAAAGATTTTCGGAAATGTTAAAGAATAATGTTAAAAACTGAGTTACTGACTTATGTGAAATATGATTAAGTACGCTAAAAATACATTTATGAATGACTGAGTGTACTTACCGATCTATCTCCTAAATTTCTAACCCGGCAGTGGAGATACGCACTCTGTCCGACAGTAGAGGTGATTTCTCTTCTTGTGGAATTGTCGAAGTAGGGTTGCGAGAATGGTTGTTCCCAATAGTTGAGGTTGTCTACAACCGATGAACCTGAACCCACGAAATAAGTAAGTTATAGAAACAAATATCTGTAAATGGTTTCTTCAATTATTTAAAAGTACTTCTCCTGGAATATCTCTCTATATATAAGGTTCTAAAAGTGTTTTACATACGAGATGGAAATACAGCTTTGGTACATAACCCAGATAAAATGAGACTTAAGTGTGGTGTGCAACATCCTGTACCAAAGCCAAATAAGACTTTATCCATATTAAATGTTGAGCTTGACTTATGATAAAAACTATACAGTATAACAAACACACAGAACACAATTCTCATAAAAAAATACGCCTAAATATCAGACGCGTTTCAACGACAAGGTCGTCCTCTTCAGTGATACACCAGCTACACCAACCAAACTACAACTTGGTTGGTTGGTTGTGGTTTGGTTGGTGTAGCTGGTGTATCACTGAAGAGGACGACCTTGTCGTTGAAACGCGTCTGATATTTAGGCGTATTTTTTTTATGAGAATTGTGTTCTGTGTGTTTGTTATACTAAATAAGACTTTGTTTACGAAATTGTATTCATTCTTCACAACTAAACTTTATAATAATAAACCTGTATATATTAAAATATGTAAGAATTCTTAACCTTTTAGTGGTATCTGAGGCGATGGTTACTCGTTTTAGACGATACAACTTTCATCTTAAATATTACAACATAACATGTGTTCGATGTTTTAGGGATTATTGTATGTGAGAGTGTGTTTGTTTCTGTGCGAGTGTGTTGCTTTGAATTTTCTTCTTTAAAAACATATATGTTAAATTAGTTTTTAATATATAGCTATACTAAAATTTGTTTTTTCTTTCTTTCGGGGTTTTTAACAGACTCCCCCTTTTGTGCTTATTTTTGTAAATATTATATTGATTATTTTATATGTTACAAGTTTTCACAGTCCGTTTTTTGTAATCCTCAAAGTAAGTAAGTAATAATAACAACAATAATTTAGTAAGTATTATTTGTGTTTTTTTTTTCCAATGAGGGTAACTTCAAAAATGGCTAATAGCCTAAATGAAGTGCCTATATTTTCTTCGTACAATTTTGTCAAAAAGGTTTATAATTTTTGTTAGTTGTATAAGTGTTTAGTAGTGTTTATGTTCTATTTCGAATTATTTTTCTGTAAATTGTATTTTATATTCTTTAATTAATAATATTATAATTATGTTAATTGAAAATAATTATGTAACTTAATGTTTTCTGATAAAGTACAAAGGGTATAATTTTTTTTTTTTTAAACAAGTTTTAAGCGGCTGTCACACCCAGAAAATATTAGCCGATAATAGCATGCAATAAGTTAGTCGTCTGTAATTCAAGTTAAAACTTTCGTTGTTTTTTGGCGTGCAATCGTAATTTAATAATAAAGTTGCTGTCTTTTCTGTGTTAATCCAATCGTATAGTGAGAGTTTCACAATTAATAATATGTGTTCCACCAGTGTTTTTCTTTGTTTGTAAACAGTTTAGCCACTTATCCTATAGAGTTACTCGTAATTTACAATATTCACAAACAAATATTACATTAAAATTTACGATATAATTCATATAATATAATACACCTGAATGAATTACTTTCTACTCTGTTTCTCAGAGATAAGAACTTCCTCTTTGTTCTTAGAACTTAAAGCGTATATCTTTAATCCCTCAGCGTGGATTGTTGTACACCTAACTAAATCAATACCCAGTGGAAGGAAGGGAAATATTCTTAGTAAAATAATTTCAATACAATGCGATTAATCATGATATATTTTTCTCTATTTAATTGTAATATTGCGAAATTTCACAAACATTAGTTATTGAAATATATTTAGACTTTAAAAAAAATCATGTTTACTGGGTGTCCCACCTAAAGTGTTACAATAGCTAACTTTTGAATTATAAATATTATACAGTACTTTAAATGGGAAACCTTCCTTTCTTTTCAATTAAGTTTAAAAATCAATTTTGTAAAATGTTATAAATTACCGCCATTTTCCAATATGGCGGCCAACTTTGAAATTAGTTATATAACTAATTTTATGGGTGTTCAGGTCTAAAAGAATATTTTTAAAATATTTTATTCTTGGGTATTTTGCTTTATCTTTAGCCGTTTAGGAATTACAGGCACTTAAATTTCAGAACATAAAACGTTTGATAGGCCTACAAATAATTGATTCCCATCTAAAATTTTACAATAGCTAACTTTTGAACCGTGGGGGGTTAAAATATGTTTTAATAGGGAAATCCTTATTTTTGTAAGCTCTAAAATGACATGGAAATCAATTTTGAAAAAGTGCTAAATTCATTAAAAATAGGGGTTTGATTGTTTTTTTTAATTGGTGATCACCAATATTTATAATGTAGCACTTTCCCCAAAATTCCCAATAATAACAGAGCTGGAGAACATTTGCTGTATTTGTTTATTAGTTTTATGTCCTGTATTCAAAAGTCCTGAATTCAAATTACAACAAAGCAAGTCTTATTTTCAAATTTGTAAACAGATTTCTCTTAATAACAATTTTAAAATCAGATCGTCTAAATCAAAATGCAATTAATTTTTGAGAAATATTGAAAATGTGTATTGAAAAACACCCGGTGTAAATAATTCAACTTAAAACGAGACTATAACTTATGTAGGATTTTTTGAGCGTTTTCATAAAATAAACAAAGTACGAATGTGTATTATTAAACGTGCGTGTGTGTGTGTGTGTCAGACTGTGATAATGTGAAATATTTTGAATTGTCTCTTTCATCTTATTTTATTTTGTAATACTAGGTTACGGCAGAGTTTTCTTCGCTATTTGCATAAATGTATTGTTGTTTTTTCGTTGATAAATAACTATTGTTTTAGATATATTGAAAAATTGATGAGAGTACATTTATTTGTTCTTTGATCCATGAGATCTGTGGTTGGTTTTTTGCAATATGGGTTGGTAGCTTAAAAATACAGTTTTTATTAAGGCCGTAATGAATATCCTACATTTATGCGAGTACAATTTTGATATAAGTTCTTTCACCCCCCCCCCACCTCTTTATTTTAAGTAGGAATGTAATATTTACCTATTACATTATTTTATCTTCATGTTAATTATTTATATAAAATTGTATTATTTGAAAAAATAAAACGAAGATATAAATAATATAAAACATTTTTAGAAGTGTCACCAATTTTTATTCATGTCAACTTGAATTTCACTGTCAACAGTGTACCTATCATACCCAATTCATTATCGAGCTATCAATCTGAACTAAGTATAAATTTAACTTCATCCATCTTTCAGTTAATGTTACACTGACATTCAGTTAACTTCACCAATTAAATTACAAACAAACACTATGTCAAGACATAGGTTGAGATCATCCATTTTTTCAATTATATTAGATTGTGGTTTACAATGTTTATAGGTGAAACTCTACGGATGAAATTGTTTCTTGTATACTGTTAGAATGCTTGGTTTACCATTTATGTGTTGTATTGTGTTCACATATCTTATGATTTATATCATGCAATGAATGTCGAGCTCAGAATCTCTTTGGAAATCTTTATCTCTCACTTAGTGTCATCCCCGTATAGAAATGTTTTCAGACAAGAAGCCCCAGGTCAATCTAGTTACATTAAAAGTTTTCTTAGCTATTTCTCTCTCTATGTAATAACAACACTCGAAGTTCAGGGTTACGTCTCTCGTTACATCTTTCCTGTGTTATGGAATTATACAAATTTGGAAGTATAGAGTTACAACATCCCATTTCTGATTAAAAAAAAAATTGTTTTCTACTTTTCTCAATCAAGTAGAAACTAATGAATTTATTTAAGCAATGGATTATCATGCAATGAATGTCGAGCTCAGAATCTCTTTGGAAATCTTTATCTCTCACTTAGTGTCATCCCCGTATAGAAATGTTTTCAGACAAGAAGCCCCAGGTCAATCTAGTTACATTAAAAGTTTTCTTAGCTATTTCTCTCTCTATGTAATAACAACACTCGAAGTTCAGGGTTACGTCTCTCATTACATCTTTCCTGTGTTATGGAA
The DNA here is from genome assembly GCA_963513935.1 of Aphrophora alni. Lineage (NCBI taxonomy): Eukaryota > Metazoa > Arthropoda > Insecta > Hemiptera > Aphrophoridae > Aphrophora > Aphrophora alni. The sequence continues at coordinate 165,093,237 of OY740765.1, read as the reverse complement.
TTATACAAATTTGGAAGTATAGAGTTACAACATCCCATTTCTGATTAAAAAAAAAATTGTTTTCTACTTTTCTCAATCAAGTAGAAACTAATGAATTTATTTAAGCAATGGATTATCATGCAATGAATGTCGAGCTCAGAATCTCTTTGGAAATCTTTATCTCTCACTTAGTGTCATCCCCGTATAGAAATGTTTTCAGACAAGAAGCCCCAGGTCAATCTAGTTACATTAAAAGTTTTCTTAGCTATTTCTCTCTCTATGTAATAACAACACTCGAAGTTCAGGGTTACGTCTCTCATTACATCTTTCCTGTGTTATGGAATTATACAAATTTGGAAGTATAGAGTTACAACATCCCATTTCTGATTTAAAAAAAAAATTGTTTTCTACTTTTCTCAATCAAGTAGAAACTAATGAATTTATTTAAGCAATGAATTATCATGCAATGAATGTCGAGCTCAGAATCTCTTTGGAAATCTTTATCTCTCACTTAGTGTCATCCCAGTATAGAAATGTTTTCAGACAAGAAGCCCCATGTCAATCTAGTTACATTGAAAGTTTTCTTTGATAGGTTTCTTAGTTATTTCTCTCTTTATGTAATAACAACACTCGAATTTCAGTGTTACCTCTCTCATTACATCTTTCCTGTGTTATGGAATTATACAAATTAGGTAGTATAGAATTACAACAACCCATTTCTGAAAAAAAGAAGAAAAAAAAAAAAAAAAAAAGTTCTCTTATTCTTAATCACGTAATCAATTTATAGTCGATTATAGGTTTCAATACACTATCCCTCAGTCATCGTTGTCTCTATTTACATTAAAACTAGCTTATAAAATTTAAATATACTAAATTATGTAAAAATGATCATATAAACAACAACTGGGTAAAAAAATCCATTTACACATTAAAACCCTCTTAATTCCCATAAACCAAACGGCTAAAATATCGTGGTTGTTAATCGTATTTGAGAAAGACGATTTGATGCTACCCAGTAATTCGGTATAAATCCTACTATACAGAGTGGCTGAAAAGAAACCTGCACCCCAATCAACGTTTTTGTTATTTGAGATATTTGAAAGCGGTTTGCGCCATTCTATTTTGGAGGTAGGGAACACTTTTCATGACAAAATAATTTTCAAATTTGGGTCCCGGGGCAGAAAGGGGGAGGGGTAACCCTGCAAAATATTCCAAGTATGATAGACATGTGATACGTCATTTTGTTCGTGATGAAAAGACGAGAAAGAATCTGTAATTGTAATATCAATCCGATATTCCTAAACAAAATGGCGGCCCAAAAAGTAAAATGGCTGAAAAGAAATCTGCAACCCCCACCCAATCAAATATCTAAAATAAATAGTTAAGTGGTGCAGGTTTCTTTTCAGCCATTTTACTTTTTGGCCCGCCATTTTGTTTAGGAATATCGGATTGATATTACAATTACAGATTCTTTCTCGTCTTTTCATCACGAACAAAATGACGTATCACATGTCTATCATACTTGGAATATTTTGCAGGGTTACCCCTCCCCCTTTCTGCCCCGGGACCCAAATTTGAAAATTATTTTGTCATGAAAAGTGTTCCCTACCTCCAAAATAGAATGGCTCAAACCGCTTTCAAATATCTCAAATAATAAAAACGTTGAGGGGGTTTGCAGGTTTCTTTTCCGCCACCCTGTTAAGGCTTTATTTCTTAACATCAATGAAATCCTTCGATTTTGCTTTACATACTGAAAACAAAATAATCACTCTATTTCAAACGCATGTTAAACACAACGCTTTAACACACACATTCAAATGTTTTATCTAAATCTTAGGATTTTCAGCGCACCATATTCGGCAGTTTTGGTTGTTAATGTAACCATCCAAGTGAAGCCATGCCTCGTCAATAAAAAAAAACACAATCCATCATTTCAATAGCTTTGTCATTAACAAGATAACGCATCCAACGACAATACTGTATACGTTTACCAAGGTCAACTTCTTTCAGTTCATGAACGACACCGATGCGATAAGCACGCCGTTTTAATTTTTTAGTTGCCCTAAAAGCTGTAGATAGTTAAAGTCCAGCCTGTGAAGATAAGTTTATAAGTGATTTGCTGGGTGAGCGATTCAAACGTTCTTTCACATCGTCCAGAACTTCCACTGTTAACATTGATGGTCGACAGGTGCTTTTCCGATCATATACATTCCCAGTATCACGAAATATAATAATCAGACGTGATATTGTTGACTAAAGTATAAACTTTCTGACAATATTTATGTGTATCTGTTATTTATTGATATGGTAGCCTATACTCAATAAAAAAAAATTCCCTTTATTTCTTGTTCAATAATCAAACATAAAATCATCGTCGTCTTGGTAAAACGTGATAAGCTCTGACGTTTTAATTTATTTGAAATCTGTTCCCTTGAGATCGAAACAGACACTAATCCTTAATTTTTAGATTTATATCATAAGCCAATAAGTGAACGCAAAAATAAGTGCAATTTCTAAATTTAAATATCTCATAAAATGTAATGGTGATTGTAATAGAATTCTGTTTGAATAACTCCTAATATAATCATCCCTTATACGTAAAAATGTTTATAAAATGGTGCGTCAGTAGTTATCGGACAATCATTCAAAATGAACCATGATTTCTGCACTGAAAAAGTGAATTAAAATCAACAGCATTTTATTAACCCTAGAACACTACTCATTCGTAAAAATTACGACCCGCCCTTTCTAAAATTAGTAGAACTCGTAGACAAAAGACGGACACGCTACACGCTCTGTCTTTTTGTTTACCTTCCTGCCAACTTCGGCTAAGCTCAAAGTTGAACCGTTATTACCGTACTCAAGCTCGCGTCGTATATTTTACGAAAGAATAGTGTTTGCGAAAGTTTTAACTATTAAGTGTTTGAATATTTTTTTGTAAATTATTGTTTTTATATTGTTAGTTTTTAGTGTTGTAAATAGTTTATTGTGTAAATAGTGATTTTAGAGTTAAAAGTGTTTGATTTAGCTACTAAGTGTATATTAATCACTGCAAGGAATGTGATTCTCAGTGAAGACAGGACTCTAATTTTGGCATTTTTGGCATTCTACCTAATGAACTTATTGTAAATCATTTTTCTCTTTTTATATAAATTAAACACTTATAAATGATGTTTTTTATGAATATCCGATTAATTTTTACAATAGAATAATATTTATATTTTTTTCGATTTTTTTCCCAGATTAATTATTTTTTTAAAACGTACTTGTAGTGGTGGTAAAAGACATTTTTTTTTTACAGTTAAAATACGTAGGAGTTTATTGTTAAATATTTTTAAAAACACTTAAAAACAATAAAGGATTTAATATAAAAAATAGTCAACACTAAAGTAAAGTTTAAAAAATAATAATAAAAATAAAGTAGTAAAATTTACGAATGAATAGTGATCACGTAACAATGAACTAAGAGTAGTAATCTAGGGTTAAAAAAAAATTGCAACTTTATGATGGTTCGTAAATATAAGACGATTATCATTCCAAAAATGTGTTTGAAAATTTTAAAAAGAATACTGAATCGCTACGCTTAAACTGTTTTAATTCTTACGATTTTTTTTTTTTTTTTTTTTTTTTTTTTTTTTTTACATTTGATCCTTCATTTACATAACCTAATTTGTTTGGGTTTAAATTTTTTTCAGACTTATTTTATGTGTCATGATATTTTAAATAAACAAACACACTTCAAGATATTTTTGTGAGTTAATTTCCTTAACAGTCATCTACAAATTTAAATATTAATCACTTTAAACGAATTAGGGTTAAAATGTGCAAAATTCTGTTGAAATAATAGGAAGTCTTATTTTACACGTAATTTTGAGGAATATTTTAGCTCTTAATGAATAATTCATTCCAGTAAGTTTTCAAGCAGGTTGAGCTTTAAGATGAGTTGTCTCAGAGGGACGAATATTGTTATGCATATTTCCCCACTTTGTTAACTCTGATTATTAATCATTCTTTTATTTATTTAATCTACCTTATTTCCAAAAACACAACCTAATTGTAATACAGTGTAAATAGTTTTAGGTAGAAAACTTTACTTCCTTAATATGGAATTTATTGTTTCCTTGGAAATTATGGAGAAAAATATACGTCTTATTTTCATATTTGTTTTAGTAAATTTCCGTTTTGAAAGTTTTGTTTCTGCAATTGTCAAGAACATGGTAATAAATCTTCATTCACCTCAAGAGTACATTAAACTTATTTCTATAGCTTCCACCCTAATCTCTTCTGCCTTTAGTCTAGTTGTGCACAATGTAGCCTAACAAAATTGTAGTACTTAGTTAACATAAGCAGACATTTCTTTAGCTTGCACTGAGAGTGTAAATTTTGTGTAATATTCATTTTTTTTTCAAATCTATTTTTGGTATACAATAAAAAAATTGTTCAAGTTTATTTATTACACTTATGTACGATAAACAAAAATTATTTAGACTTTTTTTTTCATATATGGGGGTCTTTTTCATCTATTGACATTAAAAAATAAATATAAAATAACTATGCAATAATAGATCAGAATTATGTAATTTGAAGATGATAATGGTTGACGTAAATGAACTATATTTTTATGAATTTATTGATGTTTAAAACATTTGTTTGTATGATTGTTGGTTGACACTTGGAAAAAAAAAACTTTATTAAAAATTCTATTTGCAGTTTAATCTGTTTTTGTGTGTGGTTATGTATTTGTACATGTCTACGAATAGTTTTAAAATTTGCTATATATGTTTCTTATCTATCACTTCTAAGAGTTTGTGCATGGTTCTTTTATATTATCTTTATTTATAATGGAGGACACTCACAATTATAGTGCAATATTAAAAAGAATTTAGGAAATACCCTTACTACGAATAAAGCATCGAAATTAATGTTTTGATTGCCCAAACATTATTATAAAACTACCAAATAAAACTCAGAAGTTTTTAAAAACCATGCACAAAGTTTTTACGTCACCCAAAATATACATTTGTTAAAGTTTTTGCTTTTTTCATTTGTAAAACAATTATAGTAATTATATTATTTTGATCTTGGTAATTGTAAACAATTGATATAACTTTCTTGAACATTTGATATAAAGTACGTTACAGAATACTTTTGAATCGTTTACGCTTCCAATGATAATCTATGACTATTTTTCACAAAACCACCAATTTTTACTACAAAGAAGACGATTTAATCAATATATATGTTGTATAATAAGCCAAATTGTAATATCCTTCTTAACTACACATTAAATTCTTACGTAGAACTACTAAGAAGCATTATTTGGTGGTTAAAAAAACATTTTTTGTAGTTGAATACGTTTTGTGTAAAATAAATCTGAAACTAATAATTTTTAAAATTGTCACACAAGTAAATATTGAATTACACCTTAGTGAAGTTGATATGGACTATATTAATGCATGCATTAATGATTATTTTAGAATGAACAGAATATAATAATTTATCAGGAATTCACTCTAAATATATTTGACAAATTAAAACTCTGTTTAATAGTTGTGATTTTTTAAATTATTAGATACTATGTGATATTATTAAATACCAGTTGTTTTAAATTTGTAAGTGTTTATGTAATATGTAAGTCAGCTATATAGGTTTTAGTTACTGAAGGCATTATTAAATTTTATTGATGAAGTTCAATCCTCCATTTGTCAATAATTTTGAGTATAAAATATTTCAAGACGTTTGTTTCATAACTAGTTTTATTTTATACTCTTGAAACGTTGTATATATTAAATTTTTCTATCAAAAAATTATGGCGAATACAGGAATGAACTCTAGTAATATTATGAACAATAGACTATTATCGATTAAGATTAAATCCAAGATGTTCCATAAGGTTTCTTTTGGAAGCTCGACACAATATATACGAGAGAACCGGCTTCAGATAATGATTTTGAGAAAAATATAATTTTTTTCATTATTTATTAATTTTTCCTGACCAATTGAAATATTGGTACTCAACGCTGTAAGACCACATTGTGTACAGAAACCCATTTCGCAAACATCAATCTGAAAAGTGATTTCACAAAACGATTGCTAATATATCAATATGAAACTATGACAGAAATAATAATGAATTTCGACAGACTGCCTTCAGTGAAATCAATATCAATTTGAACGTAAATTCGACAGGTTGGGTTCTTATATTCTCCGAATTGTATTAGCTTTTATAAAAACTTTCATGATATATACAATTTGTAATGAAATCGGAAAGCAATATGTATATTTTCTTCTGCATAACAAGATAGGTAAAATTTTATACAAGACATTCCTTTTACTTTGATATATTTCGAAAATGATATTATTTTTCGGATATATCTTGTCTTATAAAACTCTATCTTTGAAATTCTGAAGATCGTTAAATCAAGAAAATTATTAAAATAAGCAAATAATAATTGCAAATTAAAACTTTACATTCCTACTCAGCAAATATTTACTCCATTATAATTAAAATATTGAGGTAGTTTTTCTTTCTTTTTTTGTTGATGAGATTTTGTCTGTGAATTCAGAAAAATATCTCGTTGAATGGACTTTGTGATAAAATGTTTATTTCAGACAAAAAGACAACACAAAAACCCTCGTAAAACCATTTAAACAACATTGTAACATTGGTTTAGCAAATTACATTAAGCCCAATAGGTACTTATTAGGTTTAAACAATTGCAAGAATAAAGAAACCCTTGTTTTTTGTAAGTTATTTTTGTCAATATTTTTTATTAGTAATTGAAACTGATTTAAAATTTGTATCGCAAAAAATCTGGATTGCCAATTATGCAACTTGTTAGAGCGTTAGTGACAATAAATAAAATTGATTAAAAGTTTTATAAAGTAATATCCATTTTCTGATGAAACTTTGCGAAATTTATTTTTTGTTTTAGTAAAATCAACATCCAACAATCGTCGTAGACCCTTCCATAATTCCTTACTGGACAATTTAATAATAATTATGTTGTTAAATATCCATAGTTTTCTCGAAAATCAGAAAAAGAAAATTACAGTAAGTTATTGTTTGAGACAAAAACGAGTGACCAAATTTCACTGACTGTGATCAAATGTGTTATGTAGGTCCAGTAACACAAAACACAATTTCGATATTATAAAAATCGGATGAAATAGTATTTAGTAAATTGTTGCTAAAACGAATCTTCTAAAGGATTACGTAAAAAATTACGAATTATGACAAGTTGGCAGATATCGTTGGAAAATATCAAAACAATATTTTATACTTTACTATAGATAGTCTACAAATAGTAATTCAATAAAATCTGATTTACAGATTGATATAAAATTTAAACTCATATTCACGGTTCATAACCCAAACCTTCGGCAAAATTGTAACAAAACTTAATTTTTGTTCGTGAATAAAAAGAAATATGTACAAACCTTTATCCTTAGGTTTCGTCAAAGAATTTGAAAACCTCAAAAATATTTTAAAATTAATAATACGTAAATTAAACAAAATCAGTGAAGTGCAATATACCTTGTTCTGTTGCCTCTAAAGTCCTAAAGTTTGGGAAAATAAAGATGTGTAATATTTAAAACAATTCTTTCATAAAAAAAAAAATTATTCATTGATTTGAGATTAGTAAACGAATATTTCTAACTACATTTTTTCCCATGTTTACGGCAGAGTAGTATGTAGAAACATCTCCTAAATAATAAACTAATTTAACTAGCGTAGCTTTATTCAATCAGTATAGTTTCCAGTATAAAATATAGTCCTAGAATGATATAGATGATGAAAAGTGTAAGGCACATTTAAGAATGCTTTGACAGGAATGTATCACTGAGGATGGCGACTTTGTCGTTAAAACGCGCTTGATTAAATAAACGTAATTTTTGTGAGATCTTGTGTTCGAGTTTATTTTTCTATCTACATTGACAGGGTTTTTGAAAGAAACATTTTCTTTCAATCCTGTTGTCCTACTTGGTGAAGAAAACACCCATCTAAGTTCTTCACAACCAAACAAACACTAGTGAAAGGAGCTTCATTGAGTTATCAATTGTTTCCCTCTTTTAAGTTTATTTACTTTAAAAATATTTTGAAAGAACGAGAAAATAATAATACAATGAAAAATTGAAAATCTCTATTTATTTCATATTAATCTATCCATATAAAGACTATACATATATGTAATTATAGAGTAAATATTGAGGGTGTTAGTTATAGTAGAATTGGGAAAAAAAGATATAATTTTTTTTTCAGATTTTCCACTTAATTTTTTGTTTGTTTTCATTGAGAAAAAAAAAAACCAATAAGATATTTTACATTTCATATTCCAAACAATCTTGTTTCTTCCTGCTTACTATTTGATATTTTCGTACAATTTTAACAAAATAGTCTTCAGCATCGCTAATAGTATTTGAAATAAGCTTTTGAAGTTTAATCGATATATAACAATACCATATTATTATTGTACAGCCACTATTTTCACAATATCAGTAATTAAAATTAACAACGTGTAATTCTGAAATATTTTAATTTTCAATGTACCAAAATTGCATTTCTCTTACGTTTATACACATAATAAATAGCTATTTGGTTTCAAAGCAGTTATTTTTTTTTGATGACATCGTCAGAATAAGGACTTTTTAGAACTTTGTACACTAAATCATAATAAACGGTACAGAAACAACAGGATTGAAAGAAGTATTTGTAGCAGCATGGGAGGTTTAAACTTATAACTAGTATATGATTCTCACTTACGTTGAGCCAGTATAGATGCAGGATAGATCGTCAACAGATTAACTGGTAATTAATATTGTTTGTTTATTGCAAGAGATAGTTTAATCGTCTGCAAACTACCAATTATTGACAATAAGGACGTGCTAATTTACCAACGTGTGATGTTATGGTATATTGAAATAATTATATTAAAACCAACATTTTAAACGAATAACAAAAACAAGAATTTAACTTCATCCGATATGAAAATTATGGTCACAAATCAGTCGTAATTTATTAATTATTGTTGTTGTTGCAATTACCTCCTAATGTTTCGACATTTTTTGAGACGTATGAAAGATTATTATTTTCTTTCCGTAATTGATTAAGTCAAAGTGTTTGTGAACACTTATTTTTTGCTGTAATTATGCGCAGTTTATTTAAATGTTGAGGAATTTCCTTTCGAAATTATTAAGATTTTGTAAGAAAGGCAAAAACAAAATCCCCTCTAATTCCCTTAGGTCTACTTGACTAGATTGGTTTGCCAATTTACTTGTAATTCAATGACTTTTATTAACTTCAAGACGACGAGCTTATCTTCTTTAACTTTTCCCTCTACTAAATGTTTCCTCTATGTTCCAATTTACATACCACAAACCAATTAAATGAGAAGAAATGTAATAGTTTTAATTTATTACTTATCCCTACATTCATATCATTATAATGGATGACCTGTATGTTTCTTTCTGTGTTCTTAAAGCTTCATTTAAGCGAAACTTTTCAGAGTAATTTTAGTTTTTATTCGTCTTACCTCCAATCTTTTTTTTATTAAACATGAAACAAATATTTTAAAAGTAATAAAAACTAATAGATATAAGGTTAAACTAGGCTCATACAAATCTACTAGTTTACCCACCTCTTAATCATTGTAAATATAATTTAATAGAAGTTGATTTTTCAAAGACATCAGCCAATCTTTAAACGGTAATGTTCTGCCACTTGTGATTTGACACAGACATTTGGATGACTACTAATGATATTGAGAACAAATGTTATAAAAGTATATAAAGTTGTTAATGTGAATATTAAAATTTCGACTTTCTTTAAGAACTGTTACTTAATATGTAGAATCGTGAAATAATTAAGAGAAAAATTACTCATCCAGATATAATGAAAACATGGAGCTAACATAATCAACTAAAATATACCATAATGATTCGAATTTGCCCCTAACCACAATGACTAGAAACTTTAAAATAAAACACAATTATCCGATCAATTGTTCTTTATTGATTATTTCCACTAAATGCCCTGATGTACAGTTATCATCATCGGAGGGTCTTGCTTATAAACTAAATCTAAACTTACATATCTACTAAATTAAGCAAGACCCTCCGATGATGATAACCATGTTATCGAAATATACATCAGGGCATTTAGTGGAAATAATTAATAAAGAACAATTAATCAGATAATTGTGTTTTATTTTAAAGTTTCTAGTGATTGTGGTTAGGGACAAATTCGAATCATTATTGTGAATTTCACCACAGTGCTCAACAAGATTGTATCTTAAAATATACCACCTGCTTATCTTAATAAATTTACCATTAGAGAAGTGTTATGGTTAGTTTCCATAACCTGCCTGGGTTCTTTATTATCAATACAATCGAATGGTTTAGTACTCAAGTACCTTTCTTAATAAGAATAACCATCTCCTATCTTCATAGACAATATACTCAAGAAAATGGAACAAAAGAGAAACAATACTATGAATATAATAAAACAGGACAACAAGTTTGTAACTTTACAACACAACACCAAATTCAATAACATAATAGCCAATATATTCAGACAACAAGGTTACAAAATAGCATACAAAACCAATTCCAACCTGAACCAACTAATAAACAGGAACATAACCAATAAACAAGATAAATATACAAATACTGGTATATATAGATTAAACTGCAGCTCATGCAACAAATTTTACATAGGACAGACAGGACGCCCGTTTAAATCACGATACAAAGAACATATTCAAGCGCTAAAACACCCTGAAAAATCCAAGTTTGCGGAACATTTGATTGATAATGATCATAAATATGACAACATGGAAATTAACATGAAAGTACTAAAAAATTGTAAAAAGGGCAACTATATGAACCGCTTGGAAGAATACCTAATTTATCGTAGCGAATTGCAGAACCCTGATGGATTGTTGAATGACAAAAATAGGTTTGAAGCAACCCCCACCTTCGAGCTGATAAACAGATTAACTACCATACGCACATGACCAATGCATATTATACTATGTAGTGCCGGCGCGGTGACATTAAAATATTGTGTTTCTCGTGCGTGAATGTTATGTGTATACTTGTATTTTGTGTTTAATGTTTTAATTAAGTGTTATCACCCGACGATGGACGATAATGTCCGAAACATGTGTAGTGAATAAATATATGACAATATAAACTAAAATAGAATTATCCAAGGATTGCTGGCGGTATGTCAAAAATAATTACAGATCTCCTATCTTATTACAATGCTATGATCTTATTATTATTAATTCATAATTACTCCAATCGTTGTGACTCACAGATATGATTCTATGTTATAGTTAATTATCTGACTCTGAAATAATTACAAGTTTCTTAATACACGAAGTTTGCTCATCCTGTTTGCAATTCTTGTGGATGCTCGTATGAAGTCTCAATTCTCCCAGGAAGCTTTTACTCGCCAAGTCCGTCTGGCTTATCTTCAAGAATTCCTCCAGCACCTACACTTGATTAATCTTTGCCCACTGATCAAGTTTTCTCCCACCCAAGGGTTTATATATCATTGTAGCATCAATGACGTATGTCTTGCTTGCAAGGTAAGCAATTTCGTCAGTTTTCCAGGTGTCACAATAATTGTTGTCATACTGGCTTCTTAAAAAGAACTTACATTATATTCATAATTAAAAATATTATAATTCCTAACAGAAAAATTATTTAAAAAATCACCTAATTTTTATTTATATGACATGTAAACAGATCTTTCCGGCAAAATATCGACATGCCTTTTCTGATCCATCAAGTGAACTTGTTATGTAAATTTTATGCGAAAAATAAATTATCACTATCAAATGCACACATAATTGTATCTTATAAATCTAAAAACTGAAATATTACACTTAATTAGCTTGTTTCAACGACATTTTCATCATCCTCGTTGATTAATTAGCTAGAACCTGGCAGGTTAATATCAGTTTATTTGTTGTAACTAATGTATACATTAATTAACAATGGCGACATTGTACATAGTTAAAGTCTTGGATTATTTTAACAGTATTTCGTGTTGTGTTATTATTCTTAGAGAATATAACTTCTGTAAGACTATTATAACTTACGTCATTCTAAGAGCATGTAAGAGGTGCTCCATTATGCTTTATAAGACTTTTCTTATACTATGTTTTATTTTGTATGATTTTCGGTGGTTTTGGGTCACCAGATTCGATTTTACGAATCACTACAGCTTGGATGTGATAGAATTTATCTGACTAAATGTTTTAAATAAGTGCAGTGACGAGATTAACCTGTGTATTATTATTTTATTTGAATAAATTATAATTTTGTTTTAATTTACAAATATTTCAAAACATACCACTAAATTTTATTAACCTTAAACATCAATACTTATTTAACTTACTAGAATTTACTGAATTTATTATTTTAAAAAATCAGATTTGTGCTAGAGAGAACTGCGAGATGTTTTTTTATACAGCCCAATAAACATTTAATTGTACAAAAAATTTTGTTTTTATTACTCTTGAGACCGAACTGGTTTTCCCATTTTGTATTGTTCCAATGGTCATTGTATCTAACTCCCACTATCTAGTTTTTAAGGTTCTCTGTTTTTCATTTTCTTCAGTCTGTTATAGAGCCTCGTCAATGCCTTAGCAGGCGAAACCATTGGTCGGCTAGACTAATAAAAATTGGAAGTTAAAAATTTTAAAAAAATCGTGTTTTATTTTTTCTACAAACAATTTAGTTTAAAGACACTTATTTTAATCTAACGTACAATTTCTTACTTACCCTAACATAATGAAATATTTTAATAATACTAAAATATTTACGTAAATTTTTTATTAACTTTTGATTTTTCTAGTTTGTTTAAAATTTTCTTGGAAGGTATGTTAAGATCTTATTTCAGCTAAATTTATACCAAAGGAGTTTCGCATTTTTAAAACATAGCCTTAGTTAAAAATAGTTTATTTAAATATTATTTCAGTTATTTTGAATCAAATTTATTTTATTGATTTTAATTTAATTTTAGGTTCGATTTTATTTTTAATATTAGTTAAATGATTTTAGTTATGAGATCTCCTTTACACGAATGTTTTAAATTAATAACTACTCTTATATATAGCTATGTTTCGGTTCGTAGCACTTTTAAGTTTGACTTTACACACCTTTCACTTTTCTTGATTTGTAATTATTATTGACTTAATTTCTAAACTTTCACTTAAGACAAATGTGAAATACACACATTATTATTATTTTTTATATTGAACTTTTTTAAATGTTTACTCTTAACACATTTATTTTTGGAATAGACTTTATTATGTCTGGTTGGTTTGATTATTGATGAAAGACTGGGTGAAAAATTGAAAACTAAATTATTGACAAAAAATAAATTCGATATTTCCTATTATTAATTTTTTTGTTTAATACGACACACTCCTACCATAGAAGATATGTTTTTTTTACATATTTGTTAATAATAATTTGAATTTGCCCCTAACCACAATCACTGGAACTTAATAAAACACAATTATCTGATTGATTGTTCTTTATTAATTATATCCACTTAATGCCCTGATGTACATTTCGATAACATGGTTATCATCATCGGAGGGTCTTGCTTATAAACTAAATCTAACCTTACATATCTATTACTAAAATAAAATTAAACCTAAAACTATGATAACCTGAGTGTAGGCTATAATCCCTCCCACTCCACATATCAGTTGACCAGTAAGGGCTTGCCCTTTGTCAAGTTATTGTTATATGTCTTTGACCTATGGAGTGGGGTGAAAGATAACTGTACCTCTAACAAAGCTGATGAGAACAGGTGGCCTACTCCTTACAAAAGTCATTATAACTTAACAATACAAAATAATGTGACTACTTAATTTATTATTACATCTGTATTTTCCCTAGATTACTAAGAAAGTTAATATCCATGTGTATATACATATATACACATACATATATATATACACACATATATACATACATACACATATCAACATACACATATACACATGCATACACATACACATACAAACACATACACATACATATACACATACACACATATACATATATACATATCTTACAACTAATTGAATACATAATATGTTACATTGATATACTTAATATATATTTTACCAATAATAAAATACATATTTAAATTCTACTTCACTTGTTACATAAATAAATAGAACTAACTTGATACTCAACACAGATATCAAAAGTTACGTTACAATTTAATATTTGTTAAATGTCATATCCTGTAATTTACAATGTTCCTTAAATAAAATTAAGGTAACCTTGTCATTTCAAGTAGTTTGTATCTGTATTAGTTATATGTCCATGAAGCAAACGATCCTTTTAGCGATCCCAGCACTATCCTACGGCGTAACTCACAACCACCTGGCACGGTTTGGACTATAAATTAATGTTTTTTTAGAGTATAATGTATCTTAGTATCAAGGGTAGAAAAATTAGTTTTTAATATTATTTTAAATTACAATTTATTATAAATTAACTATTTTTATCACGAAAAACTCTCCAACATTTAGGTAAAAACTAAACAAATTCATCCTGTGAAATTCATATGAACGGACAATCCTTAAAATAGTAGGCTACAAACAATTTCTATTTTTATTCATTATTGGATTTTTTTAAATACAGAAACTAGTTGAAGTTCCAATATAAATTTATTTCTAGATTATCGAATTGTTATAAACATTTGTACAACTTGTTTCATATGTTACATTTCTTGTTCTTTAGAGATTATGATAAACATCTTCGTTCCGAACTCCATACAGCTTCATCTATTGGAAACGACTGTTCCACTAGAAAACTATATCTAACCTAAACATATTATCAACTTAAAAATTTCTTCTTTTTTTAAAAATTTCTTGTGATTATTATTTTCTTCAATAATTTGTTTTAATTATACAGACATATTTTACAAATAATCGTCTGAAAATTCCACAGACTAACCAATTTCTGAAAATCTTCTCAATATATAAACAAAACCCATTGACTGATCACGAAATCTCGGGATCCAAGAAGCCGAGAGCTATGAATTTTTCAACATGGTTTGGGGTAGGTCTGTAGACGTGTATTAAGAAAGGGTTTTGAAAATTGTCTACACGAAGGGTGTTTTTACCTCTAAAGCATATCTCTGGATTCAAGAAGCCTATAGGTATGATTTTTTCAACATGATTTGGGGTAGGTCTGTAGACGTGTACTAAGAAAGGGTTTTGAAAATGTTCCACTCCAAGGGTGTTTTTTTACCCCTAAAGCGTATCTCTGGATCCAAGAAGCCTAGAGCTATGAATTTTGTAACATGCTTAAGGGTAGGTCTCTAGACGCGTTCTAAGAACAGGTTTTGAAAATGTTCTACTCCAAGTGTGTGTTACCCTTAAAACAAGTACCATATCTTTGTTATTTATGGGTCGATTTTGATCATAATTGGTGTGTTGCTGTATTTGGGCATAATTTCATTCCATAGCACCACCGTTTGGATTGTGCTAAAAAAAAAAAAATTCTTTATAAAACTATCTTAACTATCCCAAGGTGAAACTGTGGCCATCAACTAGTTGTTTACTAAAGGGTGCCAACATCGAAATCTTTAAAAGAAAAGGTAAATTTTAACAGCATTACAGTAAGTTCACTATATTTACTAAGCATACTTGACAAATTTAATCAAAACATATCACGATATTTGGGTTTTACAAAATTGCACAGACGTATAAAGATATCATTTGGTAACAGATTTTTCTGGGCGTAACCTATCAATCAATTTACAATATACCACAAATAAAAAATAAAAAGCTTTTAAATCAAATTTACACAATTCAATACAGTTAGGTTTCATTTTGAACATATTCACATTTCTTTTATGACATGTTTTTAGGTAATAAATTATGAGATTATATCTTTTTATTTGTATAGTTTTTGGTGCATCACAAATTTTCACCAAAATGTTTAGAAATTAAATAAAATTTAAAATATATACATAGTAAGAGTATCTAAATACAAAATAAAAATAATGTTTTAAGTTAAGCGATGTGACATGCAGAATTTTCAAATATAACCGTAGCTATAGAGACATGTTCTCACGAAATTGTATGAAAAGTAGGTCGTGATTTAATGCCAAATCACGAATAAGCATAATTAACAAGCTGCTACTAATATTCAAACACATTTCCGCTTGATGTACTGATTTAATTAAACCGTTACACAATGGTGCTCAGTCTTGCATCAGGGAAACTCAACAATGTGATTCAGCATAACCATTAGGCATATTGTTTTAAACAATATTGTTTCTAAATTGAGGCATTGTTTAATTTCAATAAGTTAAAAATATTTCCCCCATTTTGTAGACTCGGGATATGTAATTTTTCTATCATATTTTTACAATAATATTTTGGTTTGAGTAATTGATTTTTTAAATTGCAAAACAACGAATATAAAGATGTAGGTTTATTTTTAGGAACCTTGATTTTCGAAACAATTTTAAGCGGTTTATTATGGTTGTCCTCTATGAATTTCGTTCATTATTTATATTGGCGTGTCAAAAATACATTTTGTTGTACTATGTAAGGATTGATTAATCGTAATTTTACAAAATCAACTATTTTAAGGCCACAGTTTCACCTGGGAAGAGTTGAGATAGTTTTATAATGAAATATTTTTTTAGCACAACCCTAATGGTGGTGCTATGCAAATAGATTATGCCCAAATACAGCAACACAAAAATGTTCATCAAAATCGACTCATAAATAACAAAGATATGGTACTTGTTTTAAGGGTAACACACACTTGGAGTAGAACATTTTCAAAACCTGTTCTTAGAACGCGTCTAGAGACCTACCCTTAAGCATGTTACAAAATTCATAGCTCTAGGCTTCTTGCATTTCTTGATAAGTAAGTGTTTGAGTATATATATATATATACAGGGTGAGGCAGACCACCCATGCAGTATTTATAGCTGTCTTACTAACTTACTTTAACACTTTTTCTTTCTCATATCCCCCTAACTTGGCCTCAAAGAATCCCATAAAATTATTTTCATTTTTGAAAAATGCCCTAAAAAACCCAACTTGGGGGGGGGGGTCTGGGTGCTTTTTGAGGAATTTTCAAATGTAAACATGGGTTGTATGATACATCAACTTAAAGGTCTAATTACCCTGAACATTTTAGCGCAAACAAAAGTTATTTATTTTTAACCGCATGTACAGGGTGTACCAAAACGTTTGAAATAGGAATTTAAAATAAAGTACCGTGTTACCCTACCTACAATACGGAAGAGCACCAGATTTTTTTCCAAGCTTATTATTGAGCTATTCAATAAGGAAACGTGTGGTAGGGACATTTATCACTGGATTTTGTAAATTTAAAAAAATGCTAAAACTTGATGAATACAAAAAAAAACCTAAAACTCAAAATTCTTAAATATCAACTTATAAAAAAATGTATATCAAAATAAAAGGTCTATTTAAAACGAACATTTTTTATATTTGATCTTTTTTTTCTATCTCTTACTATTTTAAAATGGCAGCCGAAAAACTTAATTACGTATGTCAGTTCACAAAATGTAACAAATTATTTTTAAATGATATTAAATCAAACATTTTCCTACAATGTTTAATTAGCTTCATAGCTCTGAATGTCCTCTGAACTAGCCATAAAGTGAAGTAGCCTTTCTAGTGAAAGGTAAGATAAAATAAATTAATTATTGAACAGTTTCAATGTTTGTTATTATTATAAGTTATTACACACAGACATCAAGTGCTGAATAACTTGAGAATGTGTGGAATTGACTAATCCAGTATTAGTTTCATTGTATTCAACTAAAAACAAGACTTGATTCTATCTGTGAGAATATTGGCGTGGATGAATAGTAGAAAATAATTCCAAGTATGGTATCTATTGCATACGTTGTTTATCCTTAGAAATGTTAATAAGTTTTTTTTTATTTATCCTGTTTTGATCAAATTTGTGTAATATGTTATAAGTAATCGATTTAGATACTGTAGTTAGTAGTTTTAATCAATGGTCGCATTGTATTTTTTATGTTGTGTTTATATTTACCCAAACGAACATAGTGTCCCAACAGGTAACATTGAAATATCTCAGTCACTAATTATATTTTCTACAAAAAACATAAAACTAGATATACAAACGTTTTGTAAAATATCCGTGTATTTAAAAAAATTAACGATGAACAAAGTTCTAATTATTGGGTAAACAAATAATTATTATGGTGTTGACAAAATATAATTATTCAGTTTTATGTCTCCAATTGCAATAGTTTAACAACTAAATAATATATACATTATTTAGTTGTTAAATATAATTAATTATTTGGTTCTCTATATGTATTAGTGGTTTTTTTCCCTAGCAAGATATTTAGACAATTTTTTGATTCACATTTTATCTATTCTATGTATTTAAAAATTCTTGCACTTGTTAAATATTGATATATTACATGTTTCTCAGTTGATCCACCTTAAAATTGTGGTAAGAAAGACTAGTTGGTGACCTGTATTGTAGACTGATTTAATGTAATTATTTTTCTTTAAATTAATTTTAATTAAGCATCAAGAATTAAATAAAAAATGCAATATTTACGACCTAAAATTTTATAACAAATATTTCTTATCTTAGATACATTTTTATATTTCATTAAATATTGATTTTATAACAAAATATACACTACTATTGTGTACAGTATGACATTTTGCAAGAACGACTTTAAATAGTTTTTGGTAAGTTGTGGATTTATTACAATATTGCATTTAAAAAATCAAAAAAATAATCGAGGCACGAGATTTGACTCCACCTAATTGTCTGCTAACTAATTTATGTTTATTTATTCCGAAATGTTATTAAAGAAAGAATGCAATAATAGATGATTTTAGAAATATTTTTTTACGTTTTTGATTACGTATAGGACAATATAAAGTATTTTGTTGAATATTATATGTCAGTGATTATTTAACTATAAAACATAAAACACTAACTAACGTTTTTCTGCTTTAAAAAAATACTTTGCAATAAATTGTATACTAAAGAGATATGTGAAAGGAATTGAAGCACATTTTAAATATACACCTTTGTTTTATACATTTATTATTGTTTTTTACTACGTAAGACAATTTTATTTACACACACAAATTAATAAAATAGCTAAAAATTCTAGTTCAAGACTGTTAACTTAAAAATATGTAAAACTCCAATTTTATAACATAGTTTATACATATTAAGTTCATTTAATTTGAAAATAATTTAATACTCATATCTTCCATTGAAATTATTGCCCATTCATCATAGAAATTCAATAATTTATTTATACAATAAAATAAAAGTATAGATAATATATATTCAATGAATATGTTATCTTTGAATATTTAATCATCCGACTCTGGTTTATAAACACCATGATTCCTGTAATAGAATTGTTACAAAAAGTATTAACTTAATTAATCATAATTTAATTCGCTATACTAAACCACCCTATTTATTGGATAAGTTAAATTGAATGTAGATTATATATTTTTATATTTAATTAATACTATATTTAAAGGACTAAATGTGTGGGTGATTATAAAATGTATTTTGTGCTTTCGATATATCAAATTATAAACATCATATGGTTTCGATTTCAATACGTTCAGTATAGGTATAAATTAATTGTTTTAACGTAATAATATTTACGTAAATGATAAATAGTTCACTTATTATTTACATTTAAATATTAAATGTAGTTTTTTCAAAATTGAGAGAGCTCTTTCGTCCTGTCTGTCATCTGAACTGTTAGAACAAAATTCCAATTAAATTTATCACGAATGTTTTTTTTTAAACTTTTCACTGACTGGACGTGGAAATGATAGAATCTTTTGGGTTGTTGAAAAGACTACAGTTCTAAATTCCGAAACCACCGTTAAATGATTTCGGAATGATATTACCGAAACTACATGATTTCCTTATTCCGAAATGGAATCTGGAGAGTTAATATGATGTGTTAAATATTTTTTTAAACATTTGTTTCGGAACGATTTGATCCCAAGTTCATTAAGAATAGAAAATATATTTTTTAAATTGTAGACATTCGTGAGTATATATATGTAAATGTGCAATATCGCTATTTTAGCTAGAGTGAACCTTTTGATGTCGGGTTTGCAACTTTGTGTTCTACTTATAAAGGCCTTTAACCAACTCGACCTATGTTCTAATTTAAGATTCCCTACTTACTCCTTGTGTGCCGTCCCCTAGGAAAGGTATTGGTCGACTGATTACGTATTAAAATTGTTTTTGGTGTGTGTTAACAATTTGCAAAGCTTTGTAGCTCTATCTGTAATGGTTAAAAAAATATTAAGCCGTCCCGGGACTTATTTGATACACGGTATCAACGCTTCCTATATACAATAATGGTACAAAACAATTACGATATGCCATGCTAGTATGTTAATTTTCACATATCATTTAACCAAATTTCACAACATTTTAACCAAATAAATTAGACTTTAGGGTATTTATACCGCTCCAACCAACGGGATTTTGTTTTTATATATAAAATTTACTGGTAGCTCAACATGTAAAAAAAAAAAAAAAAAAAAAAAAAATCAATTAAAACTTCTACTACCCCTAGTTCTAAGTTAAGCAAATAATAATAATAATAATAATAATAATAAAAGTAACTAGAGCGATGTGTAAAGCAAAACAAGTTGTATCCATGATTTTATGTTATAGATCAATTTTATGTTATAGTATTGATGGTAATTCTCATTTAGAAAACTGTATTCCATATTTCAGTTATTTTTATTTAATTTTTTAATCAATATTTTAAAAAAATGGATTTTGAATTATTAATGGAATTCTTTATATCTACGTTTAACATATGTGAAATTAAAGTGAAGTCATGAAAAATAAATTCAAAAAGTAAATTCAATAATACATGCAATTACATCCATACGAGTATGTCTTGTTTAAATAGTACACTATTAAGTCGAGACACAATTTAACATTTCAATTAAACAAGATCTTCTTTTAAAATACAATTTGTTTCCTAATTGATTCCCGTAATTATTACAGCATTAAGATGTTTTTCGATCTAAGTAGCGTTATTAATAGTTCCCTGATCCCTATTTAATAATACTTTTAATGTCACAGAAATAAATCGGTGTATAATAGTCTAGGATGAAAGGAAATAAAAGTAGAACAAAATGTGTGTACTATCTTTAAATATACTTATAAGTAAAGATATAATATTTAAATACAGTCTGCATTTATATAATCAAATATCATTTTATATTCCATGAAAAATGCCCAGTTTCAATAATTTCTTATAAAACTTGAAACTCGAAATATATTAGTATTGTTCTAATCAGTTTTAGTTTAACAAAATGTTTACATTAGTTTGTCTCTAAATGAAATTAAATCAAATATGATAGTATTTATTAAGTATTTTACTTAAAATCTTAATATTTTATAGCTATAAAAATTGTTTGTTGATTGTTGGAAAAAATGTTTTGGGGAATTACACATTATTATTATATTAAATGTTGAGTTTGACTTATGAGAAAAATTATACAGTATAACAAACACACAGAACACAATTCTCATAAGAAATACGCCTAAGTATCAGACGCGTTTCAACGACAAGGTCGTCCTCTTCAGTGATATACGAGCTACACCAATCAAACTATAACTATTGTTCCTACCATTATTGAATTACCTATACGAAATTCTATATTAATTTTTTTTTAATAATAATAATAGAAAAATATAGTTTATACGTTACACTGTAGGGTTAGTTCGATTATCTTGTATTAGCTATATGTTAAATCTTAGTAGAAGTAGTTAAACTGACACGAGGCGCGTACTATCTATCGCCTTGGCAGTGTAAAATAATAAGCCACGCCCCCTTCAGTTTGTATAAATATGGGGTTAGGTTCAGTTATAGTTAAATTAGTGTAGCTCATGTATCACTGAAGAGGTTGAGAGACCTTGATAGGAGATAGGATTTTTTCCAATATTCTGCAAGATTTTGAAAAAAAAAATTGAACCAATAATGTGTACAGGATAATAAACAAACGTGAACACAATTCTCATGAAAAATACGCCTAAGTATCAGACGCGTTTCAACGACATAGTCGTCCTCTATACCCTTTACACAAATCTAAAAACCTTTAAAGCTACAGAGACTCAATACTGGAATGTATGTCTCTCAAAAATGCATTTTCAAAATACCAAAATTAAATTTATTAATCGAAATTTCATAAAAATATAATGATTTAGTTAAAAATTTAAAAATAGAATATTCACTGTAAGTACTACATTATTCAGCCCATTTTGATAAGTAAAATCATTTACTGAATTTTACAATCAAGACAGTTAAATATTGCGGTTCGACATGTATGATTAAAAATGTATAGGTTTGTCACTTAGTAATTGATAATAGAGAGATGAATGTTTTAATTGTGTATACATATTTTTACCGTAAAACTGCAAACTTTTGTTACATATTGCTCGTTTTAAATATGTTTAAAGAATTGGTGTTTTCAAATTGTGTTCACAAAAATTAAGTCAAACGAGCGGTTGGATAAACTGAACAATAAAATTAATAAGCTTCACTATATATTAAAAAATATGTGGAAATTTACTATTGAGAAGACAAAAAGTATTTTTTTTAATTACTTAAAAAAAAAATATAATTTTATAACTTAATATACCTAAACTTGCTTTGCTTGTGCCTGTAAACAGGTTCTAAGTAAATCTCATTTAATATGATTCATTTTTATTCTTATACTTCTTCAAATTTAATAACAAGCATTTCTAATTCTCTTATAGTTCCTAATATAGAACCTAGTTTTAATACCTATTCCAATCAATAAATATTTAAACGAAATTGATAGACAAGTAAATAAATTTAAAAAAAATTTCAATCGAAGATTTTAAGTCTTGAAGTTTTAGTCTTTTAGATATAGTTAACTCACAATCTATATAGAGGTTACAAGATACACTTTTTCTTAGTTTTTAAAATGTTTTTAAAAAGTATTTTTTTGTTCATATTGAAGCTAAATACAATTATGTGAGCAATAAAAAAGGAGAGTCGAAAACCACTAAAATTAAATTTCATTAAAATCTGTTAGCTATTTTCGAATACGCATGACGAGCAATACATAGGAAACATACACGTCAGTAAATATGTAACAACCAACAGCCGGGATTTAGTATGAATGTTACGTATCTGCGGTGGTCTCTGAAAATAAAAAATCTCTATCGGTTTTAATGACCAATCAGTGTAACGTTGCATTACAAAAAACCATCGGAATATGAGTAGATCCAATCAAGAATGTACTATTTTATTTTACAGTTTATTGGCAACACGTATATATCGAGCAATCGACATTTCCAAGAAATATATTTCCTACTTCACTTAAAAATTGTAGAAACACATTTATCGGATTGAATTTTTATCGATTCT